>OX104121.1:63664051-64264051 GCA_944474755.1 Limnoperna fortunei | reverse complement strand
TTTGGAAGGGAGGAGGGGTATGAGTCGTCACAATTTTGTTTTAGCACAAAATACCAACCCCTTACTTGTATTATATATAAGCTTGTATTTTCAGGTCTGATAAGAAAATTTTAGATGACATCGATTATGTGGTTACCTAGACTGGTATTTTGTGTTGTTTTACGTAATAAATTATACTTTAACTTGTTACTTTTTGAATTTTTTTTTTTAAATCAACCAGACGGACTTAAGTTTTTTGTGTGTATACTAAATTCCGTATAACCCAGAAAAGGTCTTGTAATGTTTATCTCACCTACAGTAAAATAATAAAAAAGCATTGAATTAGGTCCTTATCATGTACTTAAGCAAAAACGTAAAAGAATATACTTATACACTTTGACTTCTCAGTCTATTTATATGATATATTTGTTAATTTGTTTTGACTTATAATTATTTACCATAGTTCAGAAATAGTATATGCCTGACGTTTTATTTGGAATCGTCTGCCAAATATATACCCTAGTTTCTCCCTTCTAAAACCGTGGGAAAGTGTTGTCTTTCCTCTCGTTGTATGAGCAGTCAAGGTCATGATTTATTATTCAGAAGCACGTGCATTCAGATTAGCGATAGTATATAGTCTGACAAACACAAGGAAACAATTTTAGAACTCTTGCAATATACATTGTTCAGTTCTATTTTTATTTATTTCTATTTTTAAACATCGTAAGGTAAAGGATTACAAAATTGTTACGTTTCATTCAGAATAATTTCAACCACAAATTATATTGTAACATATTTTGTCATCGAAATTGTAATTTGTTACCGATTTCTACGTGTGTTCCAAATTAAAAAAATAATATTTTATTATTTTCCCCTTTTTAAAATCCTCCCGAAAAAATTAACAAATAAATAAAAATATAAATCTGCTTATTATAATTGGAGATGACACATTTTCTGCAATAAACTTATTCTGAATTCATTATGCATATTTTATCATCCATAAACATTTAATTTTCCCGTTTCACGTTGTCAATACACATCAATTTGTTTTTTCAACGGAACAGAGATAAGACTAAACGGTTTATTGTTTCCTAAGTACTGAAAAAAAAATAATTTGATTGAAATCTTAAAGAGTATTTATTCCATTATAAAAATATTATATTTTTTACAATACTCTTGTCTTGATGTAAAGGTAAAAATGATACACGTTATCTACAAGGGGAACGGTAATTAACAATACAACATGCACATGACGAACTACTTCAATCCGTTTGCTCTTATGTATTTTATTTGGACTTTGAACTTAAACTTTAAGTACATAATTTTATCGACATAACAAAGAGTTTAATTTAACACAGACGGAGTTGCAGACTGACAGAGTATTAACTTTACGTTTATTCATTTTTAGACTGATACTTTTGCTCTTAAGTACAAAAGAATAATTCCTCTTTTTCGCTCAAGTTTAATACTGATTTCTATTTGTTTAATTAGTTTTCTCATTTCTGAAAGCAAAACGATTGTATTAGGGTCTGTACACATAACGTGCATGCATCAAGAGTTTACAATACGTTGCACCTGTGTTTTAATAAACATATGCGTACCACAAGCAACTTCTATTGTAAAAAAATGTGTAATATATTTTGCGCATTTAATTTAATGGTTTGATATCTAATTTCTGCCATAATGGAATGTAAAAACTCGCTTTTTATTTTTTATTTTTTTTATTTTCCCCTGGTTGTTTCTTACGCTGTTCTCAATATAAGCTAACAATACTATAAACTTTCTTACTGATTTGGAGGACTGTCGCTTTAAATGCCATTGTATCTTTTGTAGTATAACCTGTTACTATTGTAACTATGCTAAAAAGGGGGGATACGTTAAAAAAGAATGTATAACAAAACATGCAGTAGAAATAACACATAATTACCTTTGGAATGCATTAAGTTTCCAACCAAACTACAGTCAGTAAGTCAATAATACAAAAACACAATATCCTCACAATTCGAATACACACATGTTCATCTATATTGAAAGGTGAACGACCTCCATTTTGCGTATTTAATTTCCTATAGTGTTCGTTCATCTCATCGCCAATAATTCGGAAAGATCTTCCAACATTTACAGGATTAATTTGTTGGGAACTATCTTCCATTGTTTTTGGCCATTACATTCTTATAGTTTTATCTCCAGTTCAGCTCTGTCACTTTTCCAACTTCCCGCGCGTCAAAACCAAAACATCATTTGCATATAAAAACAAACAAAACCACGTGGACGACGAGGAGAAATTTAACAATATGCGTCATAGTTTTTCTATATATAATGATTCGTCATTACCGTAACCATAGCGATAAAAAGAACATGCTTGCGAGAAGAAAGTGTGTCACATGTACAGACTATTTTTACCAATTCATGTCATGATGCAATGTTAAATTTTTAATAGAAGTTTAATCTTACTAACTTGACCTGGATATATATATAAATGTGATAAGAAACCCAAATGAATACGTGTTAATGCAACAGATGACTAACAACAAAGGCCACAAAGAAAAAAAATCGAAAAACTACCGTTTGGATGTATAACATAAATAATTTAATTTTTAGGTCAAAAAGTTGACACCGGTTTATAATTTTTGATCTGGCACTGTGCCAACAGATCACAACATAATCTGTCTGAATAAACTACTGTGGTTCTGTCAACAAGTTAGGTACTTCACAAGTGGAAATAGATAGGTGGAGAAGATATCCGATTTCTACTTTAAATACATTATAATTGATTACTAATCTTTTGTAATTTAAAAGAGCACTTCATGTACACATATGTCCTTTGTTCGAGACATCTTTTATTGTAAATATTGGTCCTTATAGACAAAGGACTTTCTTACCTATTGATTAAAACATGGACTTTCATTTTAATGTGTTACATAAAACTAGATAAGTACTTTAAAGTGTCCCAAATAGCGAACAATATAGCTGATATCACCGCAGATAGAAGGGAGAGACGGAAAAAATTAAAAACAGAACATGGACTCTAACATGCGTCGAGTATGCAATACAACAATTTTGTAACGCATTGTTACAGTTAGGAAATTAAATCTAATCGAAAAATGAAAAAGTTAAAGGAAAAAAAAGAAACAAACAAACAAACAAACAAAAAAAAAAAAAAAAAAACACACGAATATTACTTATGAAACAAGATACCGTTATCGATTGCTCTAAAACATTAACACATATTCATACTAGTACATGGTTAATTTCGTTAGTGTAACGTTGCACCTGTGAATCGATAAATTGTACAAAGATAATCTATGTATATTTAGATATATTAGGAAAGTGGGTCTAATACTAACAGGTCATCGAACTGCATAAACAATTGGTAGAAGTTACACAGGGAAAACATAATTCATATCACATTAATAAAACAATACGTTACATATATTAAATCTGCTTCAATGGGATATAAAATTAATCATGTCTTTCTCCAACAAATTATGTAAGGAAAAATAGTTTATATAATTTAAATTTTTTTTTTATATTTGAGAAATGAATAAAAGATTAGTTACTAGTATTGAAAGAGTTCTGCGCGCGTGTGTGTGTGTGTTTTGTGCATTCGACAATTTTATGGCTTCGTCATATTTACAAATTATATAGAAACTTACCTAATATGCTTTTTAAGATAATACAAAAAGCATGCTTCATAAAGGCTTTTGGCTAAATGTAAATTTTCTGTTAAATGGAAAAAGAAAAGGATCGTTTAACTTTTATTGTACCATTCGTGTTACTGTCGATCGGGAAAGAATAATACCTTTGTGTAAAAAATATACTTTTATCCCAACACTAAAAATTAAAGGGGTTTTAAAATGTCAACCTCAAACACAATTGAGAAAGTAGACTATATCTGGCGTTTATTAGAACCGCATGGGCACTATAATATACACGATTCAATTTAAAATGCTATCAGCAACATTTCTGGTAACTACCTCTACAAACTCAACTTTAAAAATTATTTATTTTTGGGGATTTTTTCATAAGCAGTAATACAATAGTTAAATATTTTAATGTTATATATGTTTTAGAATAACATCAAAGTTTTATTACAACGATACTGTTCTTATTTCGATTCTCGGCCAGCCAAACATGGGAAAGAATCATTCAAGTACGTATTATCTTTCCAGGACAGATGTTCTAGGCACATACACATTAGGTGATCCAGTATAGAACTGAAATGAAGTTAAACAACCTTATTACGTGCTATACACGATTCCAAGATAGAGGCGTATTCCTGTTATTGTCAATTTAAGCTGTTTTATTTCCATTTTATTGGTTTTTCAACACTTGAGTTAAACATGTCCCTTTTGTCGATCATTTTCGCTGATAACATTTGCATTATTTCTACGAGTTGTGTTTTTTCCTGTCCTGTCCGTTCATTTGATAATGTTTTTTTTTATTTAAAGTTTTATTATGACTGCTTTTCCATCATTCGATTATTATAAAATTTTATTTGCATTTGTTTAACTTGGATTTTTTTTTCTTATTTTGTCAGCAGTTGTTGAGCGCCACTTTTAGCAATTTTTCAGCCATATCGGGCAGTCCAGATTTCATTTCTGGAGAAACCAGGAAAAAAACCATCGACCAGTGGTAGAAAAACTGGCAATCCTTGTCAATTACTATTGGAGTCTTGATGTTGTTTTAGATAAACCATTGCTGAATATATAGTTTGTTGTCAATGCAAAACACTAATAACCTGTCAGAACTGTTTTTGCTGCATTAATGACATGTAATACAATTATAATATCATTAAATACCAGGGTTGTAAAACGTCCTAAGCAAGACGCGGCAAATTGTCAGTAGCGCTAATAATATTAAAAGCTTTTTCACAAATGTTCCAAAACGCATTCGCAAATCCGGCGAATTTAATTTAAAACAAAAACATTTTAGAATCAATTAGTACTTTTCTGAACAAAATATTTGTGTTCACTAAACATTGACTATGAGTGGGACAGCAATCTGTTTTGGATCATGTTGCAAGGGCTTCTGAGAGTCAAATTGAGTCGGTACATATTGTTTAAATGGTTGATATCATGAATGGGATGTCGGTGACACAGGCTGAACTTGATATAACAGTCTTTTGTCTCGTTCGTAACCTTACACAGATTTGACTGCCATGACTGGTGAAGTATGATACATCTTGTTGTTTTGAGGAGTTGATGATTGTTTGCTTGTCTTTTTTAAATATCTGTTTGTGTGTTCTTGAGTTTTCATGTTATCATGCCTTTTTCTTTCGTCAAATGAAAAAAAAAACCAAAGTATACAGTAAGCATTTGTCTAGCGAACAGATGGAGTTATCTCTCTTTTTGTATTCATTTTTATTGGACAAACGTATATATTATTGCGATTTTTCACAATCTTACCAGATCCAAAAATAGCGCCATTTCGTGTCAAGCAAATCATATTACTGGCTTTTCCAACTATTCTGATGTGATTCTCTTTAATTAATGTTCAGTTCTTCGGGTTCCGTGACAGCTGCTAATCTACCATCAGCCATCAATATTAAAAATGACATATAGATTGCTACTCATCAATAATTATAAGAAATATTATTTGCACATAATTATTGATTTTTTATAGCACTTTGGACTTTCAGTGTTATATAATACGGGCTTTCCAAATCACACGAATTATCGCTTATTTTCCTAGTTTGCATCAGCAGAGGCATGTAATAGAAATATAATTAGTGTCACGTCTCTTCCATTATCCGGATAAAGAGTTTTCTAACAGGTTATTATGACACTACAGAAATTCCAGCTATTCAAACACAAGGGAACAATTAGATGGTTTTAACTGCAATCCTATTACTCATTAATAAATTATAATGCTTATTAGTTTCTATAGAAATGTAGAAAAGTATTCCTTGCAGGATCCTTGACAAAAAACTAATTTGTCTAAAAGTGAAATAATAATTATTGTTTTAGAATACCATGAAGCCTTAACGAAGACAGATATAATAACGATCATTGACAATTCTACCTCTAATGTACATTGTAAAAACTGTCTTTACAAAGGTAGAATATTAAAGTGTGATCTGTTACTGCGGTCAGTCTAATCTCTGTCATTATCAAACGACCTGAATAGCATCACAAATGCTCTATGCCCTTTACAAAAATATTGAATGTTTGATCATTCAATTTGTCAGTAATAATATATATTACAAAATATTTACTATACGAATAATATAACTAATTACTTTGCATCAGAAATTGTGTTTAAAATATGCATATAGCTAGGGTAACTCTGGTATTTCCACATACAAACCTAACTCATTTTACAAAGATGAAATCCTGGCTAACCATAAGTTCTTCGTGACTTTGAAGGTTAATTACGACAAAGAGTCTGAAGACTTACCATAAGTAGTATTAATTATATGGATTCTTAAAAATTCAAAAGAACTTTTGTTAAATTTAAAATCCAAATCGATATCTAAAATTTCATCCTAAAATCCTTTGATTTTTTAACTCTTTATACCACCTTGCCACACGAAACGCTAAAAAGTCGTCCTAAGGAAATCATACATAAAGTATCCACATAGGCATAAAAATATGTAGTTTGATGTTACATCATTACGCTTTTTTCTCTACGGAACTGAAAGACAACTTATGATACAGCGAAGAACAGGTTTAGAGTATGTTAGATTTTCTGATTGTCAAAGCATTTGTAACTTTTATAGGATTTGCTTTTCAGCAGGCAATCGGAATTCTAATGCATACAAACTGTGACCAACTTCATGCCGATTTGTTCCTGTACTCTTATGAACCTGAATTTCCTCGAAGTCTTCTTAAAGACAAGAGGATAGCAGAAGCTAGGTCTTTTAATATTACATATAGATATATTGATGATGTCCTTTTAATTACAAAACCACATTTAGATCATTTTTAGACTTACATCTCGAATTTGACACCAACGGTCATCTAAAAGCAATAATTTAGGACAAACAAGATGATTTTAATTTCAAAATTATAAATGTTCCTCACTAATGCGGCAATTTTCCAGCTTTTTCTGAATACTGTGTTTATATATCTTTATTGATCAGGTATGCAAAAGCTTGCTTGCAGTAAGTATTCTGATTGTTGCATATGTCACAAATTTCTTCTGGATAAACTTATAAAACCAGGGTACAAGAAAAAACGACTTGTCCGCGAATTTAAAAAGTTTTACTTTAGATACCACTTCCATTGTCAAAAAATAATATCTCTTTTAAAAAAGCTAGTTTTCCCAATTATTGAATTCAGTGTACAGTGACTAGTGATATATGATAACTATCTATTTTAATCAACGAACTAACTCACCTACTACATTAATAAAAGCGGGATGTTTGGCATGCCATAAAACCTGGTTTAACGCACCATTTTTTTGAATGCTTGTAAAATCAGGTTTCCGGTTTCTTGGACTTTGATTTGTGGATTGTCTTTTTTGACAGTATCCTCTGTGTTCTGTATTTTGTAATTACCTTCATCGCATAAGAATCATCGATCCCATTTCAGACCAATATGCGATTGTGGTTATTTATGCAATTAATATTTTACAATCATATCTTATTAATAACTCCACTACATACTTGTTCAAAAATCTATATAATTAAAATTTTCACAGCAAAATGTCTAAATTATATGAAAAAAAGAGGTTATTATATGGCGATTTTCATAAGAAAATCGTCATATTATAATCTCTTAGTATGACAGCTAAATGCATAAGATAGATTCAATGACGCGTACAGGAATGTTGTACACTACCAGTTGACTTTTCTGAGACTACTAACCTTTCATTTCAATTGATCTTGTTATTTTTGTATTAATTAGTCTACCTACGCCCCTCATCAATTCAGAATTTGTCGCTGTATACTAGAAATATTATTAGCTAATCAATAAACAAGTGCGCATTTAAAATTATAATACTATAAATAAATAAAGAGATAACAAGATAAACAATATTTGTTAAAATAACAATTTATACTAGCTTTAAACTAATATGTCACTTTGTTGGTGTGGTTTAAACAATTAAATTTGTTTATATTGAAAGGACGGACTACACTGTACAAGTATATTTTAAAATCACTACCAATTTACAATTGGAAGTATACATGTTTTCAATTCTGAACTTATGTTTAGTTGGTGAACGGAATTAGCATTTCTATCACAGAGTTCCCATACGTTCATCGCAGCCAGGTGTTTCAGTGGCTTGATAGTTTTTATCTGTCGTTCTAATTCTGTTTGTACCATCGTTATATATTTTGCAGTTTGTTCAATGGATCTGTAGTGTCTATTTTTGAATAGTCGCAGTGCATCTTTAACACATTTTCGTGACATGTATTTACACATCTTCAACATGGTCTCTACATTGTCTACATGATTTGGCTGCCTCATATAGAACGCAATTTGACTGAGCTTATCTAGAAGTGTATCTAAATAAGTATTAATAAAGTACTTGTCGTTTAATTTATAATTCGCATCGGCACCATATCGCAACAGAAAGCGAAATACATTTTCGTCTACACCAATTGCGACACATGTTTTGGCGTATTGGTGTAGAATCGGACCCAGTACGGTATTTCTGTGTTTTCCCGAACGTCCATTTTTCTTCGCTTTAGCATCATGGGATAGTAAGGCTTCTCCACATTCTAAAACGAACTTTACTGCTAAAGAAGCCGACTGCATAAATTCGGCGTATGTTTCTACTGTCTCTAGCAGACAATGCATTGCTGATGAAAACGCAGGTCTACCAACAAGTGACTTTTTTCCTTTTGTCTTTATGGTCTCTTCGTATTTAACTTCGTCAAAATTGGGATCAGCACCTGCTTCTAACAAAATTCGTACACATTGAACGTAATATTGCGTATTTATTGCATCATGCATGCACAAAGAATTGAACAACAGGCTGTATAATGGATATGTATTGGTCGGGTCTTTTGAACTGACGTTGAATTTGTATTTTACCAGAACTGCTGTCACTGCTGGAAGGCTTGCGTAGCCATTTCGACCGAACTCCTTACCGGAACTAAACGTGTAAAGCATATGAAAAACGTTTTTACCCTCAAACAAGTCGTCGGTTTTGACTTTGGTTTCAAGAAGGAGGTCCAAACATGTTGCCTTTGCACATTTAACAGCAATCTCAACGGCTGCACGAACTTCTTCAGCCTTGTACTTCTGCTTTAGCAAATAGCAGAGTGCACTAGGTGATCCGGCTAGTGTGGCCAGTGCTAAATAACCACTGTCTTTGTGCTCTGGATTATTTTTCAGTACACACATATTTAAAATTTGATGAACACAATCTAAGTGTTTGTTTGTTGCTGCAATATCTAATGGCGTTACCTGTAAAGAAATAATATATTATATGTGAATAAAGTGAAGAGAACAAGATACGACCTTTTTGTATGTCTACCAAACAAAAAAAATCTATAAACTTAAAAAAAAACTGTTAAATTTTTTGTCTTAAATGTTTTTGACTAGAATTAACAACATCACACCCAAGAAACATAAAAATGTATAATTGTCATTAAGTATTAAATAACGAATGTATGAAACATGTGCTGCTTCAACGAGATTGCTCGCAATAGGTTATGCCAATATGTCGAGTTTGAACATGAAGAATATGTATTGTACCATATATAGGAAAACTATAAACATCGTTTCTTAAACAGTAATATAAAATATATAAATATATATATATATTACTGCATAAATTTAAATCACTTAAAATTCCAATAATTGATCTTGATCTGTTTTATTCTCATTTTTTTCTGAATGACAGCCAAATGTATATATTACTTTTTCAAATAAATACCTTGGGTTGGTTTTCTAATTTTAAGCAATGATTTTTATTTTCAATGTTCATTACTTCCGGATATATAAGAGTCGACATCAGACGATTGTCATTCCATCGATATTGTAAAATAATTCCAATTATAGCTCTATGACCTAGTTTGGCAGCAAGATGAAGATACGGATTATATTTTGGCTGATGAGATTCATTGAAGAATCTGTTGGACAACAGAAATTCGACGGCTTCTGGACTGTTAAGTATGATGCAACGGTGAAGTAGGTCGAGACCACTTTCATCAATCCATTCTACGATATATCGTGGCTTGCATTCACCGAGAAAATGACGAAGTCTATCAACTGTAGCCCGACCCTTTACAGCATCAATAAAGTTTTGAATTGCTTTCTGTATATCACCATTCCCGTTTACCGTGGCCATGACACCTTAGTTTGCCTTAATCTGCAATGCAAGAGTGTAAATAAACATACTACATTGTAACAATGTCTTAATCGTTTACTAATCGACCTTAAAATACTTGCAAACACTTTAAGTACATAACAGGTATTCGCGAATTTCCAGAAAAAAATCTAACTAACTTTCAAATACAGCCATAAGTGAAAAGATGTCAACTTAAGCAGTTTTGATACTAACCGATGCAAAGCTGCCATGTCTTTTATATAGCACGGGTTAAATTATATGTCTGACAATGATTTATTATACTGACTTAACGATCTATGTCAAACTTAAGTAGAAAGCTTTTATTAGCATTATAAAAGCAATAGATTGAAACCAGAGAACGTAAAGAGCGACTAACACTTTTTATGATGCAATGTTCGTAAAATGAACTGTGAATCAATAATTTTCATGCGCTTCTGGATAAATATGGTATGATTATCTGAATCAAATCATATCCTGATTTTAATCGAAATTATTCGCAAATCATTACCGAAATATCGATAATGCAATCTCATTAACTTCAATTATCTCAAGATGCAAGTTTTCATATTTCAGTAAACACTTATAGCGACTTGACATTCTAGACAGTACATTGATTATAGAATTCTTTGCATTGTTGTATAGATAGTTAAAGCAAATATTTATGCAAAAAAATTACAACACTTATAGTGAAAATAAAAAAAGCCGAATCAATAAAGTCCGCTAAACCAACCATTAACATCCAAATTGATACCAATATAATAACAATTGAAAGGTAAAGTTAATTGTCCAATAAATATCAGTGATCGTGTCAGATTAGGTAATTTGAATTACAAGGAAATACCACAGAAGCGTGAGACATTACCTGCACTAAAACTTTTATTTTGGCAGCCATTCTGAACACTTATTTATCCCTCTTACATAATTTGTCAAGGGAAATCATATATTTATCCTACTGATTATTGAATTCATTGTGTCAATACGTACATGCACAGTTTTTGTTCTATAGCTTGTAAGAATATACATAAGTTTAGTTATGTATACACATTATATAGATGTCTTCAAGTCAAGTTTTATAATAAAACGGAGTTTTGGTTATTTATTTAATATCCAGTCTATTTTTAATTTTATGTTTCGTAGAATTTAACGGTGTTGCAATTCAGAAATGCATATTGCGCAAGTTCTAAACAAACTATACAAATCATTTTCAATCGATTAAATATTCAACGTAATACATCTCTTTACAGTTAGGAGAGATTGAATGTTTCAGATATACAAAAATTTAACTAAATTACATATTACAGTATTAAATGTAAAATTAAACAGGGAAAAGCTATGAAAAAAACTTGATGGAATCAAAAAGTCATTAAATTACAATTCGTCACAATAAAACTATTCACTTCTCTCTACTTCTATATTGTAGAGTTGTTTTTACTGTCTATATGGTAATGTTTCGGTTTAAATATATCTTTTTGAATATTGTAGTTTATAAACGTGTTGATATGAACACCAATAAATCGAATCTAATCAGGAAAACCCTAATTATTTTGATTAGTTAATTTGTTACAGCTAAAATATAAGTATCGTCATGGTCTATATTACATGTTTCATTTTACTGAAAATACTCAATTTGTATCATGTTTGTAAATTAAAATTTTGGCTGCAAAAATCCGAACTGGGAAAATAAAAGAAATCTGAATCAAATTGTTTTTTTTCAAAATATCGAAGCTTAATCTTTTGTTGTGGAAATATTTTGCAATTACTTACCACTATTTAATGCCATACCAACACGAGGTCTACATTAAGTTAATATCCACTATGCATATTTATGTAAGAAAAGTTAAGAATAAACACAATCTTTGAAGAACGTTCCCCTTTAAGTAATCAGAAGTTTACACTATTCACTCTATCATTAAATCATGCAACACTGCTAAGAACTTAAGTACACAAAAGTTTGCTTTTCGGTGCCAGGGTTATTCTTGTTCGTCAAATCGTAATATACGTGTTATCTTTTGTAAATAAATGGCAAAGGGTAGACCTGCAAACGTCTGCAGTTCAACTACTATTTTGACAACATGAGCAAAGTGGGTGATAAGAAAACCCATACATCAATAAATAGTTGTTTGTTTGAAAATTTATTAGCGAAAACTTATTTAATATCTGCTTATTTAGCATAGTTTATGTTTTGCGATTAAAAGAACGTAAACGAACATAGAATTGTTTACATGTCCAAAAGGACCAGTGTCATATAAATCAGATGGATGTCAGACATGAGCTTTTATTCTGATAAAACCTAGTTACCATTGATCTATCCTAAAATATAATGTATTCGTTAGATTTAAAAGGCACTGGAACGAACCAGGAAACATACTAGATACTAGTTAAAATATACATAAAACGTTGTTGTTTAAAAAGACAAACTACATCGGGGTATTCAGGGATTACGTCTCAAAATGTATAGGTAACTATGATTTCATTCAAGTTGCAATTTAAAGACTCACTGTATGTATCTTATATTAAGCTTTAAAGACTAAAGTTGATACGTTACAATATTATGTTTTAGATATGTACAGGCAACAGCTTGCATAACACAATTAACACTATTGTGGGCTAAGAAATCTGACGAATTATATGCAATGTACTCGTAATCAGAGCAAGAAGGAAAGCCAAAAATGTTTTCAAACAGGATTATTCCTATTTGGTAATGTAATTTTATAGAAAATACATAATATAAGCATATTATTAAGGACTACTGCACATAAATAAAACGATTTAAAGACACTTTAAATAATAAAAGTTGCAAAATGTAATCTAGAAATGTTATCTATTTACTTATTCTTCGAATCCAGTAAAAAAATGAAAACAAACATTAAAAAAGAGCCAATAATCTGGTTTTGCCAGACATGTTGAACAATGTTTACAAAAGTTCCCTTTCAGACACCTCTCTGGCGGTTTTAATTGTATAGGATTTGCAAATTTGTCTTTTTATTGAAATGTTTGTATATACAATCAAACAAAAATACGAATGCAGTGAAATTTATGCTTAAAATCTTTAGTAATATGATTGTAATTGATAATTTTTTAATGTAAGAGTCATTTCAACAGTAATATGGATATCAGAAAATAATGAATCCATGAACAATATAAGAATCTTACACCGCTCTCCTTTGATATGTTTCCAGTTCACAGTTTATGTTAATATAATGGTTTTTTATGTTTCGATCAAATGTTTAAATCTGGATTTTTATGTAATAAACGCAATCGTTATGGTGCATTCAGATTAAATATATATATAACATGTAAGATTAGTCTGAAGTAACCGATGCAAATGTAAAATAGTGAGTAAGAACCAATAGCCAGCTATTGTAATAGAATGAATAATAAGAAGAAACACTCGATCCATCTGACACTGGATATCCAGATCATAATAATTTTAACAATGTTCCCTGAGGCTCCAGTCACATATTGGTTAAGCGGGATATATTAATACACATACACTAGCTTTCAGGTTTGCTGCTATCTCCTTTCTTGCACGTACGCTGTTGCCATTGATAATTATCAGCCTACATTATCATAGTTTAAATCTGATTAAGGAAAGGAAGAGACAAGCTTTAGACAAATAAAATACACTATTTGAATCTGTGACCACGAACAGATATTCTATTCTGAGGGACAAATTCTTAGAGGTGTTTATAAAACAGTTGTTTCATCATACGAGCGATATTTGAACTTTGTTGTGGAAGGATTCCATGTGATTGACCAACAAAGCTGCCCAGCGGATATAAGAAGGTCTCACGATGATAGGTTATCGGATCTTAATACGCAAATCTTAACAGCGGACTGTAGTACCTAGAGGAGAGTTCCACGCTCCTTGTCTAATAAAGATCACTTTTTTCGATAAGAGTAGGTTACTTGCAGCCGCTACAAAATCTTTCCGCCAAACCCAATACTACATACTTATACAGTGGCCATCAAAATTATTTGCCATTTTATCCTCCTGTTTCTCCGTTGATTGTTTGTGAACTTGTTATGTTTTGAACATGTTGAATATAGCTGAAATACCTACCACTAGACGTACAGCAAACATCGAATCAATCAGATCTTGGCAAAAAGCATAGAGAATACGAATCGTCTATGTTATTTACAATTTCTAAAGAAGTATATGGCAATAATATGTAATTTATTTATACTTTATATGTTTAGCCTTTAGGTTAACTTTAAGTTCTAAAAAGAAAAAATCCAAATAAGAAGAAACAAATAATACAAGCAATAGAAAAAATCTTACATAAAATAAGAGGTGTAACTATTAGCCCCATGCATATTTGAGCATCTAGTTCAGCGAAGAAAATCGTTTAAGAAAGCCTGCAGTTAAATATTTCTTCGGTTTCGATCCACAGAGTCTACAGGACATTTCTAGGTGGCGGATTGTATATAAAATCTTTAGGGGGACGGTATTGTCATGTTATAATGCAAACACCTGAAATACTGCTCGCTGAGATCAGTCAACATGATTGTTCTTTGCAGGTTGTTTTAAGCAGGAAAAACATATTATCAGTATCAGTAAGTGAGTACCAGTGGGGTTACTTCTGAGTAAGTAGAATGTTTGAAGTTGTTAAAAGACGTATGTGCGGTATGTATATCCGCTTCATTCATTTGAATATTTTAAATATCAAAGCAATAAGAGTTCAAAAGAATCTTATAAATCAAATTTCATAATAAAGTAATTTGACCTTTTTATTGCTTTATTTACAAGATTGATGAATTTGAAATGTGTAGATTTACTTGATAACCACGCTATTATGTTGTAAAATATTAAATGAGAACATTAAATGATCAGAAAGTAAATATGTTTATTTGATATGACTTACGATCTTTGCTTATAATTTAATATATAAAAAGACTCTAAATACATAATGCCTTGAAGACATAGCGGTCATGTTTTTTTAAAATGTAAAAGCGTATCATGATAAGAAATGAATGTATTGAATCCTTATTTTTATTTCATAGACATAAAGATTTAATATCTAAAACAAATGGTAAAAATGCAGCTTTAGACTATTGCTTTCACATTATTTAGTTTCGCAAGAAGGAGCTAGCTTTTTGGACTGATCTATGCAAACTGTTTCAGTGTCAAAACTTGACGTTGTTTGAGCCATCCACTTAAATTGTTTGCAATTTTTTTAATTCAGATATAGATTTGTTTCCGTCAAAATAAGATGTTATTGTCCTGGCATTCGTGTCATTTAAGGGTGAACAAGAGCACACCGAGCACAAGGTTATACATGCACGCACAACCTCAGTATTGCCACCTCAGTGATTAATTGTCGATGACTGAATACGTTGATCACTCGACCATAAAGATTTGAAGTATGATGCTTCTCTATATTGTTAGTTTTAGCGGCATATGTTGAAAGAAAAACACGGGAAAACATTTCATCGGAAAATAGGTTAGAACTATCTTACCGCCTTAAAGTTTGTTGACAGTATAAATTCAGAAACGTTTCTCTGTCCTAAACAATCCCACAATGCTATGTCATACGCTTCATAATTTTTAACACTTAATCACATTATCATAGCATATAGTAGCACAGCAGAACATATTAATATTAACTGAAGAGCAAGTATGTTAACAAGAAATCAACGTTTAACATTGCAATCCTAAAACTAAGGTTAATCATTAAATAAATTGTTAGTATGCCGTTACTGATTTGTTTTGATATGATTTTTGCCGACATTGTTTGCCATCATTGAATGTTCTTAGTTTCATCAGAATTTTTTTTCAAATTATCCTTCAGTCTGGAAAAACTAGTAATGTTGTCTAACATGACAGTTGCATGTTTAATAAGCCAAGTATCTTTTGGTTTTATCAGCAACCGTTTACAAAACATCTTCCTTTGACAATAGCAGTGTTGATTTTTAAAACAAGTAACACTTTAAGCAAAGTAGGCATTTAATTATATTGATCATAGCACAAATATTTTTTAATAATTCCGTCAACTCTTTGAGTTCTCTATGATAAAACTATATAACCTACTAAAACAACAAGCAAAAACATTGTAATTATTTTAATATGCCTCTTGTAGGTATATACGTGTTGACAGTAGTCTTTTTGAAATCATTTATTGGACAGAGACCCTGTAATTGTACCGCACTGCTAATTAAAAAGCCAATTTCCTATGTCCTACTGACAAAAATCCAATAATGCTCCGAACGCTATTCATTCAATTTTTACCTGTTTTGTTGCGTTAATCGTTCAATATATTTTCATATAATCACAAACAAACAAAAAGTAGTTACATGGCGATACAATTCTAAACCTTGGACCAGTATAACTAATTATTCTTTAACAATACTTTAAGGTAATGATTTTTTCTGAAAATTGAGAGTTGATTAAATTTCCCTTACTTCCACCATTGTAAAACGCCACAAACCGTTTTGCATTTTTAAATTATTGCTTTCATATATTTAATGGGTCAAAACCTTCTTTATATTTCAAATCAAATCAAATAGTGACATAATATTTGAGTTAATTATTATAAGGTTTAGGATGGTTAATTATTAATACACAACTTTGTTATCTTCAGACATTCTATAACTAGCGAAACGAATGATAATATTATTGAAGGAATAATAAACATGCGAAATAGACAGAAAAACATTAATAAGTACTGTTAAGTAAACAAATATTTCAATATGAAATATAGCCGATTTTGATTTTAGATTACAGGTAGGTCAAATACAAGTGCAAATTAAATACGGAACACATGGGTTTATATAGCTTTCAATTCGACTAATTTGAAAAAAAACAAGTACATTTCCTATCGTACATGAAGAATCAGATCCGTGTTCTATAATGGACGTAACCTATAAAATTGTTACAGTTTCTATAGATAAAACGTATATGTATTTAGGCGTATCCTTTACTATTTAGATAAAACCAATTTTGACTAGTATATATCCTTAATAAATAGCTGTGTTAAGTTTTACATGTGTAATTACATATTCTACTTTGTTAGCATTACGATGTTAGTAGCACCATCTCATTAGAAGGCTTTTGTAATCTTTGTGTGAAGATTGACTACTTCTGTTACATTCGTTTAACCATATCATTTTAAAATATTCCTTATATTTTTAAAACACTGTAAAGCTTAAGCCTAAAACTCATGTCCATGTAAGACATTCACAAGTTATATAGAAAAAATAACATTTTATGTTAAGCGAGTTTTATTTTGTATAAAATATTTATGCAATTTTATTGTTTTTGAAAACTAGATTTAACCCTCTACCCTTCCAACAACACACTGTCGTAAATGTTAATATCCTTTTCAAAAATAAATATGTTTATATATAATTTTACTATGAGAGTTTGGTAAACAGCGCTATGGATGACTTAGTTCCTGCCAAGATGAATTAATCTTAGGTCCATATTTAAGATTAAAAAATAACGTTATTATTTATAACATTCTTTTGAATATTAAGGGTTTATATGCTTTCATAATAAATTGTATCAACTGCGATTACTGTCGTACATAATTTATCCATTCGCTGAGTGCTGAATGGGATAAATTATTTTTACGCCACCGGGTTTTACATGGATAGGAGTGGGTCTATGGAAACAAAACAAAAAAATATTGCTTAGTGAACAAAATCTCCTACCTTCTCTTTTCCGAATTCCTCCTTAATTCTTAGTACATATTGATCAGTTTTGGCAAATGTAACGCGTCTACTATCTATGTAGGATGTATTTTAAAAAGTTTAAATACCCAGGAATTATGAATATTAAATAACTCCCACTGAAAAGAGGAGGCCGGAATGTGGGGACAAAATACTTTTATGTACATCTATACATAACTTCAATCAATTGTTATTACCAGATTATACCGGACAAAATCAACCTTTCTACATAAATTATCTATTTTTTTATATCGATTTTGGATTAAAAATGTGAAACACATCAGTAAACACAAAGAAGAAAAATCTAATTTATCTATACATTTATTTGTATTTCATCAATGTGTATATTGAAATCTGTTGAAATCTTAGTTAAACCGTAATTCGACAATGATGTACTAAATTTGTTATACCTAATTTATTTATCTAACATCTTCACTACATCTTTCGATGATTTAAATTATACTTATTGAAGTTCAATTTGCATTTATACCCGCTCGGGTCAAGCAATACAAAACGAACATAGACAATTTAAACGTATGATTTTTTTCTACGTAATTTCTAAGAGTTTCATTTAGATCACAATGTAATAAAAATATGATATTTATCTTCTATAAGTTTGCCTCTCACAATTTTTTATTTCGTGTAATATTTTATATATCTTCCAACATCTACTGGCAAACAATGAACACTAGTGCGAAGTTTAGTTATATTTGAACGTTTTTGAAATACTTTTTTAATGATCAGATAATTTTCAATTTGATCCTTTATCTGTATCAACTTATTTTAGAATATACATTCAACAAAAACAAAATCAAATACATGCAGATAGTTTTCTTTGAAAACATTATCAACACAAGTAAACAAGATTTATGTACATTCCTGGTGTAATAATTTACACGTAGTCCGAGATTCTTTAACAAGTGGTTATTAGTAGAACATTATACTTTGTAATTTTCTAAACTACTGACTGGCAGGCTTGAGCGCTAAAGGACTGGTGTATCGACAAATTAATAAAAACTACAGTTCTTCAAATTCTTTTACCATTTCCATAAATTTGAAACAACCAATAAACTTTATACTTTTATGTGCACGAGGAATTTGACCAAAATACTGGATCTGTTGAGAATTTGTGAAAATACTACTACAATGACATCTATATATTGTATTTCAACGTTTGAAAATTAAAGTAACTAATATAGAATAAGGCACAACATGGTTCAGCAACGTTTTATTTGATAATAATTCTTATCTTACATTCGTTTACGTTTATAGTCATTTTTGATTGGTCAAAAGGCCATAAACCAGTACTTCCCAGATCCGTTCATACTTTCATGAACGACTTTTGGGGAACTACTTTTTTTTGCTAAAAGTAAACAAATATTGGGGCCATGTGTCGTGTTCAGACAATAAATTAAGCCAGTACACTCGAATTTTGGCGATTCAAATATCTTGAGCGATGTATTGCTTAAACGGAAAGCTATTTAATTGAAACAGCTGTATATTATTGTTATAAAATCATTTGTTTTATAGACAAATGCATACAAGAAAATATTTTAACAGTACACTTCGTTTTGGATTCATTGTACACATTGCTGAATGACAGGAAATAGCCGAATTCGAAAGTGACGAAATGCGAGTGTGAAGGCATATATAAACGATACTTTGAAATTGCGTTTCTTGTAATTTCAATTATGAATCATTTCAAATACACACAATAGCCGTAACGGTAAAATTACCTTCTTTTTTCGCGGTCACAACAAATCAACGAAATAGCAAGATGCACGAATTTGTCACCATCTCCATGTCTCTGCACAGCTCTAGCAATTTTCACTGATAAATCCATTGAACAAACGACAACTATTGTTTTTCCTGTTCGTATTTAAGAAAGAACGTCTAGCTAGGTTTCCGTTCCGTTTGAACAGATATGACGTCACATATAACGTTAATATAAACCGCGGGTACAATGACGAACATTAGTATACGGAATATTGTTTTTTGTTGAGTCTTCTTTTGTTTTTATTAATAAATCGTTTCGGCAAATCGTAAATTGTATCTATTGTCAATGTCAGTTATTCCCTTCAAACCGAATACGTCTTCGTCTTCAGTTCGTTGTATATATTCCTACGCGTCACACACTTATAATAAAATTTTATTTTAGGACAAGAATGTTAAATATATAAAAACAATTTTGGAAGAATTATAAGGATTAAACGCTTATTTTCGGTAATTCATCGATGTATGAACGAGGTCGACTCACTCACAAACTCATCATAAACGGCCTTCGGCCGTTTATTTGTTTGTGAGTGAGTCGACCTCGTTCATACATCGATGAATTACCGGAAATAAGCGTTAAATCCTATAATAATATATATAACAATGTACTCGTATTTAATGGGACAACATTCAATTATTCACAGAATATGTTAATAATTCATCAAATAGTAATGGAGTTTGTTTTGAAAGCGTCGAACTTTATTGGTTGAGGAAGCCGAAGTGGAAACCCTGGACCTTAGCCAGATAAACTAACAGCCTGCCAATTAAGGTAACGTAGGATGCGAAGGAATCCTGTCGCAGTAAAATTTAACACTCCAGTGATCAATTGTTGATGATTGATTAAATGTTTACTTAGTGAAGCAACGTGCTCCGACGTTTCCTGTACAACTAACGACACCGTGGCGTTTTCTTGTAGTAAAATACACAGACAAGTCAATTTAAGGACTGTAAAGTACGGTAGAGATCAATGGTGTGACATTTATCTTAGAACTAGCTAATGATATCGACCATAAATTTCTTTTCGGTAAGTAAAAGTTGCTAATGTACTTAATCTTGTCAAAAAAGTGTACTTGCCAGCAAAATCCCTCTTTCAGCGAAGTCCCTGTAATCTTTGAAATCTCTAAAATAACGGATCGGATATGAGATGTAAGAATGTCACAAAATCTATTTTTAATGTCGTCATCGATATGTCAAAATGTGACACTTGTAAATCCATTTTTTTTAAACAGCTTTAGGCGTTAGTATTAGCAATAATAGTAAACATTTAAAACAAAAACTTAATGCAACCTATGTTTAATCTTTGAATTTGTAATACATGTTGGCTAGGTGCCTAATATTTAGGCCAATTGATCTACAGGTCACGTCCGGTCACTCAACTTTAAGTATTAGTAAGCAGAAAAAAAAAGAAAAGGCCATCTTAACTAAAAAGTATTTTTATTTTTCTTAGTCTTCTAATAAATAGGGTTTGAATTAATCTCTAAAAATTCTTGCTTATTTAAACTCTTTCAGCAACATAATATAATTTATTTAATGTGATCATCAGTGTTGAACAGATGCTGATAAATAAAACCCGTATATATCTAATTAATTTATCGCGTATCGTTATAGATGAACATTTATACTATAATTACATATTGACTGATAGG
The DNA here is from genome assembly GCA_944474755.1 of Limnoperna fortunei. Lineage (NCBI taxonomy): Eukaryota > Metazoa > Mollusca > Bivalvia > Mytilida > Modiolidae > Limnoperna > Limnoperna fortunei. Next base: position 64,242,737 of record OX104121.1, on the reverse strand, counting down.
GTGGGTTATTATTAAACGTTCACCGCTCTTTTTAACAGAAATTAACTGCTTGCATACAGGTTTAAAACCCTATATCCTTTAAGTGACATTTAAGTCTACAAACGTACTACGAAAATCTAATGAGAAAATCTTATGTCGACAGTTGAACGATTTTCTGGGTAAAGATATACAAACTATTTTTATTTGCTTTTCTTTCATAAGAAACCTGTCAAAACCTAATTTGGAAAACCGAATTTCAAAAAAAATCACAAGTGTGGACACAGAAAAACGTCTGGGCTGAATTCCGCATCAGTAACGAAAAAAAAATTACATCATAAGCATTACGTAAATAGCAATAAATTGTTATCATTTAAAATATACAATGCATGGTTACAACTTTAACTTAGTCACTGGACCATAAAATTGAGGTCATGGTCAGTTGAAACCTACAAGACACTCATGTACTAATCATTAGCAATCTATATACCAAATACTGTCATCCTACCATGCACGGTTACAGCGGAATTGCCCTAATCCAAAAACTTTAACATAGTCCCTGGACCGTGAAATTGAGGTTATAGGTCATGTGACACCTGCCAGAGTCAGGTACTCTTCATCAACAAATTGTATACCAATATTTTCACCCTACCATGCATAATTAGAGGAACTGGCCTACTACAAAAACTTTAACATAGTCATAGACCGTGAAATTAAGGTCAAGGTCAGCTGACACCTACCAGACAGCCATGTACTACTCATCAGCAACCTATATACCAAATATTGTCATCCTACCATGCAAAGTTACAGAGGAACTGACCTAATACAAACACTTTAACGTAGTTACTCAACCGTGAAATTGTGGTCAAGGTCGGGTGACACCTACCTGACAGTCATGTACTACTCATCAGCAACCTATATACCAAATATTGTCATCCTACCATGCGTGGTTACAGAGGAACTGCCGTAACCAAAAAACTTTAATATAGTCGCTGGAACGTGAAATTGAGGTCAAGGTCCGGTAACACCTACCAGACAGTCATGTACTACTCATCAGCAACCTATATACCAAATATTGCCATCCTACCATGTATGGTTACAGAGAAACTGTAGTAACCCAAAAACTTTAACGTAGTTGCTGGACCTTGAAATTGAGGTCAAGGTCAGGTGACTGACTGGCAAGTTCTAATCATAAGCTACCACTGGACCAAATTTGATGGACCTAGGGCTTGGGCTTACAAAGATATGAAGCAAGATGTCAAAGTGTTTACGCCGCCGCCAGATTACCATACATATGTCTCGCCTCCAGCGACTATCGTCGCAGGCGAGAAAAAAATCAATTGGATAGCAGAAAAAAATACAAATTAAAAGATACTAAAACACGAAAGTGTATAACCCGAACCTCATAAAGGCATGGATGCATTATTTTGCTATGGACGAGTATACAGGGCATGACTGATTAGACATCTGATGAGTTACTCGTGTACACTAAGTTTCATTCCGGATGAAGAAAGCCTACATATGGCCATGAAAACCGAATCGCATTTGGGTGATATTTATAAAAATCAATTGGTGGTGACAGCCATGGTAATTCTGAAAAGATAACATCACCTAGGTACAACTACCTGGTTGAGTAAACCATTTGTTATACCGTTTAGTTTGTCTGTTCTGTCTTATGTCTACCTATCGACTAGAGATAGTATAACAGTTTTTTAAACCTTATAACTTTATTTGCATAAAATAGCAATACAAACAGACAAACAAACTGGATTTCAGTTGAACAGTTTACATGTAACTTACCAAATCAATTTGTTTAAAAAAAACAATTGAACATGCACAAGGAATTATTAAGTGAGCTGTAATAAATTTCTTATTCACGTACCATGTAAATACAAATTAACACTTCTGTGAATTATACTACTGTTAATGTGTTCCTTTGGTTTGTACACAAAAGATAATACTGCGATAGAACACACCCTTTATTTACATAAATGTACCATTTGTTCAAATATCTTAATTAACATGATAAAATAATCTCCCAGAAATGTAAATACCATTCCAAAATCCATTACAGAAAAATAAATAAAAGTGATTTACTAATAAACTGAAATGAATTCTTCATGCAGTATGTCAATCTTTCAAAAAAGGAGACTAAATACAATATTTTTTGTAAAGAAACCCAATCAAATTACTTTTGTTTCAGATATATATTTACAATGTGTTATAATTATAAAACTATCAGGTTGAAGAAAATATAGCTAGATCTTGTTTCTTCAATATTTTAAGATATAATTCAGATCTGTTTGCAATTCAAAGCAAAACTCCAAACATTTTAAAGGGGAAAACCAACAAAACTTTTATGAAGTTAATAATACTTAGTTTGTCCAAACATATGGGTTTTAAGTTGATATTTGACAACCAATATTTACTATAGTTTATTATAATACATAAAATAATGGACCAGTAAGCTATGTAAATGGGACATACACAACCTAAAGACTATAAGCACACAAGTGACAGCAAAAGTTTATATTGAATTAAAAAAGACTCAAATGGCAACTTTAGCTAGGTTTCCTCTGGGTACTCTGTCTTCCTTCCCCAAAAAAACTGGACGCCATGATACAGCTGGAAAATTCCTGAAAGTGGTGTTAAACAACATTTAGACAAATAAAGACAAAAGCTACTTTTGCTGTAGATAAGTAGAACAAACAAACAATTAAAAGTCTATGTTAAAATTGCAGCACTGGATGTTGATTTATATTACCCATGGTTTGGTATCTTTTACAGTTTGAACCTCCTATTATTGTTAAATTTTAAATGAAATTAAAAATTTTACGTAACAAAATTGTATTCTTCAATCTTAAAATTCAAGTCTACTTATTGACCCCTAATGTTCAGAAACAAATCTAAGGTGCATAAACTTCAGTAAACAAATAACCTTTAGTAGAAATTTAATTTTAATCTAAATTTAGATAAATAATCCTCGACACCAAAGCTTATACGGACTCCATTCTAAAAATAATTTCTCCAAAAATGTTGTCTGTAAAAAAATTAATACATTATAAAGTATTTTATGAATATAACGAAAACAATTTATTGAACTGGATTCTAATTCTGTCAAGCTTTTAGATGTCACAGAGCGACCTTTCGACCCCAGAAACTTAAACAACTTTTATAAGTACAAATTTATTGAATGTTTGCTTAAGTGTGGAGTATTTTAGGTCTATTAGGACAATACATGAACAACAAGCTGTGAAGTTCAAGTGTCAATATAATCTAGACTACTACATGTAAAACAAGCCTCTAAATTTAATTTCCATAAATTGCATATTTTAAAGCACTGATGTTGAAAAAATTGCTGACACATTATTCAATACATTCATGCATACAGTTCAATATAAATTGTAATATACATGTGTTTATACAGAAAGTTATAATCGTGGTTCTAACTTTGATTTTGGTCTTTAAGATATATAGTTGGATTCTGCCAGTTAGTTTAACATATGATCAAAAATACATATATATTTAAGTATGGTATCCTAAAAATTAGAGATTTAAAAAAAATCTGTGCATGTCTGAATGCATGTACTTCTCCAATTATTCAAGTAATCACTCATACTAGTTATTTACAATAAATCAGAATTGCATGAAATGGCAAATAAATGACTACTAAATTAACTAGATGATACCTTAACAGTGAAATATAATTAAATCAACAGATAAATGCAAACAAGTGTGGACACAGAAAACTGTCTTGCCTGCATTCTGCTTCAGTAATGAAAACAATTACATCATGAGCATCATGTAAATAGCATTAAATTGTTATCATTTAAAAATTACAATACATGGTTACAGAGATACTGACCCAATCCAAAAAACTTACACATAGTCTTTGGACTGTGAATATGGTTATGCGACACCTACCAGACAGTAATGTATTATTCATCAGCAACCAACATACCAAATATTGTCATCCTAGCATGCACATTTGATTTAGAAAGAAAAAGCTCTTATCACTGGACTATGAAATTGAGGTCAAGATCAGGTGATACCTATCAGGCAGTCGTGTACTATTTATCTACAATTATCTACCAAATATTGTAATCCATGGTTACAGAGGAACTGCCCTAATCCAAAAATTTTAACATAGTCACTGGACTGAAATTGAAACTCATCATAAGCTACCACTAGGCTAAAGTTGACTGACCTAGGGCTCAAGCTTACAACGATATAAAGCAAAATATCAAGTGTTGACGCCGCGCCTGGATTACCATATGTATATCTTGCCTCCAGCCAATATCTTCGCAGATGTAACAAAAACCCCTGTTAGTAAATGCTGATGAAAAGCAATACAGAAGTTTCAGACTGTAATTAGATATTCTGTCATTAATTCCCACCAAAATGAGCTATAAAAAAAGTATAATATTACAATACTGTGTAGAAAATCTCAGCATCAAGGCTTACTAATTTGATGAAGAAATCAACACAAAGTACAATAAATATAAATTAAACAAAATAAAAAGCAGAAACATTCTTAAGCAAATGTCGAAAATTGATTACTTTACGATGCTTAGCACACATATACCAACAAATAAAAATCTCATTAACAATTTGTTCTGAAAGATCAACAAACAAGTTAATATTGCATAGATGTAGTGAGAACAATCAGATAAAAGGTTCTTGCACAATTTATTTGATACAAAATAAAATTTTATAAACAAAACAACCATTGCTTTTCTGCTAATCTGACATATGTCGATACTTAGACATACACATGTCTACTATGATGGACAATTGTCTTTAACAGTACATGTACATGTATTTCAATAAATTAAATACTCAATGATCCTGATCTACAAAAATCTCGTTTTTTTAACTAATTATGCAAATTTCTGAAAACAATAATACAAAAAATTATGTCTGATTGTTAATTTTTTATAAAAACCTTACTTTTCATGTAATGGAATCAAATAAATTAGAATTCAGACCATAAACAAGAGAATTATTGGTCATTTTTTACTTTTATTTTCAGATCATTTTTCATTAATTTTAACTAACACAAATCTTTGATCAACAAAATTCCTGTTTTCATATGTACTATTTGACCAATTGATTTGATTTTGAGATTAAATTGCAAACCAATGGCTGTCCACTTTACATCTAATGCAAATCTTATCTAATATACCTTGCAAGTAGACACTGGATGATATGCAATGAGCTTATTTAGCTGCTAGAAAAAATACTGTTCAGGAAAAGGTTCAGAAATGTATTGCCTCTCTACATTTCCTTATTTAGTATAACCTTAGTTTGAATATTTTTTTTCAGAAATAAAGCCCTTATTTAAGTCTCTCATTCTAGTTTAGGTCCATTAAATGTGATGTAGACCTTACAAACATTAAAACAACATTCCCAGTACATAATAATAGCAGATATGGAAAACAATAAACGTTCCAGGGAATTTTTTAGCGCTCGCCACTTTCGTCATTGACGAAATCATTTGAAAATTGACGATAGATTTCTAAATCAATTTCGTCACCTGATTTCCAACAAGTACTAAAATTTTTCGTTACAAATTCATTCTACCATTTGTAAAACGACATATTTATGACTCCGAAGCCAATTAACAGGAAATTTAATTATGTCACCTCGATAGTTTTAAACAGCAGGTGTCAATCGCCGAATCGATGTTTTTACAGGTAATCTGATTAACATGATAAAGTGGTGCTCCTGGTCAATATACGCAAACAAAAGTGTAGTAGATCGTACTGATCCAGGCAGACTTCCACCTTTTGAGTAAATATGTAATGCAAATAAAAATTGCAAAGATTTTGCGTATTTCACTCATTTTTCGTATGTTTTGCTGGTTTCAAATGGATTACGCGCCATTTGTGTACATCTGAGATACGTCTAAATACCGTTGGCTACCACTTAGAAAACGAAGAGTACAACGGCCCTTAATGAAAAATTGTTACCGATTGATATACAAACACTTTTTAAATAACTTTTAAAATTAAAATCCTTTGAAAATATATAAACATTTTGTTATAATCATTTTTTAAAACAATTTATACTGCAATTGAAATAAGAATACAGTTTTTTTTTACTATGATATTTCACCAGTACAATGAATGCATGCTTCTGAGCAGATGCTTATATGGCTCTTCCGCTAAAGTGACTAAAGCCCTCAAAATCCTAAAAAATTCCCTGAACGTTCACATTATTGCATACGGAATTAAAGCTTTCTGAAGTAAATATTCACACATCTGCAATAATTGTTTATTAGTTTTATATTTGAAATAAAATTGGACAACGTTTTAAATTGAAGTTGTAATGTAATGTCAACAGATATTTTTCTTTAAGAGGGTAAAGTGTTGGAATAAGGTATTGAAGGATTACTGATTTGAAAAAAAAAATTTTTCAGGGTTTTTGTTAAAAATTCAAAAATGTTAATAAAAACTCTCTGCTTAATATTATTTTTTCCTTGAACTTTACTGTTATTCCATTTCTTTGGGATTTCATATTTGTTTTTAAATATCAGTGTACTGGGATGTAAATATTTTCAAACAATACAATGTGGATAAGAAATACACATTACAATATACATCATTGAGTCAATGTTTATTTCATGCACCAAAAATTCAAATGTTGTCGTAAGTATTGCGACCAATTGTATACCATGGTAAAATATCCAATCAACTTTGCCATTACAATTTTCCCAAGAATCCAATTAGTTTAGTACTGTTTTCTAACTCTCTGTGGTAAAACTGTATCTTGAGCTTTTTTCAAGAAAGATAGTAGTCCTAATCCTTTTGTTTTCTTCCTGAAATAATTGCTGACAACATCTGCTGTGTCTTCAGACTTTGTCCTGTTCTCTGCCATGGTTGGCAAAACGTTTTCATTGGCTGACAGAGATACGAAAAATGCAAATGGAACAAGCCATAAACATATTGTAAAGAAAGCCATCACCTGAAATAAGAATAAAGTATTAATATCATATTATATTGTTTGTTTGTTTGATGGTGTTTAACGCCACTTTCAGCAATTTTTCAGCTATATCGTGGCGTCCAGTTTTTATTGGGGGAGGAAGCCGGAGTACCCTGAGAAAACCCCCGACCTGCAGTAGGAAAACTGGCAATCCTTGTCAATTAAGATTGGAGTCGAGTACAACCTGCCTGCAGTGCGGATCGAACCCGCAATCTCAGTGTTGACAGACCACGTGGTCAATAGTAGACGAACTACCTTGACCGCTCGGCCACCGAGGCCACTATCATATTATAAAAGAAATTTATTGGTAATTTGTATATATACACGTTTAATTAGTGAACTGTAAAATTATAAAACAACAAAATGTGTGTTCTGTACTAAATTGGAAATGTCCTGGAGTTGTCTCCCATAGACAATATTAGTACAGAAATATTTACACTATACAATGACACTTAGAATTATAATAACAATTAAAAGGTTATTACAGGTGTACAAACTGATTAATGGTAGAATATAGACCTGCATATTGAGTTTTTAACAGGCTCATTTCTCAAAGTGATAAAAAAAGATAAATTCCATTTTAATAACATAAATTAAATTTCCCGTAAAAGGTCCACAAGTGGCAGATAATGAAGATCCTCTTATTGGAGGGTTGCCAGGTTACAGTACAGAAATCTTGACTGATTCATAACAAAAAGCCGGATACTGAAAAAGTCCCCAGGTGGCAGATAGGGGAGACCCTCTCATTGGTCAGTGTCAGGTTATAATACCAAAAACTGACCACAGACTATATACTAGGCTATGTTGTTGGTCTGAATGAAAAATTCCTCTTTTGTACATTTCATAAAAAATAAGTGCTTTGTACAGAATACCTAATTCTCAATACTTTTATGGTGGGAGTAAAGATGTGTTCAAAGTGGGCAATCCCATTTCCTCAAAGTAAGTTTAACTGTTATTTGTTAACATATTGTTGTCTTGAATATTGACAAAATACTGCTTATTGGACATTAAGCAACAAATCAATCAATTATGCTCATATATCTGTCCTACTTATATATACTTACATCTGAAAATGGATACCAAATTTTAGCAAAAAAGGAAAATGCTAAGTAATGGTTCACAACTACCATAACTGTAAAAACAAATACATGTATCATATTACTACAATTATAAGGTAAACATAAAAAAAATTAATCTAAAAAAAAACAACAAATCCCAGTTTTATAATAATTGCTAAGAAAAATAATTCAGTTTTAGCACTCTTAGGAATTTTTATTTGATCATGCTAATAAATTCCTTGCCAGTCAAATATTAATTGTCAAATATTATTAAATTAGATCATTTATATTTCATGTGAATGTCTGTTTTGTTATTCAGGACAAATATATGATTGGATATCTCTGTAGAAGTCTTGTTTTAAACAGCATCATAAATTCAGATTTGAAGAAGTTGGAGTTATCTCCCATATATCAATTATAATCTTTGTGATAAAGTGGCACAATTTGTTCAAGTTCTTTGTGTATTAAACAATGGAAAGAAGAGAAACATATGGCATTAAATAAAACAGACATTGATTTATGGCAAGTGTTTTAATTATGTACATTTAATGGTCTGAACAATGATTAATACATGTACATTCGCTGATGTGCAAAAATTATCACTCCATATTTTCAAAACTAAGAGCTGATATATGTACAGAACAATGATTATGATTTATACTTAGCTGCTTTGCACCATAAAAAAATATAAATAAGTTTGAAATAAAACTAATAACATTGACAGTAATTTAATACCAAGATTTCCCAGAGACAGGAATCCCAGTAAATCACATGTGAAATAAATTCAGTTCTTTCCCTCCCTGGAAGGGACGTCACATTGTATGTCCTAGATGATGTCGCTAGTAAACACTGACCCTAAAGAATATTCAAAACAAAGTTCATCCAAGTTTTCAATGATTATTAAACTCATCAATTTAATAAACAGGATAATCAGTAATGCATAATGGATATTAAAATTATGATAACTTGTGCTGAAAAGAGTTCAGATTAAACTCTTGCACAGAATTTTTTCCATGCACTTGTTACATTGTATGCCTTCTACAGCACTTGTGATCATATTTTCATTATTCACTCTATGCAATTGATTATCCTATAATTATCAGACACCTTAAACATGATCATGCACACTCAATACACCTGTAATGAAATTATTACTGGACGTGAATCAGAATTGTTTTATACTTACTGACTGATGCTATAAATGATGGAGAGGACAATACAAAGTACGGGAAACTCTGTAATAAGGCATAAAATGCTCCATTGCCTATTAATCCTGCCACAATTAATGATGTGTCCAACTCTTCAAACAGGAACAATCCAATATATATGACAGTGGTGAACTGAAAAAGACATTTAAATTTCATGGACCAAGCATAAATCCGTTCCATTTAATTATGCAACTTGAAGAATGCATGCTCCAGTTCTTCAGAAACCACCCTATTAATTAAATATTACTGTGGAAAGTTAAACATGGGTTTTCTGTTAGTTTTTCAAATTGTCTCTGCTAGAAAAAAATATACAAGAAGGATAAAAACTGATTACATGTTAATTCCCTACTTGCGGTAAACAAGATTTATTTCCCATTTGCAGAGTTATCTGTTCTTTAGAGCAGGTACTTTATAGTACCTACTGTGGGTAAAAAGTAGATTTCTACAATATTTTTCTATTTACATATAGCAAAGCATCCGGTAAAATTTATTATGATGTGCAAACTAATTCTGCAGTTTTTTAGTTGTACTGGAAGAGTCAGTCCACAGACTATTTTTTTAAAATAAAAAAACGTTATTTTTTCCCTATCTGTTCAATACTAAGATACCTACTGTAATGAAAGACAACTCTTGAAACTGGGAAGTAACTCTTGTGTACCGAAAATAGGGAATTCGCATCAATCAATTAACAGAAACAAATACATAGTAGAACTCTTAATTATAGAATTTATAAAGACAAAATCGAATTTGAAAATTATTTCAATGTTCTCAATGATAAATATGATATTTCACTTTGTAAGTTCTGTACTATGAACCACAAACTACCTATAGAGACTGGTAGATGGCTCAACATTCCAAGAGAAAATAGAACCTGCACATTATGTCAAAATCAAGATATCGGTGACGAATTCCACTACCTTCTAGTTTGTCCTACACTCGGCAATGAGAGGAAGATATTTATTAAACAAAACATCTATGCACGTCCCAATATCCTTAAACTTAATGAATAGTAGCCATCCACCAGATCTCGTCAAACTTTGTAAATTTATAAATATTATTAGTAAGAAAATAGTCTCTTGGGTAACCTTGTTGCTATATATAAAAGTATACCTCCTTTGCTATTATATTATTTTATATATTGTAATATTTGTACTGTTTTACAACTATCACATGTCCATCTTTCTTTTTTCTGTATATATATATATATATTTTTTTCTTTTCTCTGTACCTATGTAATGGTCTTTAGAGAATAAAGAGAGAGAGACAAACTACATGCATATGGACATAGCAATAAAAGCTGGAACAACGAGCGATTTCAGTTTCAAACACATCTTCAGGTTAAAATAAAGTGATGTTTAGTTTATTTTGATAGTGTCTCAGTGAGGATCCAATATAAAGTTTTGTGTCCGGTGGATTTCAGTGTGGCAGCTAATAAAAATTGATCATCCACATCAGGGTACTGTGACAATGTTTTATTTTTTTTTATTTTTAATGTTTGTAATACTAGTACATGTACTATGTATAAGATACATGTACATGTATACTAATCACACATGTCCCTGTACTAATTTTAACTTACTATTAGTAAATATTTGATTACTCTCCCAGTCAATACTGTGTATTCTTCTACAAGTTCAGCAATGTAAAACAAACCAGCAGCTATAAATAGAATACATGTATATTAAAATATTATCAAAAATAAAATTAAAAATCTTATTACCATGTCATATGTTTTCAGCAGCTAATTTGCTATTGTTAAGGCTTTCCACTTTCCGAGAGGAAAGACTTCCTGTTATTATTCATTTTCTTATTAAGACTTTCCACTTCAGAGCCTTATTGTTTTTTGTCTGTTTCTTTTCTTTGCCAAGTTCTTCAGTTTGCATTATAAATGTTGTTCAGTGACATGTCATAATGACATTTTGTACTATGGATTAATTAGACATCATGCTTTCGCAGTTAACCCTTGCAAACTGAACACTTCCTTTTTACGGCTTTTGTGCAAATTAACTTTTAAACCGTAAAAGATGTCACAATGAAATTGTTGCAACATTGTTAGTTATGGAAAGAGATAATACTAGTATGATTAATGTCGCGCACAGATTTGACAACAAAATTTATTTTAAAAAATGATTAAAATAAAAATGTTTATTAATTTTGAAAGAATTTTAATTTTAAAAAGCGTTTGTTTATCAATCAGTTACAAGCCATTGTACTCTTTGTTGTCTGAGTGGTTATCATCGGTAATTAGAAGTATCTAGGAAGTAAACAAACGGCGCCTAATCCATTTGAAACACATAAAACATATGTAAAATGAGTTAACTTAGCAAAATCTATGCAATTTGCATTATACATGTATATTTAATCAAAAGGTGGAAGTCTGTGCCCATCAGTAAGATCTACAGGGTTCTCCCCAGGAATTTTGAAAAGCACTGTTGTGTCGTGTGTGTTAAAAGGGGTCCAATTTTACATGTCACATCGTACATTTCGTGCATTACATACATTTGTGTGTGTGTGTTTTGTCTAATCTCTAACAGAAGGCCAGGTTAAGTGTCAAATTTAAGACATTCAAGTATAATAAATGACGATAGTAATAATATTTTACTTAATTTATGTTTGTGTTAAATTGATGGCAACCACAACAGATATAAATACAAAGCTACAGCAACAATGTGCTACATGCATGTACAGTGATGTATGTGCAAACATTTTGTATTATTGTGATACTGTCTTATTTCTTTTATGTTTATTTTGTACAACTCATTATTTTAAAATACTTAAATACTAACATTTTTTATTTAGTTAAGCGTGTCATTCAACATTTGGATGTTTTAACTTGCATAATTCAACAGGCAACACACATAATTCAATTATAGTTCGCTTTTCAGATACAGAACAACACATTGTAAAGTTCTGTAACTAATCTTTCACAAACAAATGGGTGTGATTTAATTAATAATTTTGTTTCTCATTTAATAGAGAATTAATTTCAATTACTTTCTGTAAAATTTAAATAAAGGGGGTCAAGATCTAGATTTATATAATAATTCTTTTATTTCATTAAAAATATACTTAAAATGTTTCGATAGCAGTATTTGGTCAAAAAACTACACCAAGAACACAAAATACATGTAAACTGCATAAAAAGGCACTAATGCATGGGAAGGAACTCTGGACATGTGCTTAGTATTTTGTATCCAAATTTATCATGATCAGCATGCATTTTAATGCAGATTTACATATGTATGCAGCTGGACCTCAATTAAATTACAGATAGTTTAATAATTCATTGTTAATTTCTACTCAAATTACAGAAATAACAAAATAAAAGTTTAAAAAAAGGTTCTTGCAAAATGTATTCTGAAAGTCACAAAACGCCATGACCACTCATATGGAAATTTTTGTGGGGGAACCTAAGAAAGTTAAGTGTAAACTCCAATTACAATACCCACATAAAATGGAGGAAACCATTAAAACAAAATTTAATATTTCTCATTTCAGGGGTCACCACACTCTAAAAAAATTGGGAGAAGTGACGTCTCCCTGGCAGCCAAACAGGGAGACTTCAGGAGACACTAGGTAGAAGTCAGGGGGACTGTACAAATAATTAATTTCGCAGTAGTTACATACATTTTTCATTATTAACATTAATTTCCAGGATTATTTCTCTTGTGTTTTTAAACCATAACAAACTTAGGTTCATTTATTATTGATCATGTTTATGGTATGCAATATCAAAAAACACATAACCTTTATCATTAACATGATTAATCAATGAAAAAAGCACCAGATACAATGTATAGGGACTATTTTTCTTTCTACTTCAGTACTTGTAGCCATATTCATATCTTTATTCTTTCAAGTGCAGCTCATATACCAAAGAAAATTGTTCAAGTACAATACACTTTGAAAGAACTGAAGTTTGAAACCAATTAAAAGTGTTTATTTGTTTATCGAAAAATTGCGAATTTTCATAATGGGCCGTTGTACATTACTTTTCTTCGTTGTTCACTTCCGGTAATTAGTCACATCCAGTAAATAAACAAATGGTGCGTAATACATTTGAAAGACGTAAATCGTTTGAAAATATGCTAAATAGGCATATTGTTTGCCGTTTTATATTGGAATTACACATTTACTTTTAAATTGATAGTCTGGGTGGGTGAACTATTCGGACCAGATTTACAAGTATCTTATTTGAACCATCGGGGACTTGAGGGAAATAACAGGGCGACTTTGACTTTGCTTTTGAGGCACCTTAGAGCGACTTCAGGTCCTAGTAGTGCGACTTTGTCACCCACTTCGCCCAGTGTGGTGAGCCCTGATTTTGTAAAAATGGTTCCATTACAAGTGTAGAGATAAGAAATCAGTCTGGTTAGGTATTATTGAATGGATCCAACGGTAACTGGCAATTTGAGCGCTATGTCATGATTATGTTTACACCTGTCCAGGTAAACATTACCCGAGGCATTAATTAATGGAAGGTATTTTAATCCGTTGAATAAACAACACAACAGGAAATAGTGACAAGTGTCATTGTTTTGGATAGCACCGCAGCATGAAATTAAACCAACACGGTAGATAAGATAGCACCACGCCAATATAATAAAGCACCACAGTACCGCAGTGCAAAAAGGGCTGGGGAGAACACTGTACTATGAATCTTTTGTTGGTGTTTATTAACCCGGAGCACCAATTGTAAAAACATCGACTGACACCACAGTGATACTTGTAGGATTTTTTTATGGTGAGTCCTGGACTCGTCACTTTTGAAAGTGGTGAGTCCCAAAAATTTTTCATGAGTCCCACATATCGCAGATGAGTCCAGCTAAGTGCTTGCATACAACCGTTTTCTTTGATGACCGACCCTTTAAATGTCTTTTCATAAAAAGATATAATATGGCTTGTAGAATGTTTATCCCATGCAATTTTATATCATTAGTAGCTGAGTTTATAAGTCTTTGGGAGTATGATTGAACTGCACTCTTGAAACATGCTGATGTTTGCCTATTAAAGAGAGACTTCTGTCTTACCTGGATATAATATTTCTTCCAAACAACTATTACCCACCCACCCCCCTTTTTTCAGATCCTAGTCTATAGCAGATCTTATTGATATATACCAAAAATTAGATAACTAATTAATGTTCATATTGAAGATATCTGTGTAACGGTCAAGAATTCTTACTTTAAAAAAAAATCGTATGGAGTGCAACTGCAAGTGCAAGGTTCCGACCGTGTATTACGATTTGAAACGAGTGTATTGTCAACGCTTAATTTTAACCATAAAAAGTGTCCATCAACACTGCACGTTTATTGTTCAATAAACATCTTAATTAAAGCATATTTGCCGCCCGAGTGTTTGCTACCTGCTGAGAATCGAACGAAACAGGTAAAAATCGATCGCCATTGTAAGAATGTTTAATCACGCATCGGAGACGGAACTGACATGACGGAAATTCCTACGCGTCTGACAACGACACGGATACGTACTGGGATGCGTTAGATGTTGAAAAGGTGCGTCCAGAACTGAAAAGACGCGTACAATACGCATCTAGACGCATTGCGAAGATCCCTGACACCAGATGTTTTGGAGTTGAAATCATTAAATTTCCTGTTAATTTGCTTGGGGTCATAAATAAGTGGTTTTAAAACGGTAGAATTAATTTGTAAAAACAAAATTTGTTATACTTGTTGGAATCCAGGTGAAGAAATTGACTTCAGAATCTATTGTCAAATTTCAAATGCTTTCGTCAATGACAAAAGTGGCAAGCACTAAAAAATTCACTAGAAATACAAATATGAAAGCTTTATTAAATGACCAACCCTTGAATAAAACTATATAAACTAGCACACTCGAATTTCGGCCATGAAAGTGTGTCAGTTTAACCGACGTTAATTTCATTGTATTTTATTATTTAGAAGTTTTTTGGTTAGAGCAGTAAATGCACAATATTTTTAAAGTAATTTAGCCTTGAGTATGGATAAAATTTCGAGTGTGTGGCCATACCAATTAACCAAACAAAATAATTTTTTAATATTTAAATCTTTAAAATTTGTATATCGTTATTATTACACCTTATTTCCGTTCTTTACATTTTTACAACAAATACCATAAGCTCTATTAAGCTTTCAACTGAATATGGTTAATTCACAGGAATTTGACCCCATATTGTTTGGGTCGAAATATGGCCAGAAAACAAAAAACAAGTATTGTCGCAAACCAAGTGAGCTAAGGAGTCTAACGCAAAAGTAAACAACCCCCGTACCTTTGTTGTTGAGTTCGCTCTGAGAAATTGCACTTACAACATGATTGTAGATGTTCTACGTACTCACGGACATTTATTCTTTAAGATTATGACATCGATTCCTTTAATAGATCCATATTTTTGTAACCGCGAAACTTTTTCTTGGACTGAAACACTTTCTTTACTTCAGGGAAGCCACCATTGTCGACTGTGGCGCAGTAAATGCAAAAGTAAAACGCGAATTCGAAACAAGAGAAAAATTATCCGGAAATTGCAGGAGGAATAGCATTTGGGTTACGTCCCTTTATCAACAGATGTGCTAGAAATGTAAACAATTGATTAAAACTAAATTTTACAAAAAATAATTAAAATTCTGATTTAAATATTATTTCCTTTACATAAAAAGCAAAGTTTTAATTTTTACCGTTGTACCACAGGGGCACGTAAAAATTGATTTACTTGCGCTTTCGATTGATACTGGGTCGGTTTTGTTATAGTGTGGGAGAAGGGAAGAAACAGAGTCTACACCCGCCAACTTTCAAAAAATAAAAAAAAATATTCCTTCACCCCTATCTACACGGGTTTGTAATTATTTCTGTTCCGAATTGAATTATCTTCATGAAAAACCCTACCTTTATGTTTCTAATGTCATTTAACTCTCAAATTTTAATAATTTCCACCAGTTTTAATCGAAACGGACAATAACCCTGGCCGGAAGTGGTGACTTTATCGTTTGTCGTCATTGATGCCTTTCGGTACTCACTTTCTCAGTAACGATAAAGTCCACTTCCGGCCAGGGTTATTGTCCGTTTAGATTAAAACTGGTAGAAATTATTAAAATTTGAGAGTTAAATGACATTAGAAACATAAAGGTAGGGTTTTTCATGAAGATAATTCAATTCGGAACAGAAATAATTACAAACCCGTGTAGATAGGGGTGAAGGAATATTTTTTTTTATTTTTTGAAAGTTGGCGGGTGTAGACTCTGTTTCTTCCCTTCTCCCACACTATAACAAAACCGACCCAGTATCAATCGAAAGCGCAAGTAAATCAATTTTTACGTGCCCCTGTGGTTGTACCCCATTAATAAAAGAAAATTTACTGCCTAAAGTCGTCAATGGCCGAATCCCTGAAGTGTTTCAGTCCAAGAAAAAGTTTCGCAGTTGCAATAATATGGATCTATTAAAGGAATCGATGTCATAATCTTAAAGAATAAATGTCTGTGAGTACGTAGAACATCTACAATCATGTTGTAAGTGCAATTTCTCAGAGCGAACTCAACAAAGGTAGGGGGGTAGGAATTGTTTACTTTTGCGTTAGACTCCTTCGCTCACTTCGTTCGCGACAATACATGTTTTTCGTTTTCTGGCCATATTTCGACCAAACGATATGGGGTCACATTCCTTAGTGAATTTCGATTGTCCGTGACAGAGACACAATTTCCTTAGAAAGTTAACTTAGGAACCGCAGCTCTTTAGGTCCTTTTAGCTATATTTTTATTCGGTCGACCAAAGAAATCATTTTATAGTAAATAAACAGACCTATTGCTAAAGTAGCCAGGCAAATTTGTATTAAAAGAGCAATCCAGCTCAACATGAACATAAACCACATTTTTGAACGACTTGGCACAATGATTCACAGGAAACGTCTGGATATAAATAATAACGGGTATGAAAACGGTAAACTTTTCCGAATATTGCTATTATATTGACTTGACGACACGAATCGGATATCAAAGGCACATTATTGGATAGAAAATTATTATTGAGAAGGAAACAAAGGGGAGTAATAAATAATTCGTCGTCGGACTATGGAGATATAAAATGGTGTTCCTCAATGGTCTACCCTGGGATCTCTCCTTTTTACTATCATCATTTTTCTTCATCTTTGACACAATGTATTGAAGATTACTTCCGCGATATAAAACACGACATTTTTAAAATAGAAAATGAAACAAAAAACAAATGTTGATATATACAGAGTGTAGTATAAAACTAGTGTGAAGAGCACAGCTTGTGTTAACCGGGGTGTTAACTGTGCCCTAAATGAATCGAGCTGAGTCTACATTAACAAGTTGAGGTGGTAGCATATCCCATTGTGTGATAGTGTGTGGTACACGTGGTGTGGAAAGAATGACCATCTTGACCATGTATCTTTGTTAGTTTGAATGTGTTGGTATGTTTGTGTATGGCGTTTTCTTAGTCTGTTGTCAGTAGGCACTAGGACAGTTGTTGGTATTGCAATAAGGCAGTGTACTATTTTGTAAAATATTATCAGGCGAGTTTTGAGACAGCTTTCTGCTAGTGTTGGCCAGCCCAGTGTATTTATCATGTCTTTTACACTTCTGGTGTTATGGTAGTTGGTTGTGTATCTGGCGCTCGTCTCTGTACCGTTTCATTTTTTTCTTATGTTCGATGTAATGTAATGTGGATCCATACACTACAGCTGTACTCAAGTTTTGGTCTTACAAGTGCTTGGTAAGCTTTGGATTTTATTCAGTGTTTGATACTTTGAGCTTTCTTTTAAGGAATCCAAGAGATTTATTTGCATTTGATATTATGTTGTCATAAGGTAAGTTCCATTTCAGATTTGATTGTAAAGTAACTCCAAGATATTTTGCTGATGTGACAGATTCAAGAATGTGGTTATGTATTATGTAATCCATGACTGAGGTTGTTTTTTTGTGATACTGTTTAGTGCAATTATCTGGATGGAAGGCCATTAGCCAATCTGCCTCCCAGTTTGTTGCTGAGTCTAGGTCGTTTTGTAGTTTTGTGCAATCTTCTTTAGTTCTGATTTCCCTGTAGATAACGCTATCATCAGCAAATATTCTTCCATAAATGGCCGATTTCTGGTACAGATGAGCTCACGCGCACACATCTGTACTTTCTGCGTCATCAAATCAAAACGCCAGAGACAAAAACGTTGTTATGGAAGCATAACAACGTTCTTCTATGACGTTCTTGTTTCCGGATTTTCTGATTGGACGTCAGAGACAATGGAGTCTACAACAATGGAGAGTCTATATGTTATAGCGATGTGAAAGTTGTTGGTTTACGAAGAAATAGGTACTTTCATACGTTTTTGGGAAAGTCCGTGTGAACTTTCACTCGTGAAAGAAGTTTTTATGTCTTTTGGCTCGTTCCGCTGCGCTCCACTCGCGAAAAGACATAAACTTTCTATCACTCGTGAAAGATCAACCGGTCTTTTCCAAAAATGTATGAAAGAACCTATTAATCTGTGTGATAAATATTCTGGGAGGTCGTTGTTGTATATAAGAAATAGCATAGGTCATAGTACTGTGCCCTGGGTAGCCCATATTTTACTGGTGCGTATTTGAAGATGTTCAATTTATAACTAATGTTGTGTACGGTTAGAAAGGAATGCTTTAACGCTATCATCGGAATAACTGATTTTTGAAGTCGACTATGAAACTATTTGCTGACGACATCAGTCCTTTCAATTGTTAGTGTTCCTGATGTCTTAGCGATTGTTTTTAACAGAGATATTAAAAAATTACATAGACGGTCTTCTAATAGTTAGTTAGATTTAACTCTCACAAAACAGAGACTGTGATCATATCCAAAATACATCTCAAACTAGAACACCAGAATCTTTATGAATAATGTGCTGGTGAGTGAAGTATCTAGTCAGAAACATCTTGGATATAATATATCTAGTGATGGTATACATGGAATAAACTTATATCTGACTCAGTGATTTCTACAGCCTTAATACTAAGAATAGATACACCATCATTTTTCCTTTTGCCGTTCGAACTATAGAACAACACTATATTCAAATAATTGCCTGCATTCAACTGTACGGTGTTGGAATTTAATTCCTGTATGAAATTAATTTCGCAGGTGTCACCTTTCAAGTCTTCTCACAGGATGGCGAGCCAAAAAACCCACTATATTATTTTGCCGGAAAGAGTTGCATGTGTTTGTTCTTTTAATTGCAATGTTTTATTTCAGACCTAGTTTTATAAAAGGATGTTTGTTTACTTATATTCAGGACAAGATCAAGTTAACCAGCAATAATCTTGTTCCGGAAAGATGAACTTAAAAGGCAAAAAAAAAAAATGCTTCTCAAAAATTTTAGGGTAACAATTTAGCCTGTTGTAGCGACCACCACGAGGTATTATTATAGAACATCTACGATGGGTGTCTTGTTGGGGAAAGGAGCGTACATTCCACTCACAAAACACATTACCCGCTATGGTCCGCACTCAGGCTTTCCGTATTGTGACTTGACGCCCAATGAGAGTACATCTGCCACCCGCGGGGAGGAGTATGTTTCGATGTGTATACGGAAATTTCTCTGCGTCCAAAGTTTGAATATCCTTAGAATATTTGGAATGCAAATTGTTATTAGATTGACCACCTCGAGCGTTCGACGTAAAACATAGAATCTCAGAAAAGTATTGTGGTTATTTTGTAGAAAAAAACTTATGTTTCTTACTTACCTTATTCTGTCACCAGGGAGGATAGGTCACTGACAACCCCATGCATTCCATTTTACAATTTGTTGTGTGCTAGTGTTTCAAAAGTGGTTTTTTTGGTTTGTTTTTAAAGCTTAATTTGATAATTGTTCCAGAATGTTAAGACAATTTAACCAATAAACAACTGCAAATCTGTGATAAGGTACCGATCTTGTGTGGTACCTACCTGTTGTTTGATCTCGTCTTTATGTCATGCTGTTGTAACATAATGTTGGTGAAATAATTGTATTTAGTTGGTCTGGGATGTTTATAATAATGTCATACAGGGTAGTCAATTTTCACCTTCACTTTAGAATAGGGTATTATACTTGAAGGTAAAATTACATTAAAAGTGTAAATTTAAGTTCCAACCATCACTACAGTATTTGAAAATTTTATTTCTTCCAAATTTTGTGCAAAATACCCTTCAATGTCATTGCTAGTTTTGTCACATGTTTTCAATGGCTACTGTTTAATAAATCCTAAACAGTTGCTTGTATTGTAGTTAGGTACGGAATGAGGCTATTTAAGTATATGAAACCAAAAGAACAAAATTCACAAGCAGATTGCACGCAAATACCTTCCTGGTTAAACACCACTGTTTTATTTAAATCTATGCTATTTGTAATAGGTTGGGTAGTTTTACACTTTTTCAAATCTAAAACCGAAAGTAAAAATACATTAATATTGACGAACTCAACATATTCCGCATTATTTAACAGAACATTGATTGTAGTGGTAAAAATATGATTTTTGTTGTTATCGATAATTTATTTAATTACTAAGACACTTAGAATGAATGGTCCATGTTTTGTACAAGGACTAGTGAATAATCGCTCTAGAATGCAATCATTTGTGAAGTTTCATCGGTCACTGAAAGACTTTGGTATGAAAGCTATGTGTTTTATCGATGCTAAGATTCCTGGTGAACCAAAAAGACAGTTCGTAGCAGCGGCTATTGTATCATATAGAGAAATTGAAATG
Organism: Limnoperna fortunei; assembly: GCA_944474755.1. NCBI lineage: Eukaryota > Metazoa > Mollusca > Bivalvia > Mytilida > Modiolidae > Limnoperna > Limnoperna fortunei. The sequence goes on along the minus strand of OX104121.1, from coordinate 64,221,800 downwards.
GAGGATCTAAAATGTATATCTGATGCAGAAGAAGCATTAGAGAGACTACAAATAACAAACAGGAAAGTTAATATAAATAGTTATTATTTATTATTTGGAAGAGTCATAGTAATACTGAATCTTCCATCGCCAAAAATACACGGTGAGGCAAGGCTTTTCGATAATGACTGGAATATTAGGGAACAGATATCTGACAGTGCTTATCCTCCGGGGCCGGTCTCAAAATTATTGAATGGAACAAAACTTTTTGACAAAATGAAATATCACTTCTATTGCACGTTTCATCAAGGTGAGCAGTATGTTATTTGTGTATTTTCATTTTTTATTCCATGTACTGTACCAGGTCACATGTGCGCGCAGCTTTTATGTGAATTTGCGACACGAGAAAACGAACAATTGATAGTGTCATACTGTGAAGTCCATAATTTGACAAACCCAAAACTCGCATGGCAGTTTCTGAGGAACAGCAATAATGTCTACTGTTTGCATCCAAAAGATGTGTGTTTTGTCAAGAAAGAATTTTTGCTTGGAATCGACATAGAACTAACAATTGAACAATGGTTGGGCGACAACGAAGACTTCCCAGAATGCAACAGGATGGTTAGACGCTTCACGAAACGGTCATCAAAGTCTAAATTTTATCGCACAGAACGGAAAAAGCAAAAGAAATTTATTCGTGATAACAGTTATAGATTTCATTTTAATTGACAATTAATTAATTGCTAGTTTCAAGACTTTAACAACGTATTATGCTTTTTATTTAGATTAAAACCCAAAGACATTCTTGTGCAAGGCAAATATTTAATAGTGCTTAATAACAAAACATTTCCGAGGTCAATCTCTGGTGTCGATTGAAATAAACATTTCCGAGATCAATCTCTGGTGTCGATTGAAATAAACATTTCGGAGATCAATCTCTGGTGTCGATTGAAATAAACATTTTCGAGATCAATCTCTGGTGTCGATTGTAATAAGCATTTCCGAGATCAATCTCTGGTGTCGATTGTAATAAACATTCCCGCGATCAAACTCTGGTGTCGATTGTAATAAACATTTCCGAGATCAATCTCTGGTGTCGATTGTAATAAACATTTCTGAGATCAATCTCTGGTGTCGATTGAAATACACATTTCCGAGATCAATCTCTGGTGTTGATTGTAATAAACATTAACGAGATCAATCTCTGGTGTCAATTGAAATAAACATTTTCGAGATCAATCTCTGGTGTCGATTGCAATAAACATTTCCGAGATCAATCTCTGGTGTCGATTGTAATAAACATTTCCGAGATCAATCTCTGATGTCGATTGTAATAAACATTCCCGCGATCAAACTCTGGTGTCGATTGTAATAAACATTTTTGAGATCAATCTCTGGTGTCGATTGTAATAAACATTTCTGAGATCAATCTCTGGTGTCGATTTTAATAAACATTCCCGCGATCAAACTCTGGTGTCGATTGTTATAAACATTTCTGAGATCAATCTCTAGTGTCGATTGAAATAAACATTTCCGAGATCAATCTCTGGTGTCGATTATAATAAACATTAACGAGATCAATCTCTGGTGTCAATTGCAATAAACATTTTCGAGATCAATCTCTGGTGTCGATTGCAATAAACATTTCCGAGATCAATCTCTGGTGTCGATTGTTATAAACATTTCCGAGATCAATCTCTGGTGTCAATTGCAATAAACATTTTCGAGATCAATCTCTGGTGTCGATTGCAATAAACATTTCCGAGATCAATCTCTGGTGTCGATTGGAATAAACATTTCCGAGATCAATCTCTGGTGTCGATTGTAATAAACATTTCCAAGATCAATCTCTGGTGTCGATTGTTATAAACATTTCCGAGATCAATCTCTGGTGTCAATTGCAATAAACATTTTCGAGATCAATCTCTGGTGTCGATTGCAATAAACATTTCCGAGATCAATCTCTGGTGTCGATTGGAATAAACATTTCCGAGATCAATATCTGGTGTCGATTGTAATAAACATTTCCGAGGTCAATCTCTGGTGTCGATTGTAATAAACATTTCCGAGATCAATCTCTGGTGTCGATTGCAATAAACATTTCCGAGATCAATCTCTGGTGTCGATTGTAATAAACATTTCCGCGATCAATCTCTGTTGTCGATTGTAATAAACATTAAAGAGATCAATCTCTGGTGTAGATTGTAATAAACATTTACGAGATCAATCTCTGGTGTCGATTGAAATAAACATTTCCGAGATCAATCTCTGGTGTCGATTGTAATAAACATTTCCGCGATCAATCTCTGTTGTCGATTGTAATAAACATTAAAGAGATCAATCTCTGGTGTCGATTGTAATAAACATTTACGAGATCAATCTCTGTTGTCGATTGTAATAAACATTAAAGAGATCAATCTCTGGTGTCGATTGTAACACATAAATGTTAGCGCATGTGGAATTATGACATATGTACATATACATGTGCGCATGCATATGATAAAATACAAGAATGTAGTCATTATGTGTCTTGAGCGTGTCTTAAATACACACAAACAGATAACGTAAATAAGTAAAGCATCACATTTATCTATATAATTTACAGTACACGTGTTAACTAAAATGGAGTATTAATTAAAGAAATACAGAAAAAACATAATCAGGTGTATTGGTTTTATATCAAAATATTGGTAAAATATTATTAATAGTTGTTTATTCATGCATGCAAAAGTGGTTTTTTTAGTTGTATATTGAAATAAATATGTATTTACTCTTGTATACTCTAGGCCACGCATGCATGGCCTGTACAACTAGTTTGATTTAGTTTCAAATGATATAGCAATTATTTAATCTCAGTAACTACATGAACTACTTGTATTCCAGTTTCAATAATAACCTATTCATAATAAATGACCTTAAGTAATGTGTAAAAACGCCTCCCTTTATTGATTATTTAATTTAACAAAACAAAGAATGTTTTAATTATTATAGCTATATCAACGTTGTTGAAATTTATCAATTGAAGTAATGTATTTGAAACAAAAATAGGTCACACGTTAATTTTTAAAATGAGTACATGGAGAACGTGACGTGGATAAGGGGGTGTTGGTGTAGGGGGTAGGGCGGTCTGGAATTCCAATTTATGACATATTGATCACGGTTAAATGCGTAGTAGAGACAAATTGGGATATCACAAGGACCTCAACACATATCAACAAACAATCAACAAAACAATATTGGAATTATTTTAAATGATATTCAAAATAAACTAACAAAATTAGACATTCTAGACAGTATCAATGACAGGATACGAAATATAGAACAACGATTTCAGATCATTCAGAATGAAATCTCATCACTGAAAATATCAGTTACTGAACATCAGAAATACACTGAAAATAACGACAATGAAATGAGAATTGTCCATACAAGAGTCAGAGAACTTGAAATTGCAAAATGTGAACTTGAAGAAATAACTAATAAAATACACGAATCATTTTTGGATCAGCAAACTAGGGCAATGAAATATAACTTAATTTTTGAGAACATTCCAGAGGTTAAATCTGATTTGAACATTAACGAAGACACTGAATCTGTGTTAAGCGACTTTATAAAGAAAGAGCTTAAAATTCAAGATCCCATTGCACTTCATAATGTGCACAGATTAAAACAGCGTCGGGATAGAGGCTCTCCACAGCGTCGGGATAGAGGCTCTCCAGCGTCGGGATAGAGGCTCTCCAGCGTCGGGATAGAGGCTCAAAACAGCGTCGGGATAGAGGCTCACCACAGCGTCGGGATAGAGGCTCAAAACAGCGTCGGGATAGAGGCTCAAAACAGCGTCGGGATAGAGGCTCTCCAGCGTCGGGATAGAGGCTCTCCAGCGTCGGGATAGAGGCTCTCCAGCGTCGGGATAGAGGCTCTCCAGCGTCGGGATAGAGGCTCACCACAGCGTCGGGATAGAGGCTCACAACAGCGTCGGGATAGAGGCTCTCCAGCGTCGGGATAGAGGCTCTCCAGCGTCGGGATAGAGGCTCACCACAGCGTCGGGATAGAGGCTCTCCAGCGTCGGGATAGAGGCTCTCCAGCGTCGGGATAGAGGCTCTCCACAGCGTCGGGATAGAGGCTCTCCAGCGTCGGGATAGAGGCTTTCCAGCGTCGGGATAGAGGCTCACCACAGCGTCGGGATAGAGGCTCACAACAGCGTCGGGATAGAGGCTCTCCAGCGTCGGGATAGAGGCTCTCCAGCGTCGGGATAGAGGCTCTCAAGCGTCGGGATAGAGGCTCTCCAGCGTCGGGATAGAGGCTCTCCAGCGTCGGGATAGAGGCTCAAAACAGCGTAGGGATAGAGGCTCACCACAGCGTCGGGATAGAGGCTCTCCTTCAATTATTGCTAAGTTTGTGTACCACAAAGATAAAGAGAGAGTTTTAAAGGCGCAAAAACTGAACTAGTTCGTAAACCTTTCAAAATTTATCAGCAGTATCCGCAAGAAATAAGTGACAGGCGCAGACAATTGGCCCCAATAATGAAAGAACTAAGGGATCAAAATCAGAGAGCATACATAGTTAGGGATAAACTTTTTGTAAACGGAAGACCGTATAATACAGCTGAGGTACGACCGAGTCAGTTTGATAATTTGCGCAGAATGCAACAAGACGAACTGAGTGTAAACGAGAGTCGAGGTCTTGAACCAAGGCGTGTACAATTACCAACTTAGGACAGGAGGATTAGTGTCATAAATAAAGGAAATAAAAATAATGAAATCAATGAAATCTCTATTGCAAACAATATTAATTTATCATGCTTAAATGTGTGTGGATTAATATTGTCAAAATTAAGAAATCCTGATGTTTTAGATCTAATCCAAAACTATGACATATGTGTTTTTCTAGAAACAAAAACAGATATCTATGACCATTTATATATTCCCAAGGGTTACAATTATATAGCCAAACATAGGTCGAAATGTAATAAGAAATCCGGTGGAATTATTATTATGTATAAAGATCACCTTGAAGAGTATCTTGAATTTCCAAAAACAAATTCGGAGTATGTTCAATGGGTTATCTTGGATAACAATTTTACGAATCTTGGTAAAAGATTAATCTTAGGTTGTGTATATATCCCACCTGAAAACTCAAGATACTCTTCCCCCGATGCATTTAATGAAATTGAATCACAAATGGTGGATTTAGTAGAAGTTGATGAACTTATTGCTTGTATTGGCGATTTTAATGCAAAGACAGGTCTTTTACCCGACTATGTCAAAACAGAAAAGTCTTTGCTGGAAGTATTTGATTTAGAAAACGAAACTGATTTGATTAATTTTATGTATGACTATGAAAACTTGTCAAAAGCTGGCGTTAAACTAGACAGAAATAGTTCTTGTACAGGGAAACCCAATATGTATGGTCATTTACTGTTGGACTTTTGTAGAAAAAACAATATGTACATTGTGAATGGCAAAATGGAAAAAGATACTAATGGTGATTGTACTTGTTGTGACGTATCTTTGATAGATTATTGTATAGCTTCTTCAAACTTATTTAAATATATTTCAGAATTTGAGGTAAAATCTTTTTGTCCAATTTTTTCAGATGTTCATAAGCCGCTTCATGTAGAATTCAGATTTTTTAAAAGTGTAGATTTTATAGATAAAGCTCGTGATGTTAATCATCAGCCGCGCTTAAAACCACGTTCATGGGATAACATTAAACTAAATGAGTACGTAGACTCAATTTTGTCTGACCCACGATTTGCAAACTTAAATATCTCTTTACACGCAATTGACAATAAGGTTCGCCAAGGCGAAACTCTAACCGAAAACTTGATCAATTCAATTGTGAATGATATCGGAGAGATGTTTGAAGAAACAGCAGTTAAAAGTATTCGGAAGACAAAAATACATTAATTTGAATCGAATAGCGGAGGCTAAGTCGAACAAACCGTGGTTTAACGAAGAATGGAAGGTTAAAAGAAAAGCCTTTCACAGAGCGAGAAAAGCATATAATAATCACAAAACCCACAACTAATAATTTCTAAATCCCGCGAATTCAAACGTGCACTAAATAATGCATATAATAATTTCCAGACAAGTTTGACTAGAGAAATCAGAAGCGCGTCTAAAAATAACCCTAGAAAATTTTGGGATTTATTAAATCGTTGTACAAACAAACGAAAAACAAAAATAGATGTCCCTCCAGATCAATTATATGAATATTTTCAAGAAATTAATAGATGTGATAGCGACACCGCTTTCGTTGAGCCAGAAAATAACTTTAATGTCAATGAAGAAGTAGCTGATCGTATTTTAAATAGTGAAATTACGCAGTTGGAAATAGAAACTGTGGTAAAAAAACTAGGTAATAATAAAGCACCTGGCCTTGACGGAATAACTAACGAATATATCAAGAACACGTTGCATATTATGATGCCCGTATATATTAAATTATTCAACATTATATTGCACTATTTATTAATGACCTTGAAAGATTTCTCGAAGATTCAAATCTTCTCTCTTTAAACATGGTAGATGATATACTGTTTAATTAATTACATATTTTTATGAAAATTTATCTTTTGTTTTATGCTGATGACACCATACTTTTTTCAGAAACTCTAGAGGGTATGCAATACTTGCTGAACGCATTTAATAATTATTGTAAATTGTGGAAGCTGGATGTTAATACCAGTAAAACTAAAGTTGTTATTTTCTCCAAAAGAAAATTCAAACCTCATATTAAACTTGTGTTAAACGGCGAAGAACTAGAGTACACGGACACATATTCATATCTAGGTGTGCTGTACCAATAGACAGGCAGTTTCAACACGGCAAAAAAAAGGCTGATTGAACAATCTCAAAAAGCTTTGTACGCTGTTTACTATAAAATAAGAAATTTGCATTTGCCGATTGATTTACAGCTGAAAATATTTGACACACTTGTTTCTGCAATTCTCCTTTACGGTAGCGAAGGAATAGGTATTGGAAAGAATGATATCATAGAAAAGGTTAACTTACAGTTCCTAAAGAAAATTCTTGGTGTTAGAATAAATACTCCTAATTGTTTCGTCTATGGAGAACTGGGTAGATACCCACTGGAAATCACAATCAAGTTAAGAATGCTATGGTTTTGGAATAGACTATTGACAACAGATAAACTATCTTCCAAAGTCTATAGATTCATGTTTTCACTATACAACGAGGGAAACAACGATTTCCCATATATAAAAACTATCGCAAAAATTTTTGATGACATTGGAATGACATATATATTTCAAAATCAAATTCATGTTAACATAGCATGGATAAAAACTCAAGTCAAGCAAGTACTTATTGATCCATTCTCCCAAAAAAGGCGTAATGATATATCCAATACATCTCGAGGTCAATTTTTAGTCACTATTTAAGCAGATTTTCTGTTTTGAAAGTTATTTAGTACAATTGCAAGCATCAAATAGACTATTTATCACAATATTAAGATTATGTAACCTAAAAATTCCAATTGAAACTGGTCGATGGCATAATATATGTCGAGAAAATCGCAAATGTACAAAATGTTCAGGCAACTATACAGGTGACGAATATCATTATCTTTTCATTTGTTCAAACCAAGAAATTCAGTCTCTTAGAGAGAAATATATTCCAAAATATTATATTAAATACAGTTGTATAGAAAAGATGGCGTTAATGCTATCTTTATGCAATGTAGAGTTATTAAAAAATATATCTATTTTTATAAAAGGATTGTGTAAATTATTGAAGTAATATGCTGTACATGTACCATTCTAATCCACTATGTTTTTTTCTTCTTTGTGTGTTGATTTTTTGTAATATTTGTTTGTATGTTAATGTATATATGTTATCTTCAATTCATGTTGCACACTGTGCCTGAGTTTGAAATAAAATCTTGAATCTTGAATCTTGACAAGGTTTGTGTTTATATTTGAGACACGATTTTTCCCTCCTTTTTATCATGTGGATATAGGCTATACAGTGAGTATTTCAACGAGGGATACAAGATACACCAGAAAACTTTATAAATACTAAGTCAATTGTGATACCAGACTGCTTTCGGTTTGTGTTTTAGCTTATTAGTCCTCTACAAGAATTCGATGGAAATTGGGGATAAAAGTTATCCAAATATGAAGTAACGTTCATTGTTATTTCTTGTGTGCTAATACTTGACCACTCGATGACAGAAGTTATATATTTAACAATGGACACAAAAAAGGAGGAAACAAACCAAAACAGAACTTTATTTGAACGACTTTAAAAAAAAAGTATATTATTCAGGTTTACATGAGTATAATCTCAGATTTGGCTAAATTTTAATTGAAATAAATAAAAAAAGACACCAAAATATGCGTCAAATGTCGATTTTTTAAAAAGTGGCAATAACTGTTGAAATTGTATACAAAATCGCACAGAGACTTTCATGTCCAAAAGTATCCCCCTTGGCCTTTACAATTTATTTTAGTTCAATTCTATAACAAAGAAAAATGTAATTGTGTAATTAACACTTTTAAAAATATGTCTTAGGTATTAAAACACATGTTTTAAAAAAAGATTTTTTTTCTACAAGAAATAGTATTAATAGCTTTGTTTGTTTAAAAGGGGGGGGGGGAAGAAATGGGAAGAGTTATGATAACATGATGCGAACTGCAAAAACTGACTTAATGTTCGTTGTCAGTAAGTTAACAACACCAATTTTGTTAATGTGTGTGGATTTGTTTTGCATTTTAACACATTAAAACATTTTAAGTTCAAGAAAAGCTAATCTTTGAATGTTGTGACTGCAGGAATTGCCAATTATTTAGACACCACTGAACTAAACGCGCTTAGTAACTAATTTGTTTTTATGTCTTTTCAAGGGTTCACAGTCCATAATCCAGGACAGTAATGCTAGATCACATACTCTGCATACACTTTCTGGACGGATGGCGGATCTCATCTTAGGACAAGCGACGAGAAAATGCATGTGGTTGAAATCGTTATTTTGTTACATTGTGACGTCTGGGGCCTCGGTGGCCTCGGTGGCCGAGTGGTCAAGGTAGTTCGTCTACTATTGATCACATGGTCTGTCAACACTGAGATTGTGGGTTCGATTCTCCCTGCAGGCAGGGTGTACTCGACTCCAATCTTAATTGACAAGGATTGCCGCTATAAGAGTGAGATGTAGATAATAATGGACATTCTTTTCTTTATTTATTGTTAGATCATTATTTTGTAAACACTCGTTTTGGTGCTTTATATTTATTATTCGGTCGACTATGGTGTTTTCAATTTTTTTGATTTAAAACCAAACAAAGACCGTAACGGTTGAGGTAAGTGGTAGACCTATTAAATAATAGAAAACGTACAATTTTCTTTTTCATATGACCTTTTCAGTCATTTGTCCTACGCTTAGCTACAGTTTTCATCAGTTCTCATTATTTATTACTCTAAACTTAACTTGATTTGTTCATTATTTATTGCTCGAAACTACTTGATTTGTCGTCTGCACTTCTCAGTAGCATTGTGCAATGTATAGCTTAGCGTCGTATTAACCATTGGAATTTGAGGGCGTAAAGGGATTTTTTTTTTAAATAAAAATAACGCACAATAGAAGTTTATCACAATTTAAATTACTATTAACTTAATTTAACTCAAGAGGCTCCTAATAGTATTTTTGGGCAATTTACATGAATGACTGCATATATTTTTAAAGACAATAACATACCTTCATATTTTTTAATTGTTTTATCAAGGTTTCCAGACTCACCATACAATACACACAGTGGTATACCAATTAAATAATTAATGCTTTGAAGTGCAAAATATACAACCCTGTTATTACTCATATAGTCCGAGAATCCTCTGCCGTCCAACGCTTTTTTTTATGCGTGGGACGTCAGAGAGCTTTCCATAAGCAAAACAGCTTATTTTGCGACAACAGCCTGGTTCGGCACATTTCATCATGTCAGATTTAATAAAACAAATTAATCCAGTTAATCTATATATAATTTGACAACAATGTGACTTAAATCCAGTGCTTAAATTAGCTTGATTGAAAGTATGATGATTATGTTCATATAGAAAATATCTAATGAAGTGATTTATATATAGTTTAACAGAACGAAAATATTTGTTAAAATATGGACACGATGAAATGTGCCGACTCAGACCCGTGTCGCAAAATCCACTGTTTTGCTTATTGAGAGCTCTCTGACGTCCCACGCAAAAAAAAGCGTTGAACGGCAGAGGATTCTCGAACAAAAACCTAAACTATTGAAAAAACCTTTAGCACAACATATCTGAAATTTAACAACACAATATACCTGTACTAAAATTCATTAATAGTGTAAAAAAAACTTAAGTACAGCAAATATAAATTCTAGTTTATCGGACAAAAGTTTTTGTTGAAACACACAGTGGCAAGTACATACATTTATAGTTGTGTGTATGTTCCGCTTCTTGTGATAATTGATAATTGCTAGTCAAAAATTAAAAGTTATTTTAGATCGGTATTTATTCCAGGCGGAATCTTCCTGGAGACGACCAAAATGATGACATTTGTTTACGGAAGCCATAAGGGGAAATGAAAAATAAGAAGATCTCGATAAAACAATGTAACGTTAAATAAGAAGATCTCGATAAAACAATGTAACGTTATCTCGAGAAAACAATATTGTTATATCGTGATCTCGATATGAAGATATCGTTATCTCGAGAAAACGATACTGTTATCTAGAGAAAACGATATTGTTATATCGTGATCTCGATAAAACAAGTGTATCGTCATTTCGAGAAAACGGTACTGTTTTATCGAGAAACCTATATTGTTATCTCGAGATAACGATACACGTTACTCCTTAACCAAACCAGTGACACACTTAACTTGATAGTTTTGCTGTGTCCACCATTCCAGCGTCACTTTTATTTCCACAAGATTACCAAAAACGCGGTCTACCGCTAATTCGTAAAAACTGGAAAAGGTAATAATTCACGCCCCCACGCACAAAACCCATTAAAAATTTACACAAATTTTAGAAGCCAGAAAAAACACATCTATACTGTACACTTACTTTTAAGGTTCTTGGAACGGTATTGAGCTGTGCTCAGTGACGTCAGATGTTACACCTGAGGGCGTGCTCGTATGAATGCGTGAACTTTACTTACTTTTAAAATGTACACTAATTGCTTGTTTTATGCAAATGATAAAATAATAAAGATGAAAACAATTCTGTTCGTCAAGTATTTGTTGATAAATTCAGTCAAGTTACACCTAGCTTGCATGCACAACCCAATTTGTGTGGCATATCGTCTCGTGCAAATCTTAGACATTATATACTAACTATTAGTATATAAAGTCCCTGTGCAAATTAACAAGAAAAATATTTTGCAACTGAACAGTTGGTATTGAAACGTAGATACGAATATCAAGACTTGTTTACATACAATTTGGTGGGGAGCGCCGTTAAACCTTATCATCTCCAGTCCATAATTTTTTTTTTTTTTTGAGGGGGGGGGGGGGTAGTGTAAACAGCACTTTCAGCAATTTTCAGCTATATCATAGGAAGCCGGAGAACCAGGAGAACATACGATAGAGCAAAAGGGCTCCACAAATCCACTAATCGGCCAAGGGCGTAGCAGCCTATACATGAATTTAACAAAGAGAAAAATTGCAATCCATCACTGCAATCAATAAACTGTCCATTTTCAGTACTAAATAAAACACATTAGAAATCTCCAAAATGCACCAGTTTTTAACATTTTTCGGGCGGCATGCCCACGGACCCCCTATTTTTTGGGGGGGAATTAACATCGTAATTAGTCTCGATACAACCGTGACTCCTATGCTCCACAAACCCACTAATCCACTGCTGAACTCTTCTGCTCCACAAATTCACTAGCTCCCTACTATCCTGCTCCATTAATTTACTACCGAACTACTACTCTGCTCCACTGATCCACTACCGCACTATTATCCTGCTCCACTAATCCACTACCACACTATTTCCCTGTTCCACTGCCCCACTACTCCACTACTACCCGTCTTCACTAATCCACTAACGCACTACTTCCCTGCTCCACTTATCCACTTCGGCACTACTATCATGCTCCACTAATCCACTACCTACTAAAACCCTACTACAATAATCCACTACCACACTATTTCCCTGTTCCACTACTACCTTGCTCCACTACCCCACTACTCACCTGCTCCACTACTACTATGCTCCACTAATCCCTTACCGCACAACTACCCTGTTCCACTGATCCACTAACCCACTTCTACCCTGCTCCACTAATTCATTATCCCACTACTACTCTTCTCCCCTACCTAAGTACTCCCCTACTCGCCCACCTGTTCTTCTTTTAATTCTATACAAGGCAGATTTCGTTCAATGTCAGAAAATGGAATAACTTGTATTTAATGCTATGGAATTTTCACAAAAGTGAAAAATCATCATTATGGTAGATCTATGTTATCTGTGGTATACCGCTGTCAAAATACTGTGTATTACGGTATGTTATCTTTGGTATACCGCTGTCAAAATACTGTGTATTACGGTAGATCTATGTTATCTTAGGTATACCGCTGTACTGTGTATTACGATAGATCTATGTTATCTTTGGTATACCGCTGTCAAAATACTGTGAATTACGGTAGATCTATGTTTTCTTTGGTATACCGCTGTCAAAGTACTGTGCATTATGGTAGACCTATGTTTTCTTTGGTATACCGCTGCCAAAATACTGTGTATTGCGGTAGATCTATGTTTTCTTTGGTATACCGCTGTCAAAGTACTGTGCATTACGGTAGATCTATGTTTTCTTTGGTATACCGCTGCCAAAATACTGTGTATTACGGTAGATCTATGTTATCTTTGGTATACCGCTGCCAAAATACTGTGCATTACGGTAGACCTATGTTTTCTTTGGTATACCGCTGCAAAAATACTGTGTATTACGGTAGATCTATGTTTTCTTTGGTATACCGCTTTCAAAATACTGTGTATTACGGTACATCTATGTTATCTGTGATATACCGCTGTCAAAATAATGTGTATTACGGTAGATCTATGTTATCTGTGATATACCGCTGTACTGTGTATTACGGTAGATCTATATGTTTTTTTTTGGTATATCGCTGTTAAAGTACTGTGTATTACGGTAGATCTATGTTATCTTTGGTATACCGCTGTCAAAATACTGTGTATAACGGTAGATCTATGTTATCTTTGGTATACCGCTTGCAAAATACTGTGTATTACGGTAGATCTATGTTATCTTTGGTATACCGCTGTCAAAATACACTGTATTACGGTAGATCTATGTTATCTTTGGTATACCGCTGTCAAAATACTGTCTATTACGGTAGATCTATGTTTTCTTTGGTATACCGCTGTCAAAATACTGTGTATTACGGTAGATCTATGTTATCTGTGGTATACCGCTGTCAAAATACTGTGTATTACGGTAGATCTATGTTATCTCTGGTATACCGCTGTCAAAATACTTTATCCCCGGCTTGTACCAAATGCGGACTTTTGATTGGTTGGTTACACGTTGGTACTATCAGTTACCTACGTTATTACCCGGGTGTATGGAAATTGTACCACATGATAGCGTGACTAGAAGCGCCAAAATACCGAAAGTAGGAAAAACAATGTAAAACAAAATGAAACTCTTTAAACTCGCTAAGTCTGAGGTTGTTACCAAAGGTAACATCCTCGACTAGGTAAAATGGGCATTTTCTGCATTAAAAACGTATAATTTTTTGTGAACAACTGTGATGACGTTGCCCATTAAGCTTATTTCTGAAGACAAAAGAACCTATTTTCAGCCTTTTACACTCGTAAGCCGGGGATAAATCTGTTACTTACGTTATAACCCGGGTGTATGGAAATTGTATCACCTGAAAGTATTTCTGGACAGCCTTCAACTTCGCTCCGCTGTCAAAATACTGTGTATTACGGTAGATCTATGTTATCTGTGATATACCGCTGTACTGTGTATTACGGTAGATCTATGTTATCTGTGATATACCGCTGTCAGTTTCCGGTTAACACTTCTTTCATTTTCTGTGCGAGGTAATGGCACGGGGTTAACTTGGTATATATAGGCTAATACGAATGTGCGGCCCGAATGGGTCACTTTTTTACCACTCCAAAATATATCAAAAAGTAGCTTTTTTCATTGAAAAATATATCATTCGGTATAGTTGTAAATAAATCCATGCTTCAATTCTCATCTTGAGAATGTTAAGCCTATGTAAACCACAGTTATTTTTCAAAGTGTTCCATTAACATCATTTGATCATTTTGGTAGTGAATGGACTATTTTGTAAATGGGGATGTACTTAATAAAATATATGAATAGGTCTGATTTAATAATTCAATATATGATTGGGTTCCGTTTAAAACATATGAAAATATATGAAAAGGGCGGTTTTCAAATCTCCGTCCGCAGACCTGTACCTAAAAGATTCCTTAGGAACCCCCCTTCTTGGGTACAGGATAACACTATTAAAAGTAAAACGTTTTATACATGTGCTCAATACGTTATCATTCAAGTAAGGAACCATATGTTACACTATAATGTTACAAAGCGTCAATGTCAGCCTAGATCGAGTCTATGAAAACAATTCGCATTTAAGATCGGCATCTCTAAAAGTATCCAATTTCTAATAATTTTATCTCAGTAACAAATATCAAAGCTTCGAAATCAATAAAAATGTCAACTAGCTTTTAACAAAATTAAAATATAAATCGGTTTATCGATAGACAAACACCGTAAGTTATTAGACCTATATTAAACTGCATGAGACTGTACAATGGGGAATTGAGTTGTTCGTGCTGCAAGTCATACAGCGAAATTAAAGTATCAGAAAATAGCAGTCGATATGGTACCTCACCAATACCGTTGACATCCAGACTGTCACGTGACTGCCCACTAATACAGCTTGAGGATCATCGCTAGTTAACGGCCGCACATCATCGAATGCGAGTTCTGACTACCCTTCATTGAGACTTGTCATATAATATATACATTATTTTAGAATTTATAAAAAAAGGATATCTTTTCCGAAGGATGCCCAGGGTTATGCTATTATTATTAATGTACTTATTGAAAAAAACATCCGACGGCAAATTGAAACGTCTATTCATAATAATTTATTAACCAGATTTTGTGTTTATTTTGTCAAAAAAAATAAAACTTATTTTCTTATTTTTAAACTTTCTAAATAAAGGTATGTAACAGTACATAATAATATGTGTTAGATGACTGAATATTTTTCAGCATTCAGAGGCTGCCAACAGCAGCTGGAATGGATTCTCCATGTTTAAGTGCCGTCAGATCGGTTTTGTAGAATATTGGCTGTTTTTATTTCAAATAAAGCAAATAAAGTAAATATATCAAGTATATGTCATGGGAAATAAAGAATGTTTTGTTATTGCTGAATTATACAGGAAAAAAACGAAATACAGCATATTTTTTTGTAGAGAATCTCCAGACATGTAATTAAGTAATGAATGTTTTGTAGATGATTGGTTTTGTAGTATTACTGAGCATGTCTAGATCTCGCACGATATAAAGGTCTATTAATACCAGAAACCTAGATACAAAAGGAATAGTTGACACGGTAAACTGTCTACATATAATATTTTGATAATTGCACTGAATTAAAAGTATACCAGAGGATGGAAAACGTAGTTGTGTTAAATATTGGTGGTGTTATCTTTACTACAAAACAAACTACTTTGCAAAAATACTCGGATACTCGTCTAGGGAAGTTAACTCCTTTCTCATCCGAGTTTAGTCTGGAAAACCAATGTTTTTTCTTTGATCGAAATCCGGACCTGTTTAACATGATTCTTGATTTCTATAGAACTGACCAACTTCATCTTTTATCAGGCGTCTGTGGGAAACGTTTACAAGAAGAATTAGACTACTGGACAATACCTTATGATGCAATTTCCGAATGTTGCCGATCTACTATCTTGAAAGAAAACAATGATTTGGAAACTGCCGGAAAATTCAACTCGGCGCTGGATCAGAACAGTTTTCCCCGTTTTAATAATGCACTTGCAGGATCATTAAAACACCACTTAGTTCTATTTTTTGAAGAGCCGTTGTCATCCCAACCTGCAAAGGTAATTCTAGACGTTGTTTTTACATATATATTTTTTTAAAATATTATCGTAATAAATACACGTATAATTAAAAAACATTTTTCAGATATTTTTTCAAACTTTAATTGTTGCAATAGTCGCTGAGTTTGTGTTGGCCCTGGTATTGATTCAATGCAGACTGTATTGGTCCCGAGACCCATTGGGTCAGTTTTTTGCGTCCAGTTTTTTATTGGAGAGGAAGCAGGACTGCCCAGTGAAAACCCCTAGATATGGCAGGAAAACTTGCAATACTTGTCAATTGTGGTTGGAGACGCAGTAAGGCTTGAAACTCTACCGTCACGTGATCAATGGTATATGACTAGCTACCTTTACCACGCGGACACATGCGTAATGAGGATAGTTGTCAAACAAAGGCGACAATGGTATAACGTTCATCTAAAGAATTAAGTCTGTTATATGTATTATCGGAGAAATGTATACTGTTTAATAGTTATCCTGTCAGTCATTATGGCGCTGCTATACACAAACCCAGAGACAAGAATACCATTACATGACGAGACATTTTATAACTCAACCTGGTTGGAATACTTACAACGGCAAGATCTCAAGAGCAATAGCAAGGAGGTTCTGTTCTTAAATTCGAAAATGCCAAATTGGTGGTATGCTCTCGATAACTTTATGCTCATATTTTTTAGTTTGGAGTTTGTTGTTCGCCTTGTCATTTTCCCTTCAAAATTGACATTCTTCAGATATAATAAATAAATCCCATAACTTTTTATAACAAACTAAGATTTCTAAAACTATTAATACCACTCCCATCCCCTTAAACCAGAATCAATACTATTATCCCGTATAACGGTGGTCACAGATCCAAGGGAGTGTATTATCAAAGTACATATATAGGAAAGTACTGTTAGTAAGACTTAAACTAAATCAGATTAACTAAATTGTTTTTTTAGTAAAACAATTTTCTTATAATAATATTTAAGGATTAACTACAAAACAATTGTCTACACAGAGGGATAACAACATTTCCGTTTTGTACATTATATATGACTAGCTTCCTAAACCACGCGGACACATGCGTAATGAGGATAGTTGTCAAACAGAGGCGACTATTGTATAACGTTCATCTGAAGAATTAAGTCTGTTGTATGTATTATCGGAGAAATGATGGAGTCTTAACATGCACAATTTTTTGCCTACAAAACTACGATTAAGTTAATTGCTAATCATATATAAAAACAAGTTTTTAAATGTTAAAAAAAACACTAACTTAAATTTCAGATTTACAACACTGTATACTGCTTCATAGTAATCCTGTCAGTCATTATGGCGCTGCTATACACAAATCCAGAGACAAGAATACCATTACATGACGAGACGTTTTATAACTCAACCTGGTTGGAATACTTACAACGGCAAGATCTCAAGAACAATAGCAAGGAGGTTCTGTTCTTAAATTCTAAAATGCCAAATTGGTGGTATGCTCTTGATAACTTTATGCTCATATTTTTTAGTTTGGAGTTTGTTGTTCGCCTTGTCATTTTCCCTTCAAAATTGACATTCTTCAAAGACTGGATTAATATTTTGGATTTGTTACTTAATTTGTCAATGTGGATAAGATTCGTCATCAAACAAAATTATGATATACTAGGAAGATCTTCCACTGTAAGAATACTAAATCAGATCTGTGTTTGTTTTGAAGCCTTTCGAATGATTCGGTTTACAAGGCTAGCAAAACAATTCGACGCATTTCGTATAATGTTATTATCGCTGAAAGAAAGTGCAAAAATCTTGTGTTTGTTATTTATAACCTTTTTAATGTTATCGGTTTTCTTTGCGAATCTAATATTTTTCACCGAATTCAATGAACCAACCACATTTCCATCCTCGTTTACTGGTTTGTGGTGGTCAGTAATCACCATGACAACAGTCGGATATGGTGACCACTACCCCAAGTCAGTATTAGGAAAAATTGTCGGGGCGTGCTGTGCAATGTGTGGTATAGTTACAGTCGCCATGCCTATAGCAGTGATTTCATCTAACATGACCACATTGTACCAAAAAATGAAGGACATGCAGAATTTTCAAAATCGGTTTGGAACCAAAAATGTACGTAGAAACGTCGATTCAGGAAACGCTACAGTAACAACTAATATAAATACAGAAGAACAATAATAAGTCATTTAAATGTATCTCAGAAGGGTTACTATACAAATATGTATTCCCAATAAAACTGTATCAAAACCTATGGTTTATATTTCACACGTGGCCATTATCTTGCATTCGTTAATAAATATGGGAATAAATAAAAACATACAATTTATTGCATTGTATTAAATAATAAAAATGTATGCTGGGACTATTCAGGAAGGATTCCCAGTGCCGGACCCACACGTACGGAGTATTGGGTAGGGTAGGAGAATGTAGCTTTTTGTAGCGGCTAAAATAAGCCTACCTTTTTTCGAAATCTACACTCCCCAAACACGTTACCCACTATGGTCCGCGGCCAGGCTTTCCGTATTATGATTTGACAACCCCAAACGAGAGGGTCTTCCCTATCAGCCAACCGGGGACACGCTGGGCTGCTCTGAGGGTCGAGCGCCGGAAACCGTCCCAGAATTTTCCCAGCCTAACAAATATGAAGCTGACCTATTAGTGTCTGTGGCGCCCTTAAAATCAAGGTTTTTTTTATATAAATGAGATGTGAAAAGTCACTAAATTGAGAAATGTTAAGTGGGTTTTAAGTGAAATGGCATCATCATTGTAACGGAAGCTAGGATTAAAGGACTATGCTAGCTTGCAATCTTTCATAACTAAAAGTTCTTGAGAGAAATCCGTCTCATATTAACGAACGATTTTGTTTGTTTGTTTTTTATGGTGTTTAACGCCACTCACCAATTTTTTTTAGCTATATCATGGTGTCCAGTCTTTATTCGGGGTGGGGGGGGGGGGGGCGAAATACACGGAGAAACCTTCGACCTTCGCAAGTAAGATGGAGCCGAGCTCACCCTGCTCACAATGAGACTCGAACCCGCAACATCTATGTTGACAGACCACGTGATCAATAGAACTTGGAAGCTTTGGTTCACAGGTTCACAATTAGTACGAATTATCTGTTGACAGACACGTTCACCAAATTAAACGAATGTGTTAACAACCAGAAAGTTAAGCATTTTAATTGAAATATACCAAATTGCCATTTTGTTTTTTTTTAGTACATACGTACTGTCGGGAAATAACGACTATTACAGTCGACACTTTCCGACAGTATGTTTATACTAAAAAAACACCAAAATGTTAACTTTAATCACTGTAATTAATGTACAGGTTGCAAGAAGAAAACCCACGCTAATAAATGTTTTAGCAACTGGGAACAGCCCTTTCAACTTCAATGGAAACAAAATTAATGTGAAAATAATGTTCAATTCTCAATAGTAACCTTCTATTCAGATTTTAAAAATATTTTGTAAAAAGGCCCCAAGATAGTTGAGTATTTAAAAGGATGGATAAATACGAGAACGTTCTTGTACATAAACAGTTTATTGCTCTTTGATTCTCTCTTTGTCTTGCAAATTGACACTACTGCATTGAAAACAGTTCTAATGAATGGTAAAATGTCAAGAAAGAGTTATTACTGACCTACCTACCTTTATTCTCGATTACTGGGCTGACTTAACAATAAAGAAAATTTTACGAAAGAATGAAATAATTCATGAAGAATTGCAGATTCGGAAAGAGACACGAAGAACAAGATAAAAAATAATGAATATCGATTTGGTATTTATTTTATGGATACCTGAAAATTTTCCTGTTGCTTGAACACCAAAAAATTTTAAAAAAAAGTATTTTGTTAGGATAGACACAAACAAAAAGAATACCGAATGTATACTGCAGAAATGTCACTTGCCAACACAGTAGTAAATGTTTTAGCTATAGTCGAAAACACTAACATTTCTGTGATTTGCATACCTTTCTAACATTGATCAGCATTTACCTGGACTAGGAAATTAATAAACTTTCATTTACCATTTAAAAAATATATGCCATATATATCCGTGACCAATTCCTTTTTTCGCTAGTTAGAACATTTTGAGACGCTCCCACTTTTACATGCAATTTCTAATGCAGTGAATGTAAAAATACTACATTGTTTAAATAATTACCAAAATTTTACCTTGCAAGATCTGAGAAAAATGTTACCACTTTTAAAAACTGCTTTGATGCAGGAGCTAACAGATAAAAAATTGTACACATCTAACCACTATTTACCAAATCAGAACACAATGAAGTATTCAGTACTGTACTTAATGTAGGGTACACAATCTGGTAACTTGTTACTGGTACACATTTACTACTGTTATGCCTAAATGGAGATTCGTGTATTATTCGAAAATGTAAAATCCACGAAATATATTTAAAATTCCGTGTATTTATTGTGAAAGCCCTTCAGAAATAATAAATTAATCACATTAATTTGAATAATATGTAAGCCTTGTTTGGGGTACAAAACTGCACTGTCACAAATAAACCAAGATTTCTAAAACTATTAATACCCCTCCGCTCCCCTTGAACCAGAATCAATAATATTATAAAGTATAACGGTGGTAGCGTATTATCAAAGTACATACATTGTATATTGGAAAGTACTGTTAGTAAGACTAAAACTAAATCCGATATATAAAATGTTTTATCTATAAATAACAATTTTCTTATAATAATATATGTGTATATATATACAAAAACCCTTTATAATTTTCCGAACGTTTCGGTCTCACGACTTCCTTAGCGGAAATTTATTGTATAATGATAAACTTATTATGATATTTTGAAAATATATAAAATTATACAGAGTTTTGTATTATTTCTATTAGAGGCTATGATATGCCTGGCAATTCTTTCGAGGTTAGCTGAACATGATAACCCGGTATATAATATGGTTCCCATTAAATTCAAGAGCTTTTTGGTCAGGCAATGAATCGGGCCCCTGCCCCAAAACCCTTTGCTGCACGTCGTTTTTTAGCCGATGTTGTAATTCCATTACTTTAATGAAAGCATGTACTTGCCTATGCAATCAACGATGCCTCTGGAACATAATTTGGCGTTGTATTGTAAAAGGGACAAAACGGCGACAAACGTGGCATAAGCTAGGATAGCAGTAGCCTTATCAAAGCGACATTACTGAAGTCTTATCAAATCGTAATTACTTTAGAGCCCTCATCCTCCAGGGGAAAATATTTCCTAATATTCATGCAATAACCCTTGTATTATATTGTAATGTTGTTGATTTCCTGATTAATATAATTCGCCTTTTCATGATATTTATAATATTGTACTAGTTCAAATATTTTCATATTTGCACTAGGTCAATATAAGTTTGTAAAAGAATGAAAAAAACGATTTATTTATTTCCCCGAGTTTCTGTGCATTTTTTCGTTTTTGCTTTGTTTTTTGTTTGCTTTTATTTTATTTTATGTTTTTATAAATAGCGAATTTGTATTGTAAACTTTGTTTTGTCTGATCAATAAATTCCTTTCGTTTTATAAAATTAATAATAAAATATTATCAAAACAACAGTTATGATAAATATAGCTATAAATTAAGATAAGAAGCAAAAATTTATTAATATTTGCATTACGTATGGCTTTCATCGAAATCCCAGATTCCTATTGGTTCAAACCGTTACAGATGACGTAGAGTCATTTTTTGCATTGCTCGATGAAACCGGCCGCCATGAAGAGCACGCGCTTCATCAAAGACGTCCACAGTAAACAAACAACGCGGAGTAATTTAACCCTTTCAGTGCCACAGCGACACATCTGACGTTTAAGGGTTGCGTGCCAACCAACGTTTTTGTCGTTTGCAGACTGCATGCCAAGTGGACGATCCAAAAGAATAAGTTATATTTATAGCACAGTCTTCAGAAATAGACAAATACATATTAGAACGCGAAGCGGGATAAAAAGTATTTGTAAAACGAGGAAAGCAGTGCTATAAATTACTTGCGCACATTTTCAACATGAATCGTTACCGATCTTTATTGAAATTGTGATTTGGTAATCGCTTTCGTACGCCATAAAACTTCAAAAGAATGCATTGAATTCTTAAAACAATTATTGATTACAATCGACATATCAACATTATCGAAACAATTCAAGTTTTGACTAACATGCAATTAAATGTCAATTGTAACAATTCATGTTCAACAACTCTGATAGATTGAAACACGAAATCCACATCCTTATTTACACTTTATTTACACACATCGTTGTTTGATACATATTTCACAATATATTTAAGTTCTACAATATCTTATTTTTGGATTATAATTTACTATTGTTAATGTTGAAGCACAACAGTCAAGTGTGGCTTAGTAAATTTATAAACTTATACATAAACATAGATGTCAGTCTTCCATTTAAAACATTGTTTCGCCTGCCCTCTATTCAAATTCTGAAAAAAATTAAATTTATTGAAAACCTAAAGCTTTTTGAAAAAAAATACTGTACAAGCAATGATAATTTCCTATTTAACGGTTTAGGAGCAATGTTGTAGGAAAAAGTGACCACTCGTTATTAATTGTTATTTTTTTATCATTTATCATTTTTTTGGCAGAATACCTATACAGCTTGTTCATTTTCATGCTTCCAAAAAAATGTGGTGAATATGTAATGGCGTTCCTTGAAATGGTTTATACAAATGTGTTAAAAGACGAAAAGTAATTTAGATATGTCCAATATCAAAATAATAAAAAATATTGAAAAACTTAATACCTAATACAAATGAATGTTTCTTAATTAAAAAGTGTGCTGGAATTTCTGTGTAAAAGGGAGTTTTGCATGAAAAAGTATTGGCGCAGATGCAGACGAAAGACGACGGATATCAGTCTTTGTCGACCACGACACGCAGGTGACACATTTAGACGCTCCAAAGCAAGGCAAGAAATTTCAAAACAGTCACGAAAATTAAACCAGTTACAGAAAAGAAAGAAATTGATCACCCAAACTACTTGATTAGTTGAACAAATTAAATTAACATAATTTACGTTTATCGTCACCCATAAAATTTTCAGTGGTTTTTTTAAGATATGAAGTGAACCAAAGGTTTTCTTAGGTTTGTGTTTACAATGCAACAATAAAAATAATAAATGTGATAATAGCGAGCACAGCTCGCAGCGGGCAGCGAAGCTGCCCGCGAAGAGCGGTGAGCTCTACGGCAATTATGTGTCATGTGATCAAAATGAAATCGCGTGATCAAAATCTGCTTAATGCTGATATTGATTTTTTTCGTCCGGAAGTTGATATCGTCAATAAACTGGAACAAAGTGAATGAAGAAAAGTACTAAAAATAATTTTTTTAAGAAAGACTTTAAAATAAAGTTTACATCGATAAAAAATAAATGTTATAATTAACAACAGAAATTTCATACATTTTTTTTTGCAATCTCTAAATCGATCTTTAAAAACTGACAATCAAATTACATTTCATGTGACGTCACAGTTACTAAGAAAGGCGTCACGTGACCACTGGAATTTAGAGGCACTTTTAAGGTGTTCGGAAGTAACCGTTACGTCAATTATGAAATGCACATTAAATATTGATAATAAAGGACTATATTGTCTGTGCTCGCATTTTGGCATATTATACATGACATTTAATTTTAAATGTAAAAAACGTTTATATAAATAACACAGTCGATTTTTTTAATTTTTGTTTTCTACAGCATCTGGTACAAATGTAAACTACTTTTTCCCGACATTCTTTGAACCTAAATGTATATATAAACGGGTTAACAAGATGTTTTAACAAAGCTAGTAGTCGGGCTATGCTCACAGTTTTGTATTGACTGTGGTAAAACTCATCATCTACTAGGCGGATCATTACATAAACAACAGATGGTAGAGTTAAAATAAGCATGGACAAACACATCATTATCAAAACAATGGAAAGTTTATAATTTCTGTAGAAAAAGGATTTTGGGCAAATTTTGCTAAATACTTGTAATCGACGTATTTGTGCTTGACCATGTTTGTAAATACAATAAGTTGAATTGACCACACAAGCCGTCAATACAATGTATAAACCTAACGATGCTACGTCACACGCTGTGTCTAAATTTCTAACATCTAATGCAAGACACAATAAAAGTCCTATAAAAATTACACCAAATACTGTCCAAATAATTCGACAGATCATCAATGTCTTATCTTCTGTTATCTTCGTTAAATACCAAGTTGGATACGATACTGAGAGCATTCTGTCTATGGATAAGACCGTGGTGAAACAGTATGACACCAAAACTACAGGCTTACCAAGGTTCGTTATCCAAATGGACTGTATCGGAAGTTCAGCGTATAAAAGAAGCATGATACTAAAAAATAGTCCAATAATAAGATCAGACACTGCCAAATGTAACATCAATGTTTTAATTTGCACTGCTATTTGCTTTGATTCATATAATATATAAATACCTACAGCGTTAGCAGCCACAATAGAAACACTCACTCCTATTCCTCCTATGTTTGAAGGTATTGTTTCAGCCAGTTGAACATTAGCCGTTGCAGTTTTGTTGTCCATGATTACAATGAACCAATCAACCTATAGCCTGTTGAACAAAATAACCTCTGCGTTCGTTGTTTATTCTTATTCAAACATCGTCAAGACTACCGAGAGTGTTTTTATAATTATTTCATTGAAATTCTCTTACTTGATCACATTTTAATACAGCTTGGTTAGTTTCCATTAAAATTATATTCATCACGTTGGTGTACTAGTCGTTTCTTGCGCTTGGAAATATCGCAACACTAAACAAAACGAATCAATGGCGGGTTAACTTGATACTCCCAGTTATAGTTTTCTATTAATGTCATTTATACTGTTATTTAGTGCTTCCTTTTGAACACCTGTTGACTTCCGTGAGGTCCAGGCTAGCTGATTTATATTACCTGCAATATATTATAATAATTACCTTCACGAAACTCTAATTTACACCTAATCGTACTAATTTGGTATAAATTTGTAAAAATTACGTGCAAATCTTACCTACTTATATCTGTAATTTGGCTTTGCCATGGAGATAATAATACAAAGAGCATTTGATACGTTACAAAGTTGAATCCACAATGCGCAAAACATAGCTTTGAAGTATGTTAATTAAATTCGAACGAAATATAATCTAGTAGCAATGCTTTCATTGCAAACTTTACGCGAATCTAGACAGTGTGCTTATCTTGTTATTAGAGAATTTAACAGAATTTATTTCAAAATGAAAACAAAATTATTACATAGCAACATGAAGTAATAACAGAGAAGTACGTTGTCTAATGTTAATCCTTGTTACGACATCACTATTAATTATACAATAGAAACTCTATATTTTACAGAGAGCTTCATTACGAGTTGACTGACTTAAGGACAAATTTGAATTTAATATTTGGTTGTTAGTACATTTTTCCTTTCATCATGTTGACTGATATTTGTTGACTTGTACATGACAAAATATTTGAAATTCTCCTGCAATCATAATAGGTTCTTGCACAATATGAGTATGAGATATTCCGTCTTTTCACGAAAGGGGATGAAGCGAATCCCGGGGAAAATAGCGATGAATTTCTAACACACGTCTATTGTGTTTTTGAGAAAGTCTTGGATCTTTCTCTCTCTCTCTTTCATGTTATTAATATACACAGACACACAAACAGATAAAGATATTGCATGTTGTGAAGGGGGCGAGGCCGATATACTAGAAAAACCGAAAATCGGCTAATTAAATGTTAGATTTTTAATTAAATGGACATCAATCAATCAACGGAAATTTTGTTATCCCTCGATGGAGAAAATATTTTTTTAGTTATACTTATAAATAAATTCAAACAATACAATAAACTCAACAATTTTATTTTTGTAACTGGAAATTTTTGAAAAAAGAGATCAACACAAAAACTGTTAGTTTCCCGTGGCGTAATATATGACGTCAAATGGCGCGTGTCTCCGTGACGATCAAATTTGTTTTCCATCCTCTGATAGAAGATATTTTCCAGCCAATCAAAAGTAAGTATTCTCGCAAAATTTATTTATAACTTTATAGATATAAGTTAAAGCTCACATTTCAACGACAATTTATTTCTGTAAAACGTATTTTTTGCAGTACTAATTAAGCGGTAAACTACAAAATTGTAGTCGTTTTTTTTTATTTTATTTAAATTAAATCAATGTGTTTTATGATCTACATCTAATGGAGAAAATATTTTTTGTAGTTAATACTTATAAATAAATTCAGACAATAGAATAAACTCAACAATTTTATTTTTGTAACTGGACATTTTTGAAAAAAGAGATCATTACAACAAAAAAAAACTGTTAGTTTCCCGTGGAGTAATATATGACGTCAAATGGCGCGCGTCTCCATGACAATCAAATTTGTTTTCCATCCTCTGATAGAAAATATTTTCCAGCCAATCAAAAGTCAGTATTCTCGCAAAATTAATTTATTTTGATGTAAATAAATGTGTTCGCCGCGTAAAGATACCAGTTGTAAAGAATTTTGTAAATCAAGTTACAAGTAACTTTCCCAATCATTCAGAACAATGATTCAGATTAATCACTTTTATAATGTACAACATATTCAACAATACGTCCCAGCTTCATTGTGAAAATCTCGGCAAACAATATATAGCACTTTAAGAATAATTTGGTTTTTTCGAAGTATACCAGACTAGCTTGTAGAGCGAACGCTTAAAATCTTTGCAGAGAACGACAGAGAGAATCGTTATGATATAAATAAAATTGCTCCAAGTGGCGTTAAACACTCCTCATGCGAAATCATAATATTATTTATATTATTTAATCATTATATTGAATTTAGCACAAACCATAATACAGAGATCGGTAATCTGGCAGGTACAACTGTTTGTATATCATGATTGATGTATCCTTGCTATTTTTCCTAACAAAAATATTTTTTTCAACTTTATATTTTGTAGAGTAACCGATCAACAGGTTTAATTTAAAAAAAAATGTTGACGACTAAAAACCTGTAATTATTATTGCAAATTGTCTGATCATATTGGATTTTCCGTGATTCGAAAATGTATCTATATTTTAAGCCATTTGGATTGATTAGAGGAAATCCTCAGTGGAAAAAATTTTTACCGTCCGACAAATGTTGGTCGCTAAAACACCACCGAGTCAATGAGAGGAAAGCTTATTGGCGGTAAACTTCACGACGTGATGCCTAAAACTCCGAGTAACTCAAAAACAGACTACGAAAGGAGTGTTATTTTGACTTTTACGTCTTACGCTATTGTTGACCTTGTACAGTACTTGTTTTGAAAACGCAAAACTTTAAGCGATCTGTCAACGGTCGCAGATCTCTCATCAATCAGTCCCGTCGTTCCGATTCGTGAAACGACCTGCTACACATTTTGAACAAATAAATCATATGTATACAATAAACTTCCGGTCAGTGAAATAAATAAATAAATAAATAAATAAATAAATAAATAAATAAATAAATAAATAAATAAATAAATAAATAAATAAATAAATAAATAAATAAATAACATTAATTTGTTTCATTTGCATAATACAAGTAGCTTACTGTTTAATTCCTAACACCCATGCGCATTATCCTAATACCCATGCGCATTATGAGATAATTTAAAATGAATCATTCATCTATGTTTTTCTACCTTCCTTTGTGTATGTATTTCCCCACGCTCAACTGGAAGTAATACATTTATAAAATTATTTAACAACCCCAATCTGAATATAAGATATTTCTAAAAATTTATAATAATGATGGCTAAAGTATAAAAAGGAGAATATAAAGATAAAAACTGACATCAATAAAAATAAAATGTTTTATAGTATGCAAAAATCTAACGCACAAAAGAAAGTAACGGTTCATATGGTTCCGCGAAATATTGTAGAAATAAAAAGTGTATTCAGTTTAATTACCTTATACAATAAATATTCAACTTACGTCCTGTCGCCAATCAGTCAACTATCATGAATGGTAAGTATGATGCGAGCACTGTGATTTATTAGCTGTATTTCTTTTACTTAAAAATGATTAAAGTCAATAAACTGTTAATGTTGTCTTTGATGTATATTGAATTACCTTGTTTAGGATCTAATTATTAAAATACACCCGCTGGTAAAATGTGTTTGAATCAACAGGAGTTATTTACTATAATTATATCTATGAAACCAAGTATATGTAATTGCTTTGAATATGATCTGGTAAGTAATTTGTTACTAATATCTCTTATTATCACTTAATTGCCCACCTACAGGTCCAATAATACATAACTATCGTTGTTTATACACTGGTGCTTTGTTTCTATTAACAGTTATATGCCAGTCATTGTACTTGTACAGAAGGGTTTACATTTTGTTAATCGGTCTGGTTAAAGTTATTTTAGGAACGGCCAATAAGATACCTACAACTGCTACCTGGTACACAAGGGTTAATCCGAAGGCATACTAAATATAACGCGGAAACCAGCCTACTGCTATGGACGAGTCGGCCATAACTATCGCTATCGACGGGTCATACAAAAGGGATAGTTCCAATAATAAAACCTCTCATTTCATGTTTATTTTCAATATATTTTATCGGATATTGATATTTTATGTTTTTAGTGAAATTCGAGCGAGGTTTCATCTTTAAACGCATTTTCCCGTGCGCAAATTCCACAAGAAAATCGTGCGGAATGTTTAAGTTAAGTTTGATATGAAAAACGTTTGTACAACCATGCAAACTGCGCTAAACTTTAAGAGAAATATCTAAATTTTCCAAAAATTGTCTTACCTTAGTATATCATGGATTTTTCAAGTCCTGTTTAAAGCTTTATTTGAGGTGTCCCTTAACTCCCTTTACATTCAATGGCTGAAACCATTTACATCTATCTTATGGCTCCGTTTTTGACGGAACGAATTTTCCATGTGTTACTGTTGCGACAAATTATATTCGTTCCGCATTAAATATTACTTGATTCCGTAATGTTGATTAACCGTTAAATTCAAAACTCGCAGAAAAACTTCGTCTCTATATTTCAAACATGTGTTACTTAACTGAAAATAGTTTAATTCATTGAAAACATGTATAGTCTTTGTGTCTATGTTAGTTTCATGATATTTTACATGTTAAAATATGCAGAACTTCTGAAAAAAAATTGGCTCCGAGAAAAATCAATTGACAGATAAAACCTCACATTTCAAATAACAATAAATAAATGTAAAAGTCAGATGAAAATGATAAATGTCAACGTGAAATAGGAGGTTTTATGTTATAGAACTAACAAAAGGGACACATAATACTGAGTTAATTTTTATATTTGTTTTCTTTTTGTTGGTTCGAGGTTTAAAGCCACTTTCAGCAATTTTTAGCTGTATCATAGCGTCATGTTTTTATTTAGGGAGAGGCCGAAGTACCCTATAAAATCCACGATGAGCTTGCTATCTTTGTCTATTAAGGTTGACATCGAGGCAAAGCTATAACCTACCTGTTGGCAGGCACGTGACTTATAGTAAATGGCTAATAACCTGAACCTATTTCTCGCCGAAAAAGAATCAAGCCGACTCATCTTGTGTAACTGTTTAGATTTGTCTTGTAACATATCACTTTATGATACATGTATAATTGTACCTTTTGTATGAAAATGATTTTTGAAAATGGTTATTATCTTAAGAAACCTTTTCTTAATCTTTTTTGAAGGTGGGTACTTTTTTAAGGGTTAAGTTAGCCGCCTTCTTATGAATGATAAGTTTGATATTTTAATTTTTATTATGAAAGCAACAATTATTTAAATGTTAAGATGCATATATTTAAGTCTTAAGCTGTTTTAAGGATGTTTTGACTGTTTTATAAATAGCTTACATAATTATTCAGTATAAAATAATAATAATAATAATAATAATAATAATAATAATAATAATAATAATAATAATAATAATAATAATAATAATTTCATTTAAAATTTAAAAGAGGTTTTTTGTTTTGTTTTTGTTTTTTTTGTTCCTACTTTGTTACAACACATGTGAAAAAATATTCACAAAAATATATAATAAAACACACAACTAATGTCGACGAAATAAAATTATTGTTACTCATCCCATCTCATGCAGCAAAGAATCAATTTTATCGGCTTCCTTTTTTTAGCTGTTTCTGTAGTGTCATATTTAACCAATGTTTAATCAACAAATCCAGTCCAAAGTATAGACAAACAGGAGAAACACGACGCCGATAACTAAAAATAGAAAAAGTTCATTGAATTGCGAACGACAATAAAATTCAAGTTTAATAGTTTATTAAAGTCTCACTACATTCATATATATAATAAATAAAACAATAAAAACCATAAAAGATAAAATACAGTATATAATGGAAATGCACGTGTCATTCTTAAAGAATTATGAGAGACTGTTAAAGGTTCGAAACATAATACATGAATAATATAACTTGAAACAAAATATGACGTACAAAGCATTACCCATATATATGTAAGAGAGGATCATGTTAAAAGGCAAAAGAAGAGACCTATGAAATATACACAGTTAATGGTATAAAATACAATTTCGTCTTGTTAAAATATTATGGGAGGTTCTGGTAACAATATTGCAAACATTTTTATTGTTGCATTAATATACAAATCGTTCATCATCTTGTAAGGATGAACAATTATTATCTTGATTCAATATGTCGACAAATGATGATTGCCTTAAATCTTCATATGATAGACATTTAAAAAAAACCATGTTTTTCATCTTCAATTGTATTACAGTTAAAACATAGTATATTACAATTTCTAATCCTTCATAACGGCCAGTTTAAGTTTTTAACGGTGATACTCC
Organism: Limnoperna fortunei; assembly: GCA_944474755.1. NCBI lineage: Eukaryota > Metazoa > Mollusca > Bivalvia > Mytilida > Modiolidae > Limnoperna > Limnoperna fortunei. The sequence goes on along the minus strand of OX104121.1, from coordinate 64,190,845 downwards.
ATATCTGAATTTAGCATATGAACTTCGATGGCGAGTAAGTAGCTTTAGAAACAAATATTGTACAGTACAGAATTAAGATTTAAACAATTTATAAGTTCCTAACTTATTCCCTTGGCCATATGACAAATGTCTATAACACCAGTCAGATTCAAACTTATCAAGAAACTTTTCTTTCGATTGACATATTGTATTTTTATCCAGTATATACTCATTAATATTACAAAATGTCTCCATATTGTAATTTTTTAACATGTCCATAACTTAGTAACTCCAGTTCTTAACTTGTTGACAACCTTTTCTAATAGACCACTTAAAAACTAGTAGGTTCTTTCATACGTTTTTGGGATTTTGACCTTACGACGACATATAGTTAGCGTGGTGCTAAGTACAGATATATTCATTCTCTGATGACTCTACCATTGCCATTCCTGCCAACACCAGACATACCTGCAGCTTTTACCCAGCATTGGCCAAGAGCCACATTTCCAGAACTGCAGCGCCTTGTAGACTATATCGCCGCCACGTGGATCAACAACCCAGTGTTTACTCCGGGAACATTGTTCACCTACCAGCGAAGCACTGGTACTTACAATGATGTAGAAGGTAGTATTTAGTTTATTATAAAAAAAAGTTAAAGGCATGTACAACAAAAATATTTTTATAACTCGATATACATAAAAATTAATGTATTAGATTATTTGATAACACTGTCTAAATATTTATATGTTTTTATAGGGTGGTATACACGTATTAACGCCAATGTAAACAAAGAAAATGCACCGTTCTACATTCTGCTGCCTGCTCTACAACGTGAGGCCAACTAGGAGGAATTAACAGTAAGATTGGTGTCGGAGGAGCAGATTCTACGCAACCAACAAAACAAGTACAATGAACTGAAAGGGCCGTCACAATGTATATGGGTCGCCTATCAGAATTTGTTTTACGAATAATTGTAATGTTTATATTTTGTAGTTTCAATACATAATACATATATTTAACTTTAAAACGGAAAGATTTCCCTGCGATCAATATTAAAGTGTTTTATCACTAATTAAAATTTATGTTCTGCCGATTTAACTGCAGCGACAATTTTAGATAATGCTATTTCACTTCCTGATTTATCCACTTCATAATCATTTTTAATTGTGTTGAGTTCATAATTTTATCACGTACCTGTTTTACCTCTTGTCGGATCCGGTCCGAAATAAAGGAGTTAAATGTTCTTGTAAATTTTGTAGTTTTTTTTCTATATCGCTTATTTGTTGTTCAAGTCTATAAGTCATTGTATCAAGTCTGCTTATCATTTTTCAATCATGCCGACCAATAGTTTACTATTGTAAGAAAAAGAGCGATCAGTACAGTGTCATTTTCACGACTACATTTAGTCTACTTACTTTGGGAGACATATATATCCATCATATTCGTGTGGAAGTCAACTCTTTTTTTAGATGTAACAGTGGGATGACGTATTTTTTTTTGTTCTTTACGTTCACATCAACAGAAATCATAGAGATGGACGCCATTACTTTCTTATGTTTGAACTGATAAGATCTCGACCTTATGTGTTAAATAACTGTGGAACAAGTAAAACATTAAATAAATAATTATATTTCCCTGTAAATACTAAACATATTCCTACCATGTGTCTGTCTACACTGAGGATCAGAGTTCGTGAATAACTGCGGACAGACAGAGCTTTTCCCCAACTGTAATTGACAAGATTGCTGGTTTTTTGGCCGAAGGTTTTTACATGATGCTTCGTCGTCCGTCCCAATCTAAAAACGGAAATAGCTAAAATATTTCAACAACTGAAAATCCCATTTAAATAAAGTGTTATGGATTCAGAAATAAAGTTTTAACTAAGACGACAGCAGTCTAATACATACATAACTTCGAGTAGAGTGAGTTTTTCTCCAACTTTAATTTGCAAGAATTGTTGGTTTTTTAGCCAAATCGTTTCAGAGAAAACTTGGGTTCCTTCTTAATTTAGAACATTAATGTTATAATATAGCTGGCGTAAAGTCTATATAGACAAATTCAGAAAGAATCCTTTAACTAAGCAAAAAAAAAAAATAAATATTACAATTTAATTATTTGTTAATTATACATAATTAAAGTAGCAAAGAAGGATGTGGGCGTAACTGTCTTTTAAAAATTAAGTCTTTCTCCAAAATGGAATTTCCAATTAATAAACGTAGTCCCAAAAGTTATGTTAAAAATTCATGGAATAAGTTGAATCACAAAACAGTCAAACATCAGTTAGTAAAAGTGTTACCCGGATCTAAATATTGTAAAATAATATAAATTATTGGATTACCGATATTATTTGACATTATTAAGAATTTTGTATATGCTATAATAATTTACCAAAGAGTATATAATAACTGTAAATTTAACAATGATAAATTAATGTACAGTTTGATTGTTAGTTGACCTTATTACACAAGCGTAAATGACTATTAAGTAATAATTAAACCTTAAAATCTTTCGTTTAATGCGACTGATTGATTTAATAACGTCAAGCGATATCAGAAGGAAGATAACTGTGTCATTTGTCAAAGTGCACGCATCATCCAAAGTTGTTATTATTGCTAATATAAGCTTTTCTAGTTTCTTTAGTGTCCCATACTCCCGGAACACTTACGTTACAAATGTAAAATCGTTGATTGACTTAGGAACGTTATAAATACAGTTACCTTTATCTAATTCTTATTATAACTAATCTACCTGAGATTTTAATCTTGCCATGATGTCATGATGGCAAATCGTCTTTACGAAGCGGGTTGTTTGGAATGCGATAAAATCTGATTTAACACCTTTTCTTTTGAAATTCCTAAACCAAGTTAGGATCATTGGTTTGGACTTAGACTTGAAGATTCTATTTTTACAGTTATTGTGTTATTACTTTCATTTATTCCCGTCTATGTTTCAATTGTCATAATTGTTATGCATGTTATACATTATGTAAATTTACTATGTTAAAAAAAGCCAAGTCCCTAACAAGCATTATTTAAATATCGACTTTTGTAAGTTTTTATTTATACTGACAGAACAATTACTTAGAAATTCTATATATGATGTTTTGTATATTTTTCTTCCCTGTAGTAACTAAAAATGATATTTCACTCTTCTGGTTTTTCAAGTTTTAAAATATATCTATAACTATTACATTACTGATGGTTTACTTAAGTCTAAAGTGACGAAATTTTTAATTTATCCGTAAAGCAGTATGAAAGTATCAATTTTATCAAAAATTTTCATTTTGTAAGCCAAGGAATCCGGATCATTGGGTAGGCCGAGCTAGTTTTGCTGACTGTTATTAAGACTCAAGCTGTAGATTGATATGTAAACGTACAGCTAAATCGTAGAAGGAGAATAACAATTACAAGCATAAGCATAGACTGTGTGCATTCACAACTTTATCAAGTAGCTGTAGCTGATTCCATCATAACTGTAGATACACGGATAGTATTATGGTGCAAAAACGTCCAGATAAAAGATCAGATAATGCAAAATGTAACATCATTATTCCGATTTGCACTGATATGTTCTTTGATGTATGTAAATAGTAAATACCCACAACATTTGCAACCACTGTGACGATACTGATTCTGATTCTCGTGAAACATAAAGTTTATAAAAAAAAACATCTAGCAGAATAACTGTGGTTGTAGCGTTCTCCATGACAAGTGTAAATAATCTGAACTACGAATTGAAAAATTAAGTTTGATATTTTCTATCTTCTGAATTCATACATTATCCTTATTTTGTATATTCAATGCGATGTTAATTATTACATTTCCGGATGTAAATTTAAACTTCTCACACGAAAACCCGAAAACTGCCTTGTAGACAAAGACGTGAAATGTAGACGAATAATGAAACTGATAAGTATGTAGTGCACTTATTATATTTTAGGTCCGATCTACTTTCCCCAAAAGAAACTTTGAACTAATTCTCATCTCCAGGTTATGGTTTTCTACAAACAACTTAATCACCATATGGTTCAAAATAACTGCATGATGTGATTTATAAGTGAAACGACAATTCTTACCTATGTTTTGAAACAGTTCTACATGGTAAACTTGGGCGGTGCTATTAATGTCATAATATGTTTAATACCTTGTTGAAATAAAGGAATGAATGTGCTCACCATTGCTAGAACGTTAATTAATTAAACTACATGTAATACGCAAAACTTTTAAAACAATCCTTTACGAGTTAGCAAACTATATAATGATTCAGAATTAGTCGTAATTTTTTCAACTTTATCATTCTGTCCACTTTTTATATTGGGACGGAGAACGCCGAAGTACCTAGTGAAAACCTCCGACTTTTGACCCCAAAACTGTCAAACCTTGTAAGGTGTTATTCCATATAATCCTGCCCGTAGTAACGCTCGTATCGTGTGGAGATGCACATTACTAATAGTAGTAATTGTAGGTGTCACCTATTATTTAGAACTATACATTATTTAACCTTCTTGTTCCCCACGGACACTTAAAGTTTATATAGGTAATTCCGAGGAAGGATTTATAATGTCACATCCACGGCTTAGGATTTATATTCCATGAGCCGAACGAAGGCGGTCATGATGATTAATTTTTTTCCAGGGCCCCATACGGGATAAAGTTATGTTTTATGTTTTCGACTGTAGACGTATACATAGTCGACATATACGGATTGCTAACCAATCATAATTCCAGGCTTTATGTGAGCTATAATATATGTGTTCATCGCAAGGCGACTGTCACATAGACACATGTGTCCTTTAGGCTCAAGAAACACTAGAAAACAAGGTTTTATTTCATGACGACAACATAATGAAATTCTAATGACGTCATTTATTGTATGATATCACAATAATCTTGGGACATCGATTTTGATTAGTCGACATCAGTCAAAGTAATTTAGATAATACACAGATATTTGTACTGTTTTACCGTGAACCCGAGTGGATATTGAAAACTATATTAAGCTTTTTCATTGAGTTATTGAGTTTTAGGAATAGAGTCGTGCAACGACAAGATTACCAATAAAGGCTAAACCTATTAAGTTTTTATACCTCCACTCGTAAAAGAGGCGGCTATACTGCAATCACCTTGTCCGTCTCTCAGTCCGTGCGTCCGTCCGTCTGTCTGTACCTCTGTCCTTCCGGTGCAAACTTTTGTAACAAATTTCTCGGCTTCTACTTATGGGATTGATTTCACATTTGGTGCAAAACTTTACCATGTTGAGTTGTACCGTGCGTCACGTTTCCAGGTCAGTCAGTTATCTACTTCCAGTTATCCGAGACGACTTAGACTGTTTCAAGGGTCACAATAGGAAAATTTTTCGTAATAGATTTCTCGGCTTCTACTTATAGGATTGATTTTCAAATTGGGTCCACAAATACAAATAAAAATATCTTTAGTTCCTAATCACAGGGCCCATCGGAGCATTTTAATTAAACAGTTACATTTTTTCATGACAGCAAACAGAAAAACATCAATTGCAGAGAGCCAGCCTTTCCAATATTATTGTATAAAGAGAGATAACTCTAAACTACAGTAGTACATCATTTAAGTGATAATTAAGTAATGAAAACATATAATTATTTGTTTATTCTGACTTTTGCTTATCTGCTGCTGACTTCAGGAAAATACACAAAGAATTAACAAAGTAGTTTCCTCATTAGACATAATCCATATATAAAGTTGTTCATAATTTAGTGTCTTAAGATTTGGAAACATTTTAAAATTACCGTTTAAAAATGAATGACGTTTCACTTTATGTTTGGGGCACTCTAACAGATAATGGAGTTCATCTTCAGCTTGCGCATGATGAGTCGTGCCGTGCCTCCCCTTTCCAGGTCAGTCAGTTATCTACTTCCTGTTTTCCGAACCGAAAAATGGTCGAGTGGGGTACACTTAGCACGACTTAGTGCTGGTCCCTGTTTAATTTATGATCACCAAATCCTGCCGCACATAAAAATCTGTTTGGTCTTCTTATTAAAGAAACCAAACGTTATGCTCAGCAATAATTGAAGCAGAAACATTTAAACGCACCTTTAGAGTGAACTCCTGGAATCACAAAAACACAAAAGAAATGACAGCTTTTCATGGTTTGATGTTGTTCATGGGAATTTTAAAAAAGCCATCCATTGAATCATACAAGCAGGAGCGGAATCAATTTTGGCCGACTTATCATAGTTCTTAAATATAACAATAAAAATTAGATCTATGAACCTCCGATTTGTTTAAGCGGGCAGGATGTACTCGGCTACAATCTTACTTGACACGAATGGCCAATTTTCCTACGGGGGTACATGTATGCAAGAAGGGGTCCACCAACAGGTTTACATTGTATATTTTTCCAAAACAAATAACAGTAAATTTAAAATAATGATAACAGATAACATCAATTTACATTAGAGAACAGAAAACAGTGAATTACAAAAATTCAAAATTACAAATAAAGTTAACAATATTAAGAATAGCAAACAGATCTCAACTTTAACGAAAGCGGTAAGGAAACGTGATTGTTCCATTATAAACCTCGTTATAGCAATATAATTCACTGCTCGCTTGCGGTGTTAGGGAGAGGAGAGAACAAGACGTTTTTCACTATAATTAACATGAACAAACATTAAATGGTGTTTAACAGATTTGACTGAGACATTCTACACATTAACCACATTACACATCAATAATTACACCCATATATATTCTGACCAGTTTGTAAGACATTTAAATGCTAAGAATGGGTAAGGGTTGAACATTGAGCCTTATGTAGCGCATACAAAGAGTCTCCTCTTAACGGTATCGGGGCCTCGGTGGCTGAGTGGTTAAGGTAGTTCGTCTACTAATGATCACTGCAGGCAGGGTGTACTCGACTCCAATCTTAATTAACAAGGATTGTCAGTTTTTTTTACCGCAGGTCGGCGGTACTTCGGCTTCCTTCCCCAATAAAAACTGGACGCCATGATATAGCTAAGAAAATTGCTGAAAGTGGCGCTAAACATCATTCAAACAAACAAAAACAAACTTAACGGTATTTACAAATGACAATTGCATTTAAATTATTTACCCTTTGGTCCATCATTCCGGAATTGAATTATTGGCCCGATTACGGTGAAATATTGCTCGCTGGACGTAAAGCAAGCATTCAAGCAATCAATCATATGAATAATGGTTGGTTACAGTTGATAACATATGTGCTGAATAGAAGATTTTTGTAATATTTTAAATATAGTTTCAATGCAGAAATGCCTTATAATACATTTATAACTCTGATGATACTTATGTTGACACAAAATATTCGAAAAGACTAATGTCTATATAAAAAGAATACTAATCAGTATCTTTTAACTTATGCATTTTCATTTTGCGCTTTTATATGTGTGTACCATGCACGTAGCAACATGTTTATTGGTGTAAATAGTTTTCTTCTTTTTTACGCAATCTTTTCGATTTCAACGAATAATTTTGATCAATAAACTGTAATAAATTGTTGACAACCGACGTGAATCAAAGTATATCTACGTGTATATTTGTTTTCCCTTTCACTCAACCCCATGCATAATAGTAATTAATTATATTTTCTTGTGTGTATTATATTTACATAGCACATGTTAATGAACAAAACATAATCTCAAAGTTACTTTTAAAAAATCCATACAAAAGGCATATTGATTTTTATTTTCTGGAAATTTGCGTACCCTATAAAAGCACTTTATAATAAAATAGATATTCATTCGTATCACAGTAAGTAAGGTAAGACACACGTACCCAATCAGTTGTTCAACTCAATGCTATACCAGAATATACTAAACATTGTAGTATTGTCTGTTTATCAAGAAGAATATGTTTTGTCTTAATTTAAATTAAATTACAGAAGCCTGATCGGAGACCACAGTTATAAATTTTGGAGATTACCGTACTAAGATAAAGGAATTTTTTTTAGATGTAAGAAAACGGCTTATTGTTTTCGCTACGAAAGATTCCGTACAAATCCAATACTATGCGTTTCTAGTGGCAATTGAAATATTGTTCTACGCCGGTATTCCTTCTATTTGATTAATTCTTTTAAAACTTGTTTTCTTCCTTAATATAGGTGATTTGTAACTCAATCAATCAGTCAATCAATCAGTAATGTTTTACGTGTCTTGCGAACTTGTGATTTTTTATGTCTTTTTTTATAGTAGTTATATACTTTATAAATTTTAACCGACAAAAAGATCTGGGAAGGAACCTCGAATAAACATATTAAAGATTAAGACCATTTACTCGTCTCGTCTTGTTTTTTTGACTGTATTTACTTTATTTATTAAAATTACATGATGAATATTTAATTTGTTTTTTTTTTAAATTCCCTACATAAAGCATATTGACCTTGTAAAAATCCACAATCTCTATAAATAAACTTATTGATCCAAAAATTACATAACCATTTTTTATTACTGTAAATGAGGTGAGGATATGGAAAAATATTTAATATTGTATTGTCACAAGAAACAAACCTTATAGTAGTTAATGAGTGGGGCTGAGAAATCGCGCATTTAACGTGTTTTTATTTGTTTAGGTTAAGTATCGACTAATAATAAATAATAAATAAATAATACATAGTTTCTCTAAATTAACACCTGGAATATTATTGCGCTCACATTACTTGACCAATATAGAGCTGCCCAGCCCGATCCAAGTGGCGGATAAGTGAGGGTCGTTCCATAAGGCGGATCTGACTGTACGGCAACCATGCATTTTTTGGGGTTCGGGTCACTCACGTTCTGTTTTTGTGTTTTTGGTTTTTGTTTTGCATTGTATATGCTTGTCTATATCCGGATTTGTAATTGACTTCCGGCTCTTTTTCTTCGGTCGGATTCCATTGATATTTTCTTTTTCAATATCCATGTTGTATATAATTTACCGGATTCGTGAACAGGGCAAACTTTTAACTGTGCTGCACCTTTAAGCATGCAAATGGTTTTTATAATAGAAATAGGCAAAAAAGAGTAATAAATATTTACTGAGGCTTAACACTTGCCAACACGGACATATGTATCGAAAATGTTGCAAATGTTGCTGTAAGAACTAAATTGAGAAAACCATCTACACATCTACATCTATACTATTGATCCGCAGTGGTATATTCATAACGCAGATACTGCAAACGTCAACTTTGTTACCAAATACAAGGTAATCGGAGGTTAAAAAAAGAACGAATTAAGCGAAAAACACACTCCCTTTGTTTTGTGTTCCCATTTTGTAGAGTATGATGTTTGTGGGTGTTTTCTAGACGCGAAAATATAATGTTTGTGTTACTTAAATAAATAAATGTTACGTAAAATACGTACGTTACAACTGCTTCCTGTTATTTTATATATACAAGTATTTAGTGTTCTCACTGTAACGCAAAGTGACCTTTCTATTTGCTGACTTGAACTCGACCTTGTCTCGACAAGTCTCATTGTGTTTATAGGTGGAAAACTTCCGAATGAGTCTTGACCTGAAAACCCATTCTCGACAAGTCTCATTATTGTCTGAATAAGTATCGACGAGTCGAAAACGATGAAGTAGCCTTGATGTTATCTCGACTTTTTATCTCGATTTATTACCCGAAGCAGTCTCGACAAGTCTTAAAATACTAAAAAAGTCCCTGTATTACCACATGACTTGGGATCCAGAAAAGCACAACATCTCTTTCCAAATATACAAGGGATTTGTAAATTTAAACAATTTTCAAAATTAATTGATGGATTGACGTTAAACGTCCAAAAAGCAATATTTGAGCTATATTCAGGACCTGAACAATTTTATAAATTGATCATTTTTAAAAATAACAAACACCACTGTTGAAATACAGTAAAATAGCAATCTCACACAATACATATGTGAAGCAGCCGTTACGGCAGGTACGGCTTATGTCGTACATTTTGCAGGTACGGCATGCCGTACCAATAATTTTCAGCAATAAAAATATTGCTAACAAAACCCATCTTTTAAGACCTGGGATTAAGTGCTAGAAAATCGCCAGATTGCAGGATTTTGCACCATTTACCCCTAGAGCGTCCAGTGGCTTAAGCGGCCCACACACCAACTGCCGTAAAACCACCTCTGCGAGGTGGATAAGATTGCTTTGCGATCCTGATTAGCATTCCGCCGTACCAATATCAAATATCGATGCTATCTTTGCAATAGTATAAGGGTATATACACATACAAAGGTTAAAGTGATTTAAACGATAAAATATGAATTGACAACATAGCTATGTCAACATATTTATATTTCCCTATACAAATTAGTTTTGTTTTAGGAACTGAAAAATGTTGTTGCCAGTGACAGTTGCAAACAAATTAAAATAAGAAGTACAGTATAAAAACGTTCCAAAATATGTGCCACGTCAATACAGTCCATCAAGACATGCTTGATTGTATACGGAATTTTACATGTCATACAATCGGCCGTGGTTCACTATTTAAAACAGAATTGTATGACTAAGACGACACAAAAACGACACCATGTTTAAACTACTTGGTCTCTGCGATATGTAAAAAAGTTAAAATTTTAATTGCAAATTAGTGGTTGGATCTAATGACGTTTTGTTTAATGAACTTCCAAGTCCCAACCACTCAGGCATAAACTATAAATATAGTTTAAAATATAGGATTTAAAGTCAATAAAAGGTAATTTACAGTTGAGGCACTTCTAGTTTCCCTTTCCACGACTGTGTTTTCATGGATTCCCACATGACTAGGAATCAAGAAAAACATAAAAGACTCTTTACCTAAAGTTGGCAAAGATTTGTAAATTTGAATAATTTATAAATAAAGGGGCTTTTAAATATGCAAGAAGGCATTATAAAAAATCAGAGCAGGCAATACATTTATCTAAGAGGCAACACTTTTTAGTGAAAGTAGAATCGCCTCTGCACTAAATACCGAAGAAGCGGAAGTACGACGGAGAGTTACAACTCACTATCCAAAGACAGCGGCTGAAGAAACTGTCTCTGTGTCCTTCGATCCATCTGTATGAATTGTGAGGTGGTCAAGATACATGTAGCAAGAAATAATCTATGGAAAATGTTTCTGAATAATCAAAGTGTTTTGTTAGATTTTTTATATTTTCGCAAATCATACATAAACACTGGAATAGGATTTAAACATGGGGCTTATGAGGAATTTCAGTTAAGGCAATTTCAACTTTTCATATACTATAATTTTGCCAATAAGATTTAATGCTCATGCCAAACGGTCTAATTGTGTATGAATGTTTTTTCGAAAAAGGTTCAAAAACACAGACGTGAGCAGGATTGGTACAATAAGCTTTAAGTTTTTTTGCATATTGCAAACCGAGCTTAATTTCTCTTCGATACAAAGAAGGTGTGTTTGCTTCTACAAATAAACTACTTACAGGTCTTGTTCTAACAGCCCCAAGGTATAGTTGCAATTCTCAATGATGAATAGTATCAAGGGTTTTGACATATGACTTTCTAGGATAATCTTTAATAAAACAACCATAGTGTAATTTAGATTGGACCAACGATCTATTTCAATTCAGTAACGTATCTTGGTCAGCAGCCCAGTCAATGCTGCATGTAACTTATTAAATATATAATACCTTAAAGCACTTACTTTTTTACATTTTGATATGGAGAACAAAGGTAAGCTTAGAGTCGAAAATCAAACGAAGACACGAAGTTTCTTTCGCATTTAAATAGGAGTGTTATACAATGTAAGTTCGGAGTGAGGATTCATTCTTTTGTTTCAGAAATGCATACCGACAGTTTTGGAAGTGGAGAATTTAAATCCATTTACATTACCCATTTCTCTATTCTATTAAAACGTTCAATATTATTCATGTTTTTTTCCGGATAACCGTCAATATTATCTTTTAAGACCTAAGCTATACTTTTAATTTTAATGCTTAATAAAGTTACAGATACAATAATACCTTCGGTGCACATATTTCTTGTTTAAAAGTGTCAGAAAATAAGAACTTACAGGAAATTTAAATTCTCTATTTGATAAAAATTTGAAATAAAGTCAACATTTTAACCCCATATCAAAAAGATATTTTAAAATACAATATTTTCATGTTGTGTTATATCCTTTTTCTAAATCGAAAGAGATAGACACAACATGTTCATTTTTGGCAAAGGCGTTTCGAATGAACGTTTCAAAATGTACCAAATGGTCCATGGTATTTCTTCCTATTCGGAATTCACACTGAATATTTTATAGAAGGTAATTGTTTTCAAGAAAACAATCAAGACGATCAATTGATCGTACGTTCATGGTCTTACAAACGCAACTTGTAAGGGCTGTAGGCCAATAGTTCAACGCTTTCGAGTGATCTTTAACTGGTTTTGGAATATGTATTATTGTAGACATTTTAGTCACGGTTTCCCATTTACTTTTAAGAAGATTTAAAAGACATTGCAAAGAAGACTGTGAAAGATGTTTGAGACGCTGATAATGTATATCATCTAGGCCACATGCTGTATCGTGTAATTTATTTAGAGAAATTTTGAGGCCTTCCAAAGATAATGGTTTACTGTCATCTTCGAAATGTGTGGATTGAAAAATTTAGTTTAGATTTGATTAAATTTGACTCGCCGGTGTTAGTGTTACATTTAAATGACTATATACTATTCACAATTTACTTAACTTTGCATATAAGGCCACATCGACTTAATTACTTGTTCGTAGGACCGCCCGCACGTAAAGTTATTTCAGAAAGAAAAAAAAAATTTCTTCCGCCGGCATTTACCGAAAACCCGCCAGCGTCCAGAACCGGAAAGTGTCTTTAAAAATTGTATCTCCGCGTTTTACGATTTTCATCCAAGTGCTCCGATAGCTGGAGATTCATTCAGAACTTAGAAGGTTAAAATACCGTTTCAGTACCCTATAAAATCAAAACCGGGGGTAAAATGTAGAAAACCATGACAGAAAACAGGTGTGTGGTTGTGGCAGCAGTTGCCACCCAGTTTAAAGTACTGCTACAAAATACAGCATTAAAATGTCGAATGGACGACACTTCATGCATTCAAGGGAAGCCTTCAACGCACGCCAAGATATGTTTCTAGCCTTAGTTATGACAACATTATAAGAATCCAAATAAAGGACAATCCCAAGCTTTTGGGTAGGGAAAATGATGGCATAATAGTTATACCATCCATGAAAATACAGTCCTATTGGTTTTTTTATATAAATATTTACAAATTGTTATTGTGTTTTTTTATATGAGTTATTTTTACTGTTTGTTATTGTTAAAAAAGACAGGTAGTCTTTTATTATTTCTTTTTAACCATCTTGCAATTATGCCTTGACAAAAAGATTTGGAGACATGACTGAATAGTGGTATGGGCTGTCTGTTGGTTCGTCTGTACCTATTGATAGAAAGCCAAGGCAGCATCTTTTCAGAAGAGAAAAAAACCATTCAAGACAATTCGTTTCTGCTATATAATTTATTAATCAATCGGTTAAGTCATAAAACACTGAGAACAAGCACTTGTTTAATATCAAACACATTTTTTTTATTTCAGTTATTTTCTTCAAAATTTAAAAAAATCACTCGCTCGCATGAGTTTTACCACGAAAACCTGAAAAAATTAAAAACATGTCGCTCGCCTTAAAAAAAAATCATTCGCTCCACAAAATCAGCATTTCAAAAAAAATTTATAAAAAAAATTTCGCTCGCTCGTTCTTTATTTTCAAAGATAAAGTCCGAAGAACAAGAAATTAATTCTGTATGGCCCAACTCATTTCTAAGTAATCACGTGTTCAGTGTTAAAAATAGGCGATTGCAATTATAAATGTGTTACAAACGAACGCTAATAAGTTTTTTCATATGATAGTTACGTCTAAATAAAAACCAAACACGGGCTTATCGCAAGATAGTATAGTAATAATTAAATAAACGAATAAAAAAATAAAGAAAAAGATTGCGTTACTTTAAAAACAAGTGTGACAATCACTCTCACTTAACAAATTGCTCAATTGAAAAAAAACCTATAAATTGAATGTTGTTTAAAACTGTACTTGTGATCAAATTCAAAATTAATCAAATGACCTAATTATTTGCTATGACAAAACCAGTTGGCTCAAATATGATGTCTAGTACCAATCGTAATCATCATTATGCATGACTTCATCACCAAAACTGTAATTGTCCTTTATCGATCTCACTTCCTTGTGACGAGAAGATTAATTTTCTTTGACAATAATAGAGCCATATTGAGTCAAGAATGAATGGACTATCTATATTAGGTTTTTCAGCAAAATGTTTTATCTGGACTGCTTTTAGTTTTGTCTTACTGATAAATACCATCTGAAAGAGACTTTTCCATCACGTATTTCTCAAATAGGATATGACCTCCCTACATCATTCGTCTCGAGATTTAACCTTTAACTTGTTGTTCCATTTATCAAGTACGAAGGAATCAATATCAATTGTTTAATGTTATTACCACGACCATCCATAGGGACTTTTACATTGTTAAATCGTAGACTAGTCCTTCTGGAATATTGTTTTTTCCTTTAATTTCTGCTGTGTTTGATCTTACTTTAAGAGCTTTTATTTCTACTGTATGTTGTTTCCGAAGCTCAGCTTCATTGATACCTAAAGCTTGTGTATTTTGTTGCATAGACAACAAACGTGTCTGCAGACATATATCAATGTTTTTTATAACTGTTGGTCTAATCACGTCATGAACGTTATCACTAAACGTCCTCAAATAGGCCCTATAAATTCTTGGTTTTTAGGAATGGCGCTTAATCCTTGACGATGTAAGAACTTTTTCAGCTCTATCATTATTTGAGTCATCAGGCTTCTGCATTTTAATTAATATAAGGACAACACATATTCGTCTTGGTAAAACGACATTGCATGTAATATAATGTTTACTATACTCTAGTAAGTTATTCGTTTACTAATAAACAAAGTTTAACAAACTAAAAAGACAAGTGTTACTTACCTTACTTACAGTGATACGAATTTATTTTATTTTAAATTGTTTTTATAGGGTACGTAAATTTCCAGAAAATCACAAAGAATTTGCTTTCTGTCTTAAAGTTATTAACATTTGCTTTTAAATTATACTATACAAAGAAAAATATAATTGTTTGCACGAATTTATTATAGTTTATGGATATTTTAAAGCAAATGGGGTTGAATGAAAAGGAAAACATATAAACACGAAAATGTTATTTGATTCACGTTGTTCTCGTCCATAATATATTTGAAATACAGCTTGGCACATGTTATGCAATCAATCAATCGATCAGTTTTGTTATATTATCATGCGTGTTTTGCGAATGTGTGTTATTTCTGCTGTAGTAAAGTTATATACTTGATTAATTTCAAAACGAAAACGAACCGGAAAGGAACCTTGAATAAGAATATTTAAAGATTAAGACCGTTTAGTCGTCTAGTAAATGTAAATTTTTATACATGTTAACTGCATGTCTTAAAAAATATCAGAATGTTTACAGGTTGAATAATTAAATTCTTTTTTTTTAATTACCTACATAAAGCATATTGACCTTGTAAAAACCAATAATCTCTATAAATAGCCTAATGGATTCAAAATGAGATAAACAATTTTTATCACTGTCAATAATTTCAGGTAAGGTACAAAAATTAATATTGAATTTTCGCAGTTTGATTTTCGGAAAATTATCTAAGAAAGAAACACACACTAGCAGTAAATGTGTGGTTTTTTGAAAACCTATGGTAGAGCCCTAAAGTTCTTGAAAAAGAACAGTTTTTTATTGGATTCAAACAGATGTTTAAGAAATACATTTATTTATTTACGTCATAATAGTGTGACGTCGTTGTTTGTCAAACTGCATATATTTTGTTTCTTTTTCTGTTAAAAATAAAACATATTTGGACCTTTTGTCAAAGATTTCATCATCTTATATATGACACCAACCGATTAACACAATATAAATATAAACGCATCTTAAGTACATTTGTACAACTAACGGTTAGCAACATTCGGGTATATGACTTAGCAACGAGCCGGGTATATTGATTTTGTAAAGACGTGTAACTGACCAATCAAATGCCAGGGCCCAGCGCCATAAAACCTGCTTGAGTAAAAAAAATTTGCTCAGCATGAGAATTTACTCAACTACCATGACAACATGGGGAAAAGGAGGATAGATTTGATTGGATGAAATTGAGAATAAAAAAGTTCTCAGCAAAGAAAATGTTTATGGCGCTGGGCCCAGGAATAATGCCGATACGGGGATAATTGTTCATGTGCAGGACAGATATCGGGTATTTGTGCATGGTGGCTTCCAAATTATTTCTTAAATAAAAACAACAACGTGTGTGCAACAAAATCCGAGATTGCAGTTTAATAGTTAATCGAATAGCTCGATCCCGCAAACTCTGTAGTAACATATCCAAATAAAAATGTGGTGAATATGTAATCGCGTTCCTTGAAATCGTTTATAAGAAAGTGTTAAAAGAAGAAAAGTAATTGTTATCATGCATATAGAAATCCCCAATTTCAAAATAAATAAAAAATATTGAAAAACTTAATACCTATACAAATGAATGTTTCTTAATTAAAAAGTGTGCTGGAATTTCTGTGTAAAAGGGAATTTTGGATAGAAAAGAATTTGCGCAGATGCAGACGAAAGACGACGGATATCGGTTTTTGCGTGTCGACCATGACACGCAGGTGACACATTTAGCCGCTCCAAAGCAAGGCAAGAAATTCCAAAACAATCACGAATATTAAACAAGTAACAGAAAGGAAAGAAATGGATGGCACAACTATTGGATTGGTTGAGCATTGTAAATTAAATTAACATTATTTACGTTTATCGTCACCCATAAGATTTTCAGTGGGTTTTTTTAAGATATGAAGTGAACCAAATATTTTCTTGGGTTTGTCTTTCCAATGCAACAATAAAAATAATAAATGTAATAATGTACATGACATTTAATTTCAAATGTAAAAACATTTATATAAATAAGACAGTCGTTTTTTTAAATTTTTGTTTTCTGCAGCATCCGGTACAAATGTAAACTATTTTTTCCCGACATTCTTTGAACCTAAATGTGTATATAAACGGGTTAACAAGATGTTTTAACAAAGCTAGTAGTCGGGCTATGCTCACAGTCTTGTATTGACTGTGGTAAAACTCATCGTCTACTAGGCGGATTATTACATAAACTACAGACGGTAGAGTTAAAATAAGCATGGACAAACACATCATTATCAAAACAATGGAAAGTTTGTAATTTCTGTAGAAAAAGGATTTGGGACAAAATTTGCTAAATACTTGTAATCGACGTATTTGTGCCTGACCATGTTTGTAAATACAATAAGTTGAATTGACCACACAAGCCGTCAATACAATGTATAAACCTAACGATGCTACGTCACACGCTGTGTCTAAATTTCTAACATCTAATGCAAGACACAATAAAAGTCCTATAAAAATTACACCAAATACTGTCCAAATAATTCGACAGATCATCAATGTCTTATCTTCTGTTATCTTCGTTAAATACCAAGTTGGATACGACACTGACAGCATTCTGTCTATGGATAAGACCGTGGTAAAACAATATGACACCAAAACTACAGGCTTACCAAGGTTCGTTATCCAAATGGACTGTATCGGAAGTTCAGCGTATAAAGGAAGCATGATGCTACAAAATATCCCAATAATAAGATCGGACACTGCCAAATGTAACATCAGAGTTTTAATTTGCACTGCTATTTGCTTTGATTCATATAATATATAAATACCTACAGCGTTAGCAGCCACTATAGAAACACTTACTCCTATTCCTCCTATGTTGGAAGGTATTGTTTCAGCCAGTTGAACATTAGCCGTTGCTGTTTTGTTGTCCATGATTACAATGAACCAATCAACCTAGCACAGTTGAACAAAATAATCTCTGCGTTCATTGTTTATTCTTTTAAACATTGTCAAGACTACCGAGATCGTTTTTATAATTATTTCTCTGTTTCCTTTAAACTCTCTTACTTGATCACATTTTGATACTGCTTGGTTCGTTTGCATTAAATTCATAAAAATCCATCACGTTTGTGTACTAGCCGCTTCTTGCGCTTGGAAATATCGCAACACTAAACAAAACGAATTTAAATATCATTGAAGAATTACACTGCAGATATTACGTGTTAACTTGATATTCCATGTTATAGTTTTCTGTTAACGTTTGAATTATACTGTTATTTAGTGCTTACTTCGAACACCTGTTGACTTCCGTTATGTCCATGCTAGCTAATTATATAACCTGCAATATATTATATTAATTACCTTCACGAAACTCTAATTTACACCTAATCGTGGTAAATGGGTATTAATTTGTAAAATTACTTGCAAATCTTACCTACGTATATCTGTAATTTGGCTTTGCCATGGAGATAATAATACAAAGAGCATTTGATACGTTACAAAGTTGAATCCACAATGCGCAAAACATAGCTTTGAAGTATGTTAATTAAACTCGAACGAAATATAATCTAGTAGCAATGCTTTCATTGCAAACTTTACGCGAATCTAGACGGCGTGCTTACCTTGTTATTAGAGAATTAAACAGAATTTATTTCAAAATGGAAACAAAATTATTTCATAGCAACATCAGTAGTAACAGAGAGTCTAATGTTCATCCTTGATGAAGTAATAACAGAGAAGTACGTTGTCTAATGTTAATCCTTGTTACGACATCACTATGCATTATACAATAGAAACGCTATATTTTTGCTCTTACAAAGAGCTTCATTAAGAGTTGACTGACTTGAGGAAAAATTAAAATTAAATATTTGTTTGACTGATATTTGTTGACTCGTACATGACAAAATATTTGAAATTCTCCTGCAATCATAATAGGTTCTTGCACAATATGAGTATGAGATGTTCCGCCTTTTCACGAAAGGGGAATCAGCGAATCCCAGGGAAAATAGCGATGAATTTCTAACACAAGTCTATTGTGTTTTTGAGAAAATCTTGGATCTTTCTCTATCTCTTTCATGTTATTAATATACACAGACACACAAACAGATAAAGATATTGCATGTTGTGAAGGGGGCGAGGCCGATATACTAGAAAAACCGAAAATCGGCTAATTAAATGTTAGATTTTTAATTAAATGGACATCAATCAATCAACGGAAATTTTGTTATCCCTATATGGAGAAAATTTTTATTAGTTAATACTTATAAATAAATTCAAACAATATAATAAACTCAACAATTTTATTTTTGTAACTGGAAATTTTTGAAAAAAGAGATCAACACAAAAACTGTTAGTTTCCCGTGGAGTAATATATGACGTCAAATGGCGCGTGTCTCCGTGACGATCAAATTTGTTTTCCATCCTCTGATAGAAAATATTTTCCAGCCAATCACAAGTAAGTATTCTCGCAAAATTTATTTATAACTTCATTGATATAAGTTAAAGCTCACATTTCAACGACAATTTATTTCTGTAAAACGTATTTTTTGCAGTACTAAGCGGTAAACTACAAAATTGTAGTCGTTTTTTTTATTTCCAATTAAATCAATGTGTTTTATGATCTACATCTAATGATTGTTTATATTTATTTTGATGTAAATAAATGTGTTCGCCGCGTAAAGATACCAGTTGTAAAGAATTTTGTAAATCAAGTTACAAGTAACTTTCCCAATCATTCATAACAATGATTCAGATTAATCACTTTTATAATGTACAACATATACAACAATACGTCCCAGCTTCATTATTGAAAATCTCGGAAAACAATATATCGAAGAATACCAGACTAGCTTGTAAAGCGAACGCTTAAAATCTTTGCAAAGAACGACAGAGATAATCGCTATGATATAAATAAAATTGCTCCAAGTGGCGTTAGACACTCCTCATGCGAAATCATAATATTATTTATATTATTTACCTGTAAAAACCTGTAATTATTATTGCAAATTGTCTGATCATATTGCATTTTCCGTATTCGAAAATGTATCTATATATTTTAAGTCATCTGGATTGATGAGAGGAAAAAATGTTACCGTCCGAGAAATGTTGGTCGCTAAAACACCCCCGAGTCAATGAGAGGAAAGCTTATTAGCGTTAAACTTCACGACGTGATGCCTAAAACTCCGAGTAACTCAATAACAGACTACCAAAGGAGTGTTATTTTGACTTTTACGTCTTACGCTATTGTTGACCTTGTACAGTACTTGTTTTGAAAACGCAAAATTTTAAGCGATCAGTCAACGGTCGCAGATCTTTCATCAATCAGTCCGTCGTTCCGATTCGTGAAACGACCTGCTACACTTTTTGAACAAATAAATCATATGTATACAATAAACTTCCGGTCAGTGAAATAACTAAATAAATAAATAAATAAATAAATAAATAAATAAATAAATAAATAAATAAATAAATAAATAAATAAATAAATAAATAAATAAATAAATAAATAAAATTAATTTGTTTCATTTGCATAATACAAGTAGCTTACTGTTTAATTCCTAACACCCATGCGCATTATCCTAACACCCATGCGCATTATGAGATAATTTAAAATGAATCATTCATCTATGTTTTTCTACCTTCCTTTGTGTATGTATTTCCCCACGCTCAACTGGAAGTAATACATTTATAAAATTATTTAACAACCCCAATCTGAATATAAGATATTTCTCAAAATTTATAATAATGATAACTAAAGTATAAAAAGGAGAATATAAAGATAAAAACTGACATCAATAAAAATAAAATGTTTTATAGTATGCAAAAATCTAACGCACAAAAGAAAGTAACGGTTCATATGGTTCCGCGAAATATTGTAGAAATAAAAAGTGTATTCAGTTTAATTACCTTATACAATAAATATTCAACTTACGTCCTGTCGCCAATCAGTCAACTATCATGAATGGTAAGTATGATGCGAGCACTGTGATTTATTAGATGTATTTCTTTTACTTAAAAATGATTAAAGTCAATAAACTGTTAATGTTGTCTTTGATGTATATTGAATTACCTTGTTTAGGATCTAATTATTAAAATACACCCACTGGTAAAATGTGTTTGAATCAACAGGAGTTATTTACTATAATTATATCTATGAAATCAAGTATATGTAATTGCTTTGAATATGATCTGGTAAGTAATTTGTTACTAATATCTCTTATTATCACTTAATTACCCACCTACAGGTCCAATAATACATAACTATCGTTGTTTATACACTGGTGCTTTGTTTCTATTAACAGTTATATGCCAGTCATTGTACTTGTACAGAAGGGTTTACATTTTGTTAATCGGTCTGGTTAAAGTTATTTTAGGAACGGCCAATAAGATACCTACAACTGCTACCTGGTACACAAGGGTTAATCCGAAGGCATACTAAATATAACGCGGAAACCAGCCTACTGCTATGGACGAGTCGGCCATAACTATCGCTATCGACGGTCATACAAAAGGGATAGTTCCATTAATAAAACCTCTCATTTCATGTTTATTTTCAATATATTTTATCGGATATTGATATTTTATGTTTTTAGTGAAATTCGAGCGAGGTTTCATCTTTAAACGCATTTTCCCGTGCGCAAATTCCACAAGAAAATCGTGCGGAATGTTTAAGTTAAGTTTGATATGAAAAACGTTTGTACAACCATGCAAACTGCGCTAAACTTTAAGAGAAATATCTAAATTTTCTAAAAATTGTCTTACCTTAGTATATCATGGATTTTTCAAGTCCTGTTTAAAGCTTTATTTGAGGTGTCCCTTAACTCCCTTTACATTCAATGGCTGAAACCATTTACATCTATCTTATGGCTCCGTTTTTGACGGAACGAATTTTCCATGTGTTACTGTTGCGACAAATTATATTCGTTCCGCATTAAATATTACTTGATTCCGTAATGTTGATTAACCGTTAAATTCAAAACTCGCAGACAAACTTCGTCTCTATATTTCAAACATGTGTTACTTAACTGAAAATAGTTTAATTCATTGAAAACATGTATAGTCTTTGTGTTTATGTTAGTTTCATGATATTTTACATGTTAAAATATGCAGAACTTCTGAAAAAAAATTGGCTCCGAGAAAAATCAATTGACAGATAAAACCTCACATTTCAAATAACAATAAATAAATGTAAAAGTCAGATGAAAATGATAAATGTCAACGTGAAATAGGAGGTTTTATGTTATAGAACTAACAAAAGGGACACATAATACTGAGTTAATTTTTATATTTGTTTTCTTTTTGTTGGTTCGAGGTTTAAAGCCACTTTCAGCAATTTTTAGCTGTATCATAGCGTCATGTTTTTATTTAGGGAGAGGCCGAAGTACCCTATAAAATCCACGATGAGCTTGCTATCTTTGTCTATTAAGGTTGACATCGAGGCAAAGCTATAACCTACCTGTTGGCAGGCACGTGACTTATAGTAAATGGCTAATAACCTGAACCTATTTCTCGCCGAAAAAGAATCAAGCCGACTCTTGTGTAACTGTTTAGATTTGTCTTGTAACATATCACTTTATGATACATGTATAATTGTACCTTTTGTATGAAAATGATTTTTGAAAATGGTTATTATCTTAAGAAACCTTTTCTTAATCTTTTTTGAAGGTGGGTACTTTTTTTAAGGGTTAAGTTAGCCGCCTTCTTATGAATGATAAGTTTGATATTTTAATTTTTATTATGAAAGCAACAATTATTTAAATGTTAAGTATATATATATAATAGTCTTAAGCTGTTTAAGGATGTTTTGACAGTTTTATAAATAGCTTACATAATTATTCAGTATAAAATAATAATAATAATAATAATAATAATAATAATAATAATAATAATAATAATAATAATTTCATTTAAAATTTAAAAGGGGTTTTTTCGTTTTGTTTTTGTTTTTTTGTTCCTACTTTGTTACAACACATGTGAAAAAATATTCACAAAAATATATAATAAAACACACAACTAATGTCGACGAAATAAAATTATTGTTACTCATCCCATCTCATGCAGCAAAGAATCAATTTTATCGGCTTCCTTTTTTAGCTGTTTCTGTAGTGTCATATTTAACCAATGTTTAATCAACAAATCCAGTCCAAAGTATAGATAAACAGGAGAAACACGACGCCGATAACTAAAAATTGAAAAAGTTCATTGAATTGCGAACGACAATAAAATTCAAGTTTAATAGTTTATTAAAGTCTCACTACATTCATATATATAATAAATAAAACAATAAAAACCATAAAAGATAAAATACAGTATATAATGGGAATGCACGTGTCATTCTTAAAGAATTATGAGAGACTGTTAAAGGTTCGAAACATAATACATGAATAATATAACTTGAAACAAAATATGACGTACAAAGCATTACACATATATATGTAAAAGAGGATCATGTTAAAAGGCAAAAGAAGAGACCTATGAAATATACACAGTTAATGGTATAAAATACTATTTCGTCTTGTTAAAATATTATGGGAGGTTCTGGTAACAATATTGCAAACATTTTTATTGTTGCATTAATATACAAATCGTTCATCATCTTGTAAGGATGAACAATTATTATCTTGATTCAATATGTCGACAAATGATGATTGCCTTAAATCTTCATATGATAGACATTTAAAAAAAACCATGTTTTTCATCTTCAATTGTATTACTGTTAAAACATAGTATATTACAATTTCTAATCCTTCATAACGGCCAGTTTAAGTTTTTAACGGTGATACTCCATATCTGAATTTAGCATATGAACTTCGATGGCGAGTAAGTAGCTTTAGAAACAAATATTGTTCAGTACAGAATTAAGATTTAAACAATTTATAAGTTCCTAACTTATTCCTTTGGCCATATGACAAATGTCTATAACACCAGTCAGATTCAAACTTATCAAGAAACTTTTCTTTCGATTGACATATTGTATTTTTATCCAGTATATACTCATTAATATTACAAAATCTCTCCATATTGTAATTGTTTAACATGTCCATAACTTAGTAACTCCAGTTCTTAACTTGTTGACAACCTTTTCTAATAGACCACTTAAAAACTAGTAGGTTCTTTCATACGTTTTTGGATTTTGACCTTACGACGACATACAGTTAGCGTGGTGCTAAGTACAGATATATTCATTCTCTGATGACTCTACCATTACCATTCCTGCCAACACCAGACATACCTGCAGCTTTTACCCAGCATTGGTCAAGAGCCACATTTCCAGAACTGCAGCGCCTTGTAGACTATATCGCCGCCACGTGGATCAACAACCCAGTGTTTACTCCGGGAACATTGTTCACCTACCAGCGAAGTACTCGTACTTACAATGATGTAGAAGGTAGTATTTAGTTTATTATAAAAAAAAGTTAAAGGCATGTTCAACAAAAAGTTAAATATTTTTATAACTCGATATACATAAAAATTAATGTATTAGATTATTTGATAACACTGTCTAAATATTTATATGTTTTTATAGGGTGGTATACACGTATTAACGCCAATGTAAACAAAGAAAATGCACCGTTCTACATTCTGCTGCCTGCTCTACAACATGAGGCCAACTAGGAGTAATTAACAGTAAGATTGGTGTCGGAGGAGCAGATTCTACGCAACCAACAAACCAAGTACAATGAACTGAAAGGGCCGTCACAATGTATATGGGTCGCCTATCAGAATTTGTTTTACGAATAATTGTAATGTTTGTATTTTGTAGTTTCAATACATAATACATATATTTAACTTTAAAACGGAAAGATTTCCCTGCGATCAATATTAAAGTGTTTTATCACTAATTAAAATTTATGTTCTGCCGATTTTACTGCAGCGACAATTTTAGATAATGCTATTTCACTTCCTGATTTATCCACTTCATAATCATTTTTAATTGTGTTGAGTTCATAATTTTATAAGGTACCTGTTTTACCTCTTGTCGGATCCGGTCCGAAATAAAGGAGTTAAATGTTCTTGTAAATTTTTTTGTTTTTTTTTCTATATCGCTTATTTGTTGTTCAAGTCTATAAGTCATTGTATCAAGTCTGCTTATCATTTTTCAATCATGCCGACCAATAGTTTACTATTGTAAGAAAAAGAGCGATCAGTACAGTGTCATTTTCACGACTACATTTAGTCTACTTACTTTGGGAGACATATATATCCATCATATTCGTGTGGAAGTCAACTCTTTTTAAGGTGTAACAAAGGGATAACGTATTTTTTTTTGTTCTTTACGTTCACATCAACAGAAATCATAGAGATGGACGCCATTACTTTCTTATGTTTGAACTGATAAGATCTCGACCTTATGTGTTAAATAACTGTGGAACAAGTAAAACATTAAATAAATAATTATATTTCCCTGTAAATACTAAACATATTCCTACCATGTGTCTGTCTACACTGAGGATCAGAGTTCGAGAATAACTGCGGACACACAGAGCTTTTCCCCAACTGTAATTGACAAGATTGCTGGTTTTTTACCTGAAGGTTTTTACATGATGCTTCGTCGTCCGTCCCAATCTAAAAACGGAAATAGCTAAAATATTTCAACAACTGAAAATCCCATTTAAATCAAGTGTTATGGATTCAGAAATAAAGCTTTAACTAAGACGACAGCAGTCTAATACATACATAATTTCGAGTAGAGTGAGTTTTTCTCCAACTTTAATTTGCAAGAATTGTTGGTTTTTTAGCCAAATCGTTTCAGAGAAAACTTGGGTTCCTTCTTAATTTAGAACATTAATGTTTTAATATAGCTGGCGTAAAGTTCTATATAGACAAATTCAGAAAGAATCCTTTAACTTAGAAAAAAAAATAAATATTACAATTTAATTATTTGTTAATTATACATAATTAAAGTAGCAAAGAAGGATGTGGGCGTAACTGTCTTTTAAAAATTAAGTCTTTCTCCAAAATGGAATTTCCAATTAATAAACGTAGTCCCAAAAGTTATGTTAAAAATTCATGGAATAAGATGAATCACAAAACAGTCAAACATCAGTTAGTAAAAGTGTTACCCGGATCTAAATATTGTAAAATAATATAAATTATTGGATTATCGATATTATTTGACATTATTAAGAATTTTGTATATGCTATAATAATTCACCAAAGAGTATATAATAACTGTAAATTAAACAATGATAAATTAATGTACAGTTGATTGTTAGTTGACCTTATTACACAAGCGTAAATGACTATTAAGTAATAATTAAGCCTTAAAATCTTTCGTTTAATGCGACTGATTGATTTAATAACGTCAAGCGATATCAGAAGGAAGATAACTGTGTCATTTGTCAAAGTGCACGCATCATCCAAAGTTGTTATTATTGCTAATATAAGCTTTTCTAGTTTCTTTAGTGTCCCATACTCCCGGAACACTTACGTTACAAATGTAAAATCGTTGATTGACTTGGGAACGTTCTAAATACAGTTACCTTTATCTAATTCTTATTATAACTAATCGACCTGAGATTTTAATCTTGCCATGATGTCATGATGGCAAATCGTCTTTACGAAGCGGGGGGTTTGGAATGCGATAAAATCTGATTTAACATCTTTTCTTTTGAAATTCCTAAACCAAGTTAGGATCATTGGTTTTGACTAAGACTTGAAGATTCTATTTTACAGTTATTGTGTTATTACTTTCATTTATTCCCGTCTATGTTACAATTGTCATAATTGTTATGCGTCAATTGCATGTTATACATTATGTAAATTTACTATGTTAAAAAAAAGCCAAGTCCCTAACAAGCATTATTTAAATATCGACTTTTGTAAGTTTTTATTTATACTGACAGAACACATACTTAAAAATTATATATATGATGTTTTGTATATTTTTCTTCCCTGTAGTAACTAAAAATGATAATTCACTCTTCTGGTTTTTCAAGTTTTAAAATATATCTATAACTATTACATTACTGATGGTTTACTTAAGTCTAAAGTGACGAAATTTTTAATTTATCCGTAAAGCAGTATGAAAGTATCAATTTTATCAAAAATTTTCATTTTGTAAGCCAAGGAATCCGGATCATTGGGTAGGCCGAGCTAGTTTTGCTGACTGTTATTAAGACTCAAGCTGAGCTCAATGTCATTTATTCATAAGTGTAGATTGATATGTAAACGTACAGCTAAATCGTAGAAGCTGAATAACAATTACAAGCATAAGCATAGACTGTGTGCATTCACAACTTTATCAAGTAGCTGTAGCTGATTCCATCATAACTGTAGATACACGGATAGTATTATGGTGCAAAAACGTCCAGATAAAAGATCAGATAATGCAAAATGTAACATCATTATTCCGATTTGCACTGATATGTTCTTTGATGCATGTAAATAGTATATACCCACAACATTTGCAACCACTGTGACGATACTGATTCTGATTCTCGTGAAACATAAAGTTTATAAAAAAAACATCTAGCAGAATAACTGTGGTTGTAGCGTTCTCCATAACAAGTGTAAATAATCTGAACTACGAATTGAAAAATTAAGTTTGATATTTTCTATCTTCTGAATTCATACATTATCCTTATTTTGTATATTCAATGCGATGTTAATTATTACATTTCCGGATTTAAATTTAAACTTCTCACACGAAAACCCGAAAACTGCCTTGTAGGCAAAGACGAGAAATGTAGACGAGTAATGAAACTGATAAGTATGTAGTGCACTTATTATATTTTAGGTCCGATCTACTTTCCCCAAAAGAAACTTTGAACTAATTCTCATCTCCAGGTTATGGTTTTCTACAAACAACTTAATCACCATATGGTTCAAAATAACTGCATGATGTGATTTATAAGTGAAACGACAATTCTTACCTATGTTTTGAAGCAGTTCTACGTGGTAAACTTGGGCGGTGCTATTAATGTCATAATATGTTTAATACCTTGTTGAAATAAAGGAATGAATTTGCTCACCATTGCTAGAACGTTAATTAATTAAACTACATGTAATACGCAAAACTTTTAAAACAATCCTATACGAGTTAGCAAACTATATAATGATTCAGAATTACTCGTAATTTTTTCAACTTTATCATTCTGTCCACTTTTTATATTGGGACGGAGAACGCCGAAGTACCTAGTGAAAACCTCCGACTTTTGACCCCAAAACTGTCAAACCTTGTAAGGTGTTATTCCATATAACCCTGCCAGTAGTAACGCTCGTATCGTGTGGAGATGCACATTACTAATAGTAGTAATTGTAGGTGTCACCTATTATTTAGAACTATACATTATTTAACCTTCTTGTTCCCCACGGACACTTAAAGTTTATATAGGTAATTCCGAGGAAGGATTTATAATGTCACATCCACGGCTTAGGATTTATATTCCATGAGCCGAATGAAGGCGGTCATGATGATTAATTTTTTTCCAGGGGCCCCATACGGGATAAAATTATGTTTTATGTTTTCGACTGTAGACGTATACATAGTCGACATATACGGATTGCTAACCAATCATAATTCCAGGCTTTATGTGAGCTATAATATATGTGTTCATCGCAAGGCGACTGTCACATAGACACATGTGTCCTTTAGGCTCAAGAAACACTAGAAAACAAGGTTTTATTTCATGACGACAACATAATGAAATTCTAATGACGTCATTTATTGTATGATATCACAATAATCTTGGGACATCGATTTTGATTAGTCGACATCAGTCAAAGTAATTTAGATAATACACAGATATTTGTACTGTTTTACCGTGAACCCGAGTGGATATTGAAAACTATATTAAGCTTTTTCATTGAGTTATTGAGTTTTAGGAATAGAGTCGTGCAACGACAAGATTACCAATAAACGCTAAACCTATTAAGTTTTTATACCTCCACTCGTAAGAGAGGCGGATATACTGCAATCACCTTGTCCGTCTGTCAGTCCGTGCGTCCGTCCGTCTGTCTGTACCTCTGTCCTTCCGGTGCAAACTTTTGTAACAAATTTCCCGGCTTCTACTTATGGGATTGATTTCACATTTGGTGCAAAACTTTACCATGTTGAGTTGTACCGTGCGTCCCGTTTCCAGGTCAGTCAGTTATCTACTTCCAGTTATCCGAGACGACTTAGACTGTTTCAAGGGTCAAAATAGGAAAAATTTTCGTAACAGATTTCTCAGCTTCTACTTATAAGATTGATTTTCAAATTGGGTCCACAAATACAAATAAAAATATCTTTAGTTCCTAATCACAGGGCCCATCGGAACATTTTAATTAAAACATCAATTGCAGAGAGCCAGCCTTTCCAATATTATTGTATAAAGAGATTATGTCTAATGAGGAAACTACTTTGTTAATTCTTTGTGTATTTTCCTAAAGTCAGCAGCAGATAAGCTACTTCCTGTTTTCCGAACCGAAAAATGGTCGAGTGGGGTACACTTAGCACGACTTAGTGCTGGTCCCTGTTTAATTTATGATCAACAAATCCTGCCGCACATAAAAATCTGTTTGGTCTTCTTATTAAAGAAACCAAACGTTATGCTCAGCAATAATTGAAGCAGAAACATTTAGACGCACCTTTAGAGTGAACTCCTGGAATCACAAAAAGACAAAAGAAATGACAGCTTTTCATGGTTTGATATTGTTCATGGGAATTTTTAAAAAGCCATCCATTGAATCATACAAGCAGGAGCGGAATCAATTTTCGCCGACTTATCATAAGTTCTTAAATTTAACAATAAAAATTAAATCTATGAACCTCCGATTTGTTTAAGCGGGCAGGATGTACTCGGCTACAATCTCACTTGACACGAATGGCCAATTTTCCTACGGGGGTACATGTATGCAAGAAGGGGTCCACCAACAGGTTAACATTGTATATTTTTCCAAAACAAATAACAGTAAATTTAAAATAATGATAACAGATAACATCAATTTACATTAGAGAACAGAAAACAGTGAATTCAAAAATTGAAAAAAACGAATTACAAAAATTCAAAATTACAAATAAAGTTAACAATATTAAGAATAGCAAACCGATCTCAACTTTAACGAAAACGGTAAGGAAACGTGATTGTTCCATTATAAACCTCGTTATAGCAATATAATTCACTGCTCGCTTGTGGTGTTAGGGAGAGGAGAAAACAAGACGTTTTTCACTATAATTAACATGAACAAACATTAAATGGTGTTTAACAGATTTGACTGAGACATTCTACACATTAACCACATTACACATCAATAATTACACCCATATATATTCTGACCAGTTTGTAAGACATTTAAATGCTAAGAATGGGTAAGGGTTGAACATTTAGCCTTATGTAGCGCATACAAAGAGTCTCCTCTTAACGGTATCAGGGCCTCGGTGGCTGAGTGGTTAAGGTAGTTCGTCTACTAATGATCACTGCAGGCAGGGTGTACTCGACTCCAATCTTAATTGACAAGGATTGCCAGTTTTTTTTACCGCAGGTCGGCGGTACTTCGGCTTCCTTCCCCAATAAAAACTGGACGCCAAGATATAGCTAAGAAAATTGCTGAAAGTGGCGCTAAACATCATTCAAACAAACAAAAATAAACTTAACGGTATTTACAAATGACAATTGCATTTAAATTATTTACCCTTTGGTCCATCATTCCGGAATTGAATTATTGGCCCGATTAAGGTGAAATATTGCTCGCTGGACGTAAAGCAAGCATTCAAGCAATCAATCATATGAATGATGGTTACAGTTGATAACATATGTGCTGAATAGAAGATTTTTGTAATATTTTAAATATAGTTTCAATGCAGAAATGCCGTATAATACATTTATAACTCTGATGATACTTATGTTGACACATAATATTCGAAAAGACTAATGTCTATATAAAAAGAATACTAATCAGTATCTTTTAACTTATGCATTTTCATTTTGCGCTTTTATATGTTTGTACCATGCACGTAGCAACATGTTTATTGGTGTAAATAGTTTTCTTCTTTTTTACGCAATCTTTTCGATTTCAACGAATAATTTTGATCAATAAACTGTAATAAATTGTTGACAACCGACGTGAATCAAAGTATATCTACGTGTATATATGTTTTCCCTTTCACTCAACCCCATGCATAATAGTAATTAATTATATTTTCTTGTGTGTATTATATTTACATAGCACATGTTAATGAACAAAACATAATCTCAAAGTTACTTTTAAAAAATCCATACAAAAGGCATATTGATTTTGATTTTCTGGAATTTGCGTAGCCTATAAAAGCACTTTATAATAAAATAGATATTCATTCGTATCACAGTAAGTAAGGTAAGACACACGTACCCAATCAGTTGTTCAACTCAATGCTATACCAGAATATTGTACCATTGTAACATTGTAGTATTGTCTGTTTATCAAGAAGAATATGTTTTGTCTTAATGTAAATTAAATTACAGAAGCCTGATCGTGGACCACAGTTATAAATTTTGGAGATTACCGTACTAAGATAAAGGAATTTTTTTTAGATTTAAGAAAACGGCTTATTGTTTTCGCTACGAAAGATTCCGTACAAATCCAATACTATGCGTTTCTAAAGGCAATCGAAATATTGTTCTACACCGGTATTCCTTCCATTTGATTAATTCTTTGAAAACTTGTTTTCTTCCTTAATATAGGTGATTTGTAACTCAATCAATCAGTCAATCAATCAGTAATGTTATACGTGTCTTGCGAACTTTTGTTTATGTCCTTTTTTATAGTAGTTATATACTTTATAAATTTTAACCGACAAAAAGATCTGGGAAGGAACCTCGAATAAACATATTAAAGATTAAGACTGTTTACTCGTCTTGTAAATGTTTTTTGACTGTATTTACTTAATTTATAAAAATTACATGATGAATATTTAATTTGTTTTTTTTAAATTATCTACATAAAGCATATTGACCTTGTAAAAATCCACAATCTCTATAAATAAACTTATTGATCCAAAAGTTACATAACCATTTTTTATTACTGTAAATGAGGTGAGGATATGGAACAATATTTAATACTGTATTGTCACAAGAAACAAACCTTATAGTAGTTAATGAGTGGGGCTGGGAAATCGCGCATTTAACGTGTTTTTGGTTGTTTAGGTTAAGTAACGACTAATAATAAATAATAAATAAATAATACATAGTTTCTCTAAATTAACACCTGGAATATTATTGCGTTCACATTATTTGACCAATATAGAGCTGCCCAGCCCGATCCAAGTGGCGGATAAGTGAGGGTAGTTCCAAATGAATGGCGGATCTGACTGTACGGCAACCACGGATTTTTTGGGGTTCGGGTCACTCACGTTCTGTTTTTGTGTTTTGGTTTTTGTTTTGCATTGTATATGTTTGTCTATATCCGGATTTGTAATTGTCCCTTGACTTCCGGCTCTTTTTCTTCGGTCGGATTCCATTGATATTTTCTTTTTCAATATCCATGTTGTATATAATTTACCGGATTCGTGAACAGTGCAAACGGTAAACTGTGCTGCACCTTTAAGCATGCAAATGGTTTTTATAATAGAAATAGGCAAAAAGAGAAATAAATATCTACTGAGGTTTAACACTTGCCAACTCGGATATATTTATCGCCAATGTTGCAAATGTTGCTGTTAGAACTAAATTAAGAAAAACATCTACACATCTACATCTATACTATTGATCCGCAGTGGTATATCTATAACGCAGATACTGCAATCGTCAACATGTGTTACCAAAATAGTACTTTTTATTACTGCTCTTGGGTTAGTATGAGCATACTTGTTTACTTAACGTAACTAAAACTAACTAGTCTATTGATTAATTTTATTTTATTACATATATTTATATTGCTTTGGCATACTTCAGTAAGAACAGAACATGATAGTAATTTAAAAGCTATACTAATGGTCTTTATTTTCATTTTTATTTTAGGAGATTTAAATCTTCATCTTACGTAAATGGCTTACACGAAACATGTATCAGTTATCTTGATAACCCTGTTGTTGCCCAGAATACAAGGTACATGTACTTTAATAAGATTTAGTTGATAAAATACAGAACTCTCAGGGGCGGATGCAGCCTCAAATGAAAAGGGGGGGTCCAAATTTGTCACGTGGCCGAAGGCCACCATGCCGACCGTGCAGAGGTCGTATTACGGCAGGGGGTCTGGGGGACGCTTAAGGCCCCCAGAAGCTCTGAACGAAATGGTGTAAAATCCTGCATTCTGACGATTTCCTGACACCTTAAACATGTCCGTTAAAATGTCATTTTGTTATGCTAAAACAAAAAAAAGACTGCCAACACAAAAGTAGGGGTCCAGACCTCATGCTTGTCAAAACGAAAGGGGGGTCCGGACCTCCTGGACCCCCCTCTGGATCCGCCACTGACTCTCATAGATTTTTAACCTTTTTTTATTATTATCAGACATTTTTGATATTGCAATGTACTTTCAATTGGATACATGTAGACTTAATTTATATTTTGAATGATTGCTAAGTTCAAGAGTTGTAATTTATATTATGATATCGAAAAATTGCTTGAATGATAGATATTTATATAACAAAGATATGTCTCACTTTATTGGACTATACATTTAATATTTAAAAGGAAACAACGGCGCAATAAGTAATATGTTTCCGAGCTCCAGAAACACGTACATAGCAAACAAATCTTCAATTCTTTCATTAACTAATTTTGTATGTTATCGATTGTTTTTTCTTTGGTAGTAGGATTTTAATAAACGACAAAGGATTTGATTTTCATCTTTCGTATACTTTTCATTCCGACAACGCGCAGATAAAATAAATGGACGTACGACGATACATCCAGTCGGTCTTTCGTAAAAAAAATTGTCAAAAAACATTTAAAAGGTAAACGTTTAAAGTGTTTTAAAGTGCAGTCGAAAAGTTAGCAAGTTGACAAAGTGGACATACATTTCCAAGAAAATAAAAAATGTCCAGTGGACAAAATTGTCAAGTGACAAAATTGTCAGAACAAAAAATGTCCTGTTGACAAACTTGTCACGTGACAAAATTGTCAAGAGAAAAAAAAATTGTCCAGAGAACAGAAATTGTTAAAAGAACAAAAATGTCCAGTGGACAGAAATTGTCAACAAATTGTCAAATGGACAGAACAAAAATTGTCAAAAGAACAGCCCAAGTTAACTTGGGTTGTCAAAATCTCTGCTTAAACCAGTCAAATTCTCTGCTTGAAGTTAACTTAAAGCAGTCAGAATCTCTGCTTTACAAGTTAACTAGCATGTTATGTTAGGACTGCACCCAACTGTAATCGGAGGTTCAAAAAAGAACGAATTAGGCGAAAAACACACTCCCTTTGTTTTGTGTTCCCATTTTGTGGAGTATGATGTTTGGGGGTGTTTTCTAGACGCGAAAATATAATGTTTGTGTTACTTAAATAAATAAATGTTACGTAAAATACGTACGTTACAACTGCTTCCTGTTATTTTATATATACAAGTATTTAGTGTTCTCACTGTAACGCAAAGTGACCTTTCTATTTGCTGTAAAATGTGTAAGCGTTTCTTGTTATACCTTATATATGTGTGCACTAAATGTAGCTTATAGATGGAAGGTGGTCCACACTTTTTATAAGGTTTTTTCTGCCAAGGAGAAAATGAAGTATAACTAAATGGTCGATGTTAACCGATCGTCAAATTAACTCCCTCTAACATTATTCTATTCTAATATGTGGAAATTGTATATTTTAGACCAATGCCGCGTGTGCCTAATTTCTCCTTTAGTTTTGTGGCAAAGGTATTGTCGGTATAGCATGATAATTCAATTACATTACATTTCGTTTTCAGCTCAACTTGTCTGCTATGCCTCCTGTGTGACTGCAGCGGGAGCGACTAGCTTTGTTGCTGGGACGGCACTACTTCCAGCATTGGGATTTACGTCAACTGGAATAGTAGCTGGCTCTTGGGCAGCTGTGTGGATGGCCACATATGGCGGTGGTGTTAAAGCTGGAAGTTTATTTGCAACCCTCCAAAGCATAGGTGCAACAGGAGGAGTATTAAAGTGGACGGGAATTCCTTATGTAAAAGCTGTTTGTTCACACCTTTGCGATTATTGATTTTAATATAATTTTATAAAATTCCTATTTTTATTGTACAAGTAGTTAAAACCACAAATACACTCTATAAATGTTCCTATAAACGAAGCAAATACAGTTGATACATATTTTCATATTAGAAATGCAAAGTTTGTGCATTAAGGATGTTTGCCGGTCAGTTAGAGAAAACGCTATATTATTGATAAATGCATTATAGTCACTACATAATAGGAAGAGTTTGAAAAGTTAAGTTATTGCACTGAATTGTACTGATTTTTACCCACCGGTTTGTATCAATCTTAAGTTTCCTCGGCATCAGCCTCGTCGACTCAAAATTCTGATTATTATGAAATAGTCTGACTATGTTCTCGACCAAGTCTCGACTAATATAGTTATTGTCTGTACCAGTTTTAGCCAGTCTGAAAAAAGTCTGAATGATTCTTGACCTGATCTTTACCAAGTCATCTGAAAGGACTGAATGAATCTCGACCTGAACTCGACCTTGTCTCGACAAGTCTCATTGTGTTTATAGGTGGAAAACTTCCGAATGAGTCTTGACCTGAAGACCCATTCTCGACAAGTCTCATTATTGTCTGAATAAGTATCGACGAGTCGAAATAATGTAGTAGCCTTGATGTTATCTCGACTTTTTATCTCGATTTATTGCCCGAAGCAGTCTCGACAAATCTTAAAATACTAAAAAAAGTCCATGTATCCCACATCACTTGGGATCCAGAAAAGCACAACATCTCTTTCCAAATATACAAGGAATTTGTAAATTTAAACAATTTTCAAAATTAATTGATGGATTGACGTTAAACGTCCAGAAAGCAATATTTGAGCTATATTCAGGACCTGAACAATTTTATAAAGTGATAACTTTTAGAAATAATAAATACCAATGTTGAAATATAGTAAGACCGCAATCTCACACAATACATAGGCGTAGCAGGTACGGCTTCTGCCGTACATTTTGCAGGTACGGCATGCCGTACCAATAATTTTCAGCAATAAAAAAAATATTGCTAACAAAATACATCTTTTAAGACTTGAGATTAAGTGCTAGAAAATCGCCAGAATGCAGGATTTTGCACCATTTACCCCTAGAGCGTCCGGGGTCTTAAGCGGCCCCCAAACTCACTGCCGTAAAACCACCTCTGAGAGGTGGATAAGAACGCTATGCGATCCTGATTAGCATTCCGCCGTACCAATGCAATATCAAATGCGATGGTATGCGATATGTAAAAAAGTTAAAATTGGTATTGCAAATTAGTGATTGGATCTCATGACGTTTATTTTGAACTTCCAGGTCTCAACCACTCAGCCATAAACTATAAATATAGTTTAAAATATAGGATTTAAAGTCAATAAAAGGTAACTAACTGTTGAGGCACTCCTAGCTTAACTGTCCACGACTGTGTTTTCATGGATTCCCACATGATTAGGAATCAAGAAAAACATAAACGACTCTTTACCAAAAGTTGGCAAAGATTTGTAAATTTGAATAATTTATAAATAAAGGTATTTTTAAATATGCAAGAAGGCATTCTAAAAAATCACAGCAGACAATACATTTTCCCACCTCTAAGAGGCAACAATTTTTAGTGAAAGAAGAATCGCTTGTGCCTCTGCACTAAATACCGAAGAAGCGGAAGTACGATGGCGAGCAACAACTCTCCAATAAAGACAGCGGCTGAAGAAACTGTAACTGCGTCCTTCGATCCATCTGTATAAATTGTGAGGTGGTCAAGATAGCAAGAAATAATCTATGGAAAATTTTTCTGAATGAACATAGGGTTTTGTTAGATTTGTTTATATTTTCGCAAATCATACTTTAACACTGGATTAGGATTTAAACATGGGGATTGTGAGGAATTTCAGTTAAGACAATTTCAACTTTTCAGAAGTCAGAATTTTTACAATAAGATTTAATGCTTACGCCAAACGGTCCAATTTATATGAATCTTTTTT
The DNA here is from genome assembly GCA_944474755.1 of Limnoperna fortunei. Taxonomy (NCBI): domain Eukaryota; kingdom Metazoa; phylum Mollusca; class Bivalvia; order Mytilida; family Modiolidae; genus Limnoperna; species Limnoperna fortunei. The sequence continues at coordinate 64,153,891 of OX104121.1, read as the reverse complement.
CGAAAAAGTTTCAAAACACAGACGTGAGCAGGATTAGTAGGATAAGCCTTAATCTTTGTTGCATATTGCAAACCGATCTTAATTTCTCTTCGATACAAAGAAGGTGTGTTTGCCTCTACAAAAAAACTACTTGCAGGTCTTGTTCTAAAAGCCCCAAGGCATAATTGCAATCCTTAATGATGAATAGAATCAAGGGTTTGACATATGACTTGCGAGCAGAATCATAAATAAAACAACCATAGTCTAATTTAGATCGAACCAACGATCTATTTAATTCAGAAACGTATCTCGGTCTGCAGCCCAATCAGTGCTGGATGCAACTTTTTAAATATATAATACCTTTAAGCACCTATTTTTTTTTTAAATTTTGATATAGTGAAGAAAGGTAAGCTTAGAGTCGAAAATCAAACGAAGACAAGTAGTTTCTTTCACATTTTTAAAAGGATTGTTATACAATGTAAGTTCGGAGTGAGAATGCATTCTTATGTTTCAGAAATGCATACCGGCAGTTTTGGAAGTGGAGAATTTAAATCCATTTTCATTGCCCATTTCTCTATTCCATTAAAACGTTCAATATTATTCATGTTTTTTCCCGATAACAAATGTGGAAATCGTCAACATAGAGATAACCGTCAATATTATCTTTTAAGACCTAAGCTATACTTTTAATTTTAATGCTTAATAAAGTTACAAATACAATAATACCATGGGTGACAGCCATTTCTTGTTTAAAAGGGTCAGAAAATAAAAACTTACCGGAACTTTAAATTCTCTATTTGATAAAAAGTTTGAAATAAAGGTAGGAAGTCTACATTTTAACCCCATATCAAAAAGATCTTTTAAAATACTATATTTCCATGTTGTATTATATCCTTTTTTCTAAATGGAAAAAGATAGACACAACATGTTCATTTATGGCAAAGGCGTTTTGAATGAACGTTTCAAAACGTACCAAATAGTCCATGGTATTTCTTCCTAATTGGAATTCAAACTGTATATTTTATAAAATGTAATTGGATTCAAGAAATCAATCAAGATGATCAATTGATCGTACGTTTATGGTCTTACAAACGCAACTTGTAAGGACCATAGGCAGATAGTTCGACGCTTTCGAGTGATCTTTACCTGGTTTTGGAATAGGTATTATTGTAGACATTTTCAAGATAGAAGGTGCATGTAAGTCAAGGTTTCCCAATTACTTTTAAGAAGATTTAAAAGACATTGTAAAGAAGACGGTGGAAGATGTTTGAAACGTTGATAATTTATATCATCTGGGCCACATGCTGCATAAACGTAATTTGTTCAGAAAAATTTTGAGGTGTTACAAAGATAATGGTTTACTGTAATCTTCGACAAAATCCTATACGAGTTCGCAAACTATGCATGTATAATGATTCAGAATTATTCGTATTTTTTTCAACTTTATCATTCCGTCCACTTTTTATATTGGGACGGAGAAAGCCGAAGTACCTAGTGAAAACCTCCGACTTTTGACCCCAAAACAGTCAAACCTTGTAAAGTGTTATTCCATATAATCCTGCCCGTAGTAACGCTCGTATCGTGTGGAGATGCACATTACTAATAGTAGTATTGTAGGTGTCACCTATTATTTAGAACTATACATTATTTAACCTTCTTGTTCCCCACGGAAGGGGTCCCATACGGGATAAAATTATGTTTTATGTTTTCGACTGTAGACGTATACATATATAGTCGACATATATGGATTGCTAACCATAATTCCAGGCTTTATGTGAGCTATAATATATGTGTTCATCGCAAGGCGACTGTCACATAGACACATATGTCCTTTAGGCTCAAGAAACGCTAGAAAACAAGGTTTTATTTCATGACGACAACTTTTATTCTAATTATGACGTAACAAAATTTAGTTTTTAGACAACTGTTGAAGATAAACGACATTATTCTAATGACGTCATTTACTGTATGATGTCACAATAATCATGGGACATCAATTTTGATTAGTCGACATCAGTCAAAGTAATTTAGATAATACACATATATTTGTACTGTTTTACCGTGAACCCGCGTGGATATTGAAAACTATGTTAAGCTTTTTTATTGAGTTATTGAGTTTTAGGAATAGAGTCGTGCAACGACAAGATTAACAATAAACGCTAAACCAATTAATTTTTTATACCAACACTCGTAAGAGAGGCGCAATATTGCATTCACCTTGTCTGTCCGTCTGTCCTTCCGGTGCAAACTTTTGTAACAAATTTCTCGGCTTCTACCTAGGGGATGGATTGCAATTGTACCGTGCGTCCCGTTTCCAGGTCAGTCAGTTATCTACTTCCGATTTTCCGAGACGACTTAGACTGGTTCAAGGTCAAAATAGGAAAATTTTTCGTAACGGATTTCTCGGCTTCTTCTCATAGGATTGATTTGCAAATTTGTCCAAAAATACAAATACAAATATCTTTATTTCCTAATCACAGGACCCATCGGAGCATGTAAATTAAACAGTTACATTTTTTTATGACAGCAAAACAGAAAAAAACATCAATTGCAGAGAGCCAGCCTTTCAAATATTATTGTATAAAGAGAGATAACTGTAAACTACAGTAGTACATCATTTCAGTGATAATTAAGTAATGAAAACATATAATTATTTGTTTACTCTGAATCTGACTTTTGCTTATCTACTGCTGACTTCAGGTAAATACACAAAGAATTAACATAGTAGTTTCCTCATTAGACATAATCCATATATAAAGTTGTTCATTATTTAGTGTCTTCAGATTTGGATACATTTCATAATAACAGTTTAAAAATGAATGACGTTTCACTTTATGTTTGGGGCACTCTAACAGATAATTGAGTTCATCTTCAGCTTGCGCATGATGAGTCGTACCATGCTACCCCTTTCCAGGTCAGTTAGTTATCTACTTGTTTTCCGAGTCGAAAAATGGTCGAGTGGGGTATACTTAGCACGACTTAGTGCTGGTCCCTGTTTAATTTATGATCAACAAATCCTGCCGCACATAAAAATCTGTTTGGTCTTCTTATTAAAGAAACCAAACTTTATGCTCAGCAATAATTGAAGCGAAACATGTAAACGCACCTTTAGAACCCACTCCTGGAGTCGCAAAAACACAAAAGAAATGATAGCTCTTCATGGTTTGATATTGTTTATTGGAATTTTAAAAAGCCATCCATTGAATCATACAAGCAGGAGGGGAATCAATTTCGGCCGACTTATCATAAGTTCTTTAATTTAACCATACAAATTAGATCTATGGGCCTCCGATTTGTTTAAGCTGGCAGGATGTACTCGGCTACAATCTTACTTGACACGAATGGCCAATTTTCCTACGGGGGTATGCAAGAGGGATCCATCAACAGGTTTGCATTTTATATTTTTCCAAAACAGTAAATTTAAAATAATAATAACAGATAACAGCAATTTACATTAGAGATCAGAAAACAGTGAATTCAATAATTGAAAAAACCGAATTAAAAATTACAAATGAAGTTAATAATATTAAGAATAGCAAACAGATCTCAACTTTAACGAAAGCGGTTAGGAAACGTGATTGTACCATTATAAACCTCGTTCTACCAATATACAAGTTACTGCTCGCTTGTGGTGTTGGAACGAGGAGAGAACAAAACGTTTTTCACTATAATTTACATGAACAAACATTAAATGGTGTTTAACAGATTTGACTGAGACAGTCTACACATTAACCACATTACACATTAATAATAGCCCGTATATATTCTGAACAGTTCGTAAGACATTTAAATGTTACTATTTAAAAGCTAAGAATGGGTAAGGGTTGAACATTTAGCCTTATGTAGCGGATACAAAGAGTCTCTTCTTAACGGTATCGGGGCCTCAGTGGCTGAGAGGTTGAGGTAGTTCGTTTACTAATGATCACTGTAGGCAGGGTATACTAGAGTTCAATCTTAATTGACAAGGATTGCCAATTTTTTTACCGCAGGTCGGCGGTTCTCTCCGGGTACTTCGGCTTCCTTCCCCAATAAAAACTGGACGCCATGATATAGGTAAAAAAATTGCTGATAGTGGCGTTAAACATCATTCAAACAAACAAAAATAAACTTAACGGTATTTACAAATGACAATTGCATTTTAATTTTTTACCCTTTGGTCCATCTTTCCGGAATTGAATTATTGGCCCGATTAAGGTGAAATATTGCTCGCTGGACGTAAAGCGAGCATTCAAGCAATCAATCATATGAATGATGGTCACAGTTGATAACATATGTGCTGAATAGAAGATTTTTGTAATATTTTAAATATAGTTTCAATGCAGAAATGCAGAAATGCCGTATAATACATTTATGATGATACTTATGTTGACACATAATATTCGAAAAGACTAATGTCTTTATAAAAAGTATACTAATCAGTATCTTTTAACTGATGCATTTTCATTTTGCGCTTTTATATGTTTGTACCATGCACGTAGCAACATGTTTATAGGCGTAAATAGTTTTCTTCTTTTTTACGCAATCTTTTCGATATCAACGAATAATTTTGATCAATAAACTGTAATAAATTGTTGACGACCGACGTGAATCAAAGTATATCTACGTGTATATATGTTTTCCTTTTCACTCAACCCCATGCATAAACTGTAATAAATTATATTTTCTTGTGTGTATTATATTTAAATAGCACATGTTAATGAACAAAACATAATCTCAAAGTTACTTTTAAAAATTCCAAACAAAAGGCATATTGATTTTAATTTTCTGGAAATTTGCGTAGTCTATAAAAGCACTTTATAATAAAATAGATATTCATTCGTATCACAGTAAGTAAGGTAAGACACACGTACCTATTCAGTAGTTCAACTCAATGCTATACCAGAATATACTAAACATTGTAGTATTGTCTGTTTATCAAGAAGAATATGTTTTGTCTTAATGTTAATTAAATTACAGAAGCCTGATCGTGGACCACAGTTATAAATTTTGGAGATTACCGTACTAAGATAAAGGAATTTTTTTAGATTTAAGAAAACGGCTGATTGTTTTCGCTACGAACGATTCCGTACAAATCCAATACTATACGTTTCTAGTGGCAATTGAAATATTGTTCTACACCGGTATTCCTTCCTCTTGATTAATTCTTTGAAAACTTGTTTTCTTCCTTAATATAGGTGATTTGTTACTCAATCAATCAATCAATCAATCAATCAATCAATCAATAATGTTTTACGTGTTTTGCGAACTTGTGATTTTTTATGTCTTTTTTTATAGTAGTTATATACTTTATAAATTTTAACCGACAAAAAGATCTGGGAAGGAACCTCGAATAAACATATTAAAGATTAAAACCGTTTACTCGTCTTGTAAATGTTTTTGACTGTATTTACTGTATTTATTAAAATTACATGATGAATATTTAATTTGTTTTTGAAAATTCCCTACATAAAGCATATTGACCTTGTAAAAATCCACATTCTCTATAAATAAACTTATTGATCCAAAAATTACATAACCATTTTTTATTACTGTAAATGAGGTGAGGATATGGAACAATAGTTTATATTGTATTATCGCAAGAAACAAATCTTATAGTAGTTAATGAGTGGGGCTGGGAAATCGCGCATTTAACGTGTGTTTGGTTGTTTAGATTAAGTAACGACTAATAATAAATAATAAATAAATAATACATAATTTCTCTAAATTAACACCTGGAATATTATTGCGTTCACATTACTTGACCAATATAGAGCTGCCCAGCCCGATCCAAGTGGCGGATAAGTGAGGGTAGTTCCAAATGGCGGATCTGACTGTACGGCAACCATGGATTTTTTTGGGTTCGGGTCTCTCACGTTCTGTTTTTGTGTTTTCGGTTTTTGTTTTGCATTGTATATGTTTGTCTATATCCGGATTAGTAATTATCCCTTGACTTCCGGCTCTTGTTCTTCGGTCGGATTCCATTGATATTTTCTTTTTCAATATCCATGTTGTATATAATTTACCGGATTCGTGAACAGGGCAAACTTTAAACTGTGCTGCACCTTTAAGCGCAGAAGGTTTTTATAATACAAATAGGCAAAAAGAGTAATAAATATTTACTGAGGTTTAACACATGCCAACACGGATATATGTATTGCTGTAAGAACTAAATTGAGAAAACCATCTACACATCTACATCTATACTATTGATCCGCCGTGGTATATCCATAACGCAGATACTGCAAACGTCAACATGTGTTACCAAAATAGTAATTTTTATTACTGCTCTTGGGTTAGTATGAGCATACTTGTTTACTTGACGTAACTAAAACTAACTAGTCTATTGATTAATTTTATTTTATTACATATATTTATATTGCTTTAGCATACTTCAGTAAGAACAGAACATGATAGTAATTTAAAAGCTCTACTAATGGTCTTTATTTTCATTTTTATTTTAGGAGATTTAAATCTTCATCTTACGTAAATGGCTTACACGAAACATGTATCAGTTATCTTGATAACCCTGTTGTTGCCCAGAATACAAGGTAATCGGAGGATTAAAAAAGAACGAATTAAGCGAAAAACACTCTTCCTTTGTTTTGTGTTCCCATTTTGTAGAGTATGATGTTTGGGGGTGTTTTCTAGACGCGAAAATATAATGTTTGTGTTACTTAAATAAATAAATGTTACGTAAAATACGTACGTTACAACTGCTTCCTGTTATTTTATATATACAAGTATTTAGTGTTCTCACTGTAACGCAAAGTGACCTTTCTATTTGCTGTAAAATGTGTAAGCGTTTCTTGTTATACCTTATATATGTGTGTACTGGATGTAGCTTATAGATGGAAGGTGGTCCACACTTTTTATAAGGTTTTTTCTGCCAAGGAGAAAATGAAGTATAACTAAATGGTCGATGTTAACCGATCGTCAAATTAACTCTCTCTAACATTATTCTACTCTAATATGTGGAAATTGTATATTTTAGACCAATGCCGCGTGTGACTAATTTCTCCTTTAGTTTTGTGGCAAAGGTATTGTCGGTATAGCATGATAATAGAATTACATAACATTTCGTTTTCAGCTGGAATGGTCTGCAATGCCTCATGTGTGACTTCAGCGGGAGCGACTAGCTTTGTTGCTGGGACGGCACTACTTCCAGCATTGGGATAACGTCAACTGGAATAGTAGCTGGCTCTTGGGCAGCAGCTGTGGATGGCTACATATGGCGGTGGTATTAAAGCTGGACGTTTATTTGCAACCCTCCAAAGTATAGGTGCAACAGGAGGAGTATTAAAGTGGACGGGAATTCCTTATGTAAAAGCTGTTTGTTCACACCTTTGTGATGATTGATTTTAATATAATTTTCTAAAATTTCTATTTTTATTATACAAGTATTTAAAACCACAAATACACCCTATAAATGTTCCTATAAACGAAGCAAATACAGTTGATACATATTTTCATATTAGAAATGCAAAGTTTGTGCATTAAGGATGTTTGCCGGTCAGTTATATTATTGATAAATTCATTATAGTTGCTACATAACAGGAAGAGTTTGAAAAGTTTGTACTGAATTGTACTGATTTTTACCCACCGGTTTGTATCAATCTTAAGTTTCCTCGGCATTAGCCTCGTCGACTCAAAATTCTACTTATTATGAAATAGTCTGACTATGTTCTCGACAAAGTCTCGACTAATCTAGTTATTGTCTGTACCAGTTTTAGCCAGTCTGAAAAAAGTCTGAATGATTCTTGACCTGATCATGACCAAGTCTTCTGAAAGGATTGAATGAATCTCGACCTGAACTCGACCTAGTCTCGACAAGTTTTATTGTGTTTATAGGTGAAAATGAGTCTTGACCTGAAGACACATTCTCGACAAGTCTCATTATTGTCTGAATAAGTATCGACGAGTCGAATTAATGAAGTAGCCTTGATGTTATTTCGACTTTTTATCTCGATTTATTGCCCGAAGCAGTCTCGACAAATCTTAAAATACTAAAAAAAGTCCCTGTATTTCCACATGACTTGGGATCCAGAAAAGCACAACATCTCTTTCCAAATATACAAGGGATTTGTAAATTTAAACAATTTTCAAAATTAATTGAGCTTCTGCCGTACATTTTGCAGGTACGGCATGCCGTACCAATAATTTTCAGCAATAAAAAAATATTGCTAACAAAATACATCTTTTAAGACTTACGATTAAGTGCTAGAAAATCGCCAGAATGCAGGATTTTGCACCATTTACCCCTAGAGCGTCCGGGGTCTTAAGCGGCCCCCAAACTCACTGCCGTAAAACCACCTCTGAGAGGTGGATACGATCGCTATGCGATCTTGATTAGCATTCCGCCGTACCAATATCAAATGCGATGCTATGTCTTTGCAATAGTATAAGGGTATATACACATACAAAGTATAAAGTGATTAAAACGATAAAATATGAATTAACGACATAGCTATGTCAACATATTTATATTTCCCTATACAAATTAATTCTGTTTTAGGAAGTGAAAAATGTTGCCGCCAGCGACAGTTGCAAAGAAACTAAAATAAGAAGAACATATAATTATTTGTTTATTCTGAATCTGACTTTTGCTTATCTACTGCTGACTTCAGGTAAATACACAAAGAATTAACAAAGTAGTTTCCTCATTAGACATAATCCATATATAAAGTTGTTCATTATTTAGTGTCTTTAGATTTGGATACATTTCAAACTAACAGTTTAAAAATGAATAACGTTTCACTTTATGTTTGGGGCACTCTAACAGATAATTGAGTTCATCTTCAGCTTGCGCATGATGAGTCGTACCGTGCTACCCCTTTCCAGGTCAGTCAGTTATCTACTTCCTGTTTTCCGAGCCGAAAAATGGTCGAGTGGGGTATACTTAGCACGACTTAGTGCTGGTCCCTGTTTAATTTATGATCAACAAATCCTGCCGCACATAAAAATCTGTTTGGTCTTCTTATTAAAGAAACCAAACTTTGTGCTCAGCAATAATTGAAGCAGAAACATTTAAACGCACCTTTAGAACCCACTCCTTGAGTCGCAAAAACACAAAAGAAATGACAGCTCTTCATGGTTTGATATTGTTCATTGGAATTTTAAAAAGCCATCCATTGAATCATACAAGCAGGAGTGGAATCAATTTCGGCCGACTTATCATAAGTTCTTTAATTTAACAATACAAATTAGGTCTATGAGCCTCCGATTTGTTTAAGCTGGCAGGATGTACTCGGCTACAATCTTACTTGACACGAATGGCCAATTTTCCTACGTGGGTATGCAAGAGGGGTCCACCAACAGGTTTGCATTTTATATTTTTCCAAAACAGTAAATTTAAAATAATGATAACAGATAGCAGCAATGTCTTCGGCTTCCTTCCCCAATAAAAAATGGACGCCATGATATAGCTAAAAAATGCTAAAAGTGGCGTTAAACATCATTCAAACAAACAAAACAAACTTAACGGTATTTACAAATGACAATTGCATTTAAATTTTTTACCCTTTGGTCCACCATTCCTGAATTGACTTATTGGCCCGAATCTTCTTTTTTACGCAATCTCTTCGGTTTCAACGAATAATTTTGATCAATAAACTGTAATAAATTGTTGACGACCGACGTGAATCAACGTATATCTACGTGTATACATGTTTTCCCTTTCACTCAACCCCATTCATAAACTGTAATTAATTATATTTTCTTGTGTGTATTATATTTAAATAGCACATGTTAATGAAAAAAACATAATCTTAAACTTACTTTTAAAAAATCCATACAAAAGGCATATTGATTTTGATTTTCTGGAAATTTACGTACCGTATAAAAGCAATTTATAATAAAATAGATATTCATTCGTACAAATGTATCACAGTAAGTTATAAGGTAAGCCAAACTAATCTATTTTGTTGTTTAACTCACTGCTATACCAGAATATACTTAACATTATATTATTGTCTGTTTATAAAAAAAAATATGATTTGTTTTAATGTAAATTAAATAACGGAAGCCTGATCGTGGACCACATAGTTAAATTTTGGAAATTACCTTACTCCTACGATAGAGGATTTTTTTTATAGATTTAAGAAAACGGCTTATTGTTTTCGCTACGAAAGATTCCGTACAAATCCAATACTTTACGTTTCTAATGGCAATTGAAATATTGTTCACACTGGTATTCCTTCCTCTTGATTAGTTCTTGGAAAACTTGTCCTTGTCCTTTATATAGGTGAAATATTACGTGTTACTCAATCAATAAATCAATCAATCAATCAATCAATCAATCAATCAATCCGTTATGTCATACGTGTCATGCGACTTTGTGATATTTTATGTCTGCTTTTATAGTAGAGTAATATACTTTATATAATTTTAACCGAAAAAAAAGATTTGGGAAGGAACCTGGAATAAACATATTAATGTAAAGATTAAAACCGTTTACTCGTCGTTATTTGTTACTGCAGTCACTGTATTTATTTAAATCATATTATGAATATTAAATTTGTTTTTGAAAATTTCCAATATAAAGCATATTGATCTTGTTAAAATCCACAATCTCTATAAATAACCTTATTGATCCAAAAACTACATAACCGCGAAGCGTTTTATGAATAGTGTAAATAGACCCAAACCATATAATAATATGGTTTGGGTCTGTTTACACTATTCATAAAACGCTTCGCGGTCGCGGTTTAATATCGTATCACCTGTTCAGAAAATGAATAGTGTAACGCTTCGCGGTCGCGGTTTAATATCGTATAACCTGTTCAGAAATTTGAAGTATTCCTTAATTAAACAGTGGAAGACAAATAATGTCTTGTCGTTGTTTTGTTTTTAGCAAATCGCTGGATAAGAAATTCAAACAAGCAACCATTGTTGTGAATAATTGCTGGCAGACGAAGTTAGAGTTTGTGTAGATCGTGTCATAAAACTTAGGTAGGACAGGTAATATAGCGACCTATATAGGTGTAGATCGTGACATAAAACTTAGGTAGGACAGGTAATATAGCGGCCTATAAAGGTGTAGATCGTGATATAAAACTTAGGTAGGACAGTTAATATAGCGGCCTATATAGGTGTAGATCGTGACATAAAACTTAGGTAGGACAGGTAATATAGCGGCCTATATAGGTGTAGATCGTGACATAAAACTTAGGTAGGACAGGTAATATAGCGGCCTATATAGGTGTAGATCGTGACATAAAACTTAGGTAGGACAGGTAATAAAGCGGCCTATATAGGTGTAGATCGTGTCATAAAACTTAGGTAGGACAGGTAATATAGCGGCCTATATAAGTGTAGATCGTGACATAAAACTTAGGTAGGACAGGTAATATAACGGCATATATAGGTGTAGATCGTGTCATAAAACTTAGGTAGGACAGGTAATATAGCGGCCTATATAAGTGTAGATCGTGACATAAAACTTAGGTAGGACAGGTAATAAAGCGGCCTATATAGGTGTAGATCGTGACATAAAACTTAGGTAGGACAGGTAATAAAGCGGCCTATATAGGTGTAGATCGTGACATAAAACTTAGGTAGGACAGGTAATATAGCGGCATATATAGGTGTAGATCGTGACATAAAACTTAGGTAGGACAGGTAATATAGCGGCCTATAAAGGTGCAGTAGATCGTGACATAAAACTTAGGTAGGACAGGTAATATAGCGGCCTATATAGGTGCAGGTAGATCGTGACATAAAACTTAGGTAGAACAGGTTATATAGCGGCCTATAAAGGTGCAGTTGATCGTGACATAAAACTTAGGTAGGACAGGTACTATAGCGGCCTATAAAGGTGCAGTAGATCGTGACATAAAACTTAGGTAGGACAGGTAATATAGCGGCCTATATAGGTGTAGATCGTGACATAAAACTTAGGTAGGACAGGTAATATAGCGGCCTATAAAGGTGTAGTAGATCGTGACATAAAACTTACGTAGGACAGGTAATATAGCGGCCTATATAGGTGTAGATCGTGACATAAAACTTAGGTAGGACAGGTAATATAGCGGCCTATAAAGGTGCAGTAGAAGTAACTTCTGTTATTGTATAATTATTGATACATTTATTACCAAGATGTAATTTAGGTTTGATGTACATCCCAATTATGTCCCCTTAGAAATACATGCACTGAATGTAATAAGAAAGTAAAACGAAATAAAAAAGATATACACTGCAAATTATGTGACAAACTTAAAATATACAGAGGTTACTTCTTGCCAACCTCGTCATGTAATTGCAAATTATACATCCGTTAAAAATGCAAATCAGTTGATGTTGAGAATGTGAGGATTTGAGGAAGACATGAGTAATGATAAAAGCTCTACAACTATTTGGATTTTAAATATTGTTGGGTTTCGGCGTCATTAATTAGGCTTATTACTTACGTCTGGCGTAGTAAATTATATAATCTTGGAATCTCTGATGACGTTTTATTGTGCGTATTTAACGATTAACCACTTCAGAAATAAATTCCCGTCCTTCTAAGAAACGTTAAATGAAAATCACGTAGATATGATAACAACAACAGCCTCCACCTTTAGAAGTGGTTGATTTAACATATACAATAAATACCAGAAATGATTCCAGCTGCCTCCATCTTGATGCTTTATATTGTACATTGTATTATACGCAAATAATTAATTTTAATTAAGTGGTTTTTGTATAACTAGATAGTAGCATTTCGCAGTCTTACAAAGAAGACCAATACAATTTCAATATGTTTTAACGATACTTTCTGCAATTTTTCATCTATGTCGTGGCGTACAGTTTTTATTATTGGAAAAAAACCCGGGGTACCCGACCTTAGGTAGGAAACAGGAAATCTTCGTAAATCAATATGGAAGTATAGCACACACAGCCGTAGTTAGACTCGAATCCGCAACCTTTGTTGACAGACATGTGATTAGTAGTAGATGGCTAACTACCTTAAGAAAGCAACCAACTACTCCTCGTTTTATTGAACAGTTTCGGACTATATTTAAAATCATAGTTAGCTACATGCAAATAAATGATGAAAACCAAAGGCATGTAGTAATGATCAGCCATTATTACCAAAAAGGCGACATTCCACTGCACTATGTGAACTCTATAATTGTTTTTCAAAAAGTATGTTTAATTTTTAATATACATGTAGTATATCATTTACCGGATTCGAGAGCAGTACAAACTGTCCTGAACCTTTAAACATGCATTTGTTTTTAAAGTCGAAATGCACAAAAAAGAATCACGAATGTCTACTTAAGATACCTATCTGCCAACACGGATACATGTATTTCCGATGTCTGCTGGAACTTAATTGTGAAAGAATAGAACGTTTTGTCCAAATTTAATATTATAACGGTTTTTGCCACAAAATTACTGCTCTTGGACTAATATAAACATACTTCTTTACTCGACGTTACGATATCTAACTAGACAAGTTTTTTTATTGCATATATATACATTGATATAACGTACTTTAGTTACAACGGAACATGATCGTATTTTAAGAGCTTTATTTTCATTTTTATTTTCAGCAAATTTAATCTTCATATTACGTCAATGGCATACACAAAACTTGCATCCGTTATCTTGATAGTCATGTTGCTGCCCAGAATACAAGGTAAACCGCAGCTAACTAAACGAGTCAAAGCTCTATCTAAGCGAAATACATACTCTTTTTCTTGTTTTCATTTTGCTGATTATGATGTTTAAGGGGCTCTTCCTAGACGACAAAATATAATGTTTGTGTTACTTAAATAAAAGAACGTTGCGTAAAATACGTAGGTTACAACCGCATCCTGTTATTGTATATATACCAGAATTTAGTATTTAAAACGGTACGCAAAGTGTCCTTTCTATATATACATGCTTCAATCTTTGTACGCTTGTTATAACTTATATATGTATAATTGTAGCTTATATAGATTGAATGTGGCCCATTCTTTTGTTCAGGTTTTTTAGTCAAGAGGAGAAATGGGGTAAATTAATTGGTCGATGTTTACCAATCGTCACACTAACTCCCTCGAACATGTTGAACTTGTACATTCTAGTCCCATGAGTTTTTAACTCATTTCTCATTAAGTTATCATTCCGATCTGTTAATTTTTTCAGCTGGACTTGTTTGCTATGGCTCATGTATGACTGCGGTAGTAGCGACTGGTGTTGTTGCTGGGCCGGCAGTACTTCCAGCATTGGGATTTACTTCAACTGGAGTAGCAGCTGGCTCATGGGCGGCTGGGTGGATGGCCACATATGGCGGTGCGGTGACAGCTGGGAGCTTATTTGCAACCCTCCAAAGTATAGGTGCAACAGGAGGAGTATTAAAGTGGACGGGAATTCCTTATGTTAACGCTGTCTGTTCACACCTTTGCTATTAATTATTTTATAATAATTTTCTTATAGTTGTATGTTTCATTGCACAATTAGTTTTAAAAAACTCTAAGAAGTACACTCTAAAAATGTTCCAATAAATGAAACAAATACATTTTCATATTACAAAGTTTGTGAATCAAGGATGTTTGCTGATCAGTAAGTGAAAACACTATATTATTGATAAAAGCATTGTAGTCACTACAAAACAGAAAGAGCCTAAAAGGTTAGTTTTTGTACTGAATTGTACTGATTTTTACCCCACTGGTTTGTATCAATCTTAAGTTTCCTCGACATTAGTCTCGTCTTGACTCAAAAAACTGAATTATTATGAAATGGTCCGACTTTGTACTTGACAAAGACTCGACTAATCTAGTTATTGTCTGAATCAATTTCAACCAGTCTGAAAAACGTCTGAATGAGTCTCGACCTGAACTTCACGTCTTCACTAGTCTCATTTTTCTGAATCAGTCCCGACCAGTCTGAAAAGATTGAATGAGTCTCGACCTGAACTCAGCCCTGTCTCGACGAGTCCCATTGTGTTTTAATCAGTTGAAAAAGATTGAATGAGTCCTACCTGAAAACCCATTCTCGACAAGTCTCATTATTGTCTGTGTTGCAGAACGTGTATATCCGAGCGGTTTTGAGTTAAACTGAGTGGTATCACTAACAGTTCTGATAAGGTTCAACAAATAATCTATTAAACTGACTTTCCAGAAATATCACTAAAAGTCCCTGGGATGTAAAAATAGCGAAACAGTACAACCAATATTTTAGCTCAAAGTCGCGAACTTCATCGTTTAATGACCAGACGTAGCTAAAATAACGTGAACAGTATTAATGTATTCCCAAAATACCTAAACTCTACCCAAAATAACTTTAAGTATTTCTTAAATGGTTAGGAGAACGTAAAAATCGCTCTCTAGGACAAAACCAAACTCTTACCAACAAATCCCTTTCGAAAGATAACATTTCACGTCATGTTACATGGAATATTTCCCGCAAAGTTACACATTCCCGTACGAACATTTCTTTCCAGGAAATAGTTATAAAGATCACTCTTTCTACTGGATTTATGTAGATTTTAGGCTAATATATATTATCCTTAATTAACAAATACGAGTATAACTAGAAATAAATGCCATTCTAGTACTTTTCGTAAAATTTCCAATCGGCGATGTTGTTTCACAGCAGTCTGAATAAATCCCTACTCAGTCTCTACATGTCTTGTTAATATCTTAATAAATCTTGACCAGTTCGAAATGTTATCTAGTATTGCGCTTTTTAATAAAACCGAATTATGTCTCAAAATGTCAAAAAAGGCTGAATTAGTGTAGACCTTGTCTAAACCAATGTATAGATTTTCTAGTGTTGTTTGATTTAATAAAATTCGAGTGTCAACCCTAATATACATGTACATGAGAAAAACGCGATTTCTAAACAATAACTCACGCAAATGATCATACATCAGTAAATCATATGTATTTAAGAATTACAAGATGAACGGCATAATACATTCATTATAATCGTCATTATAATCATGCTTACGAAGATTTAAGTTTGCATTTTCAGCATTTTAAGGACAACTAGCTCTACTACATCAAAACGCATGCGCCGACTGACGAGTCGATCGGTCCATTTCTTTTCTAGAATAAGTCAATGGAAGTAATTTGAAAGAAAAACTGACACACCTGTTGAATTTAGTGTTTTTATACCCCGCAACACAAAGAAGTGTTTACAAGTGTCAAATATTGAAAAAAGATTCTTCTTTTGCCAGAAATAAGCTAAATGTGCAACATCAACCTAGTTGCTCACATAAAGTTATATGTTTTTCATGCAGAAAATGCAAATTTGACCAAGTCGATGATAGCACCTGTGGTACCAACCTCAGACGTAGCGGGTTTAGTTAGTTTTTATTCTGTTTTACATTGTGTTTTCTACTTTCGGTATTTTAGCGCCTCAAGTCACGTTATCATAACGCCAACAGACAATGACGTTGGGTTCCAATTTCAGTCATATTTATGTGTGTCAATGTGAATGTAGGGCATCTGCAGTATTTGAAATAGAGAGAAAATACAAATATAAATAAAATACAGAATTGGAAATATTCTTTTGCGGCATAACATACACTGGTACTCTAGAAAATACATTTGCAACGCACAAACAATTTCACCCTTCAACGTTAGCATAACAGCCACGGGGCATGGGATTTGTACTGACGGGTAACCACCTATCAAAAGTCTACATGTGTTACAATCCGAGGATCATATGTTATACCGTATGTATGAGTATGAGCATCCGTCCGTCTGTCCGTGCCTTGGTGGTTTCCAATTTGTAGATTTCAACTTGGGCCAATGCATTTTTTGTCAAGAGTTGACGGTTCCCAAATTGACTTCTTAAAAAAGAATTCTTTGAAGAAGTTTTTTTAATTGTCATTTGTAGTTTTTGATTTGTGCCAATTTGAAATTATTTTTATAGCTCCAAAGTCAAGGTAAACATCGTTTACAGCTCTTCCTGTAGGCTGATTTGTAATTCTGTAATGTATTCTGGAATGTATTATACAAGGCAACGTGGCGGGTATCATTTACTGTCCTATTAAATGTTATACTTTTACAATAGATGTCGAATTTGTAAAGAAAAAATCTAGATTACAAAAGACTATTTTAATAGTATATTAAAATTGTGCCTCTCTTATAAATGAACTATCAGTATCCGAAGATACCACCGAGAAGCAAATAAAAAAGGGGTGGTAAGCTCATAACTGCTTCTTTTCTGGTTCAAGGTTATAGGATTATTTACTGATACTTTTATATCTTCATACGGGTTAAATGGATTTTTCAAGCAGCTAGTTAATAGGCCTTGTTTATTTTCAATTTTTTTACCTGTTTTTAACAGTTGAAGGGCAGTGGTCATCCGAATGGGCAGTTTACCAATTTAATCTGCATTTCAACTAAAGTTGAACAAACACTAATTTTACAGCACAGCAACCGCAGTAACAAATAATAATAAACAATGTTTCCGGAGATCGTATTACCTGTATAAATGTAGACAATTGTGGTCAATTCAATGCAGAAGCATAATCTTTATATTAAAATTAAAGATATTGTATAAATGGTCTTATCATGAAGGAAAAGTGTAAATCCTGATCTTCTGTCTGTTTTACACCACTATGTGATAAAGATTAACAAGAAATATGCTCTAATCTTCGTGGCTTTCCAGATTCTGCTAGTATTAGTAATGTAATAGCCTCAAAACTTCATTAAAACACAAATCACAATTTTCACAAATATAAGTCATAAAACATGCATGTCATTTAAACTGGAAAAGACACGAGAATGTGCTACGTTCTCTAAAATTTTTTCATTCTTTGTTTACTTCTAATGTTTTTCAAAATCATTTTATAAAATTAATAATAAACTTTGGAAATTATTAGAAAGTAAATAGGTAAAAATATATATTCTTCATATTAGCTAGAGTAAGAACCATAAAAGACCGATTGGTTAAAACAGCTAGTCATCTTATATTGATGATTGGTTAAGACAGCTTGTCATCTTATATTGATGATTGGTTAAGACAGCTAGTCATCTTATATTGATGATTGGTGAAGACGGCTAGTCATCTTATATTGATGATTGGTTAAGACAGCTAGTCATCTTATATTGATGATTGGTGAAGACGGCTAGTCACCTATATTGATGACTGGTTAAGACAGCTAGTCATCTTATATTGATGATTGGTTAAAACAGCTTGTCATCTTATATTGATGATTGGTTAAAA
The DNA here is from genome assembly GCA_944474755.1 of Limnoperna fortunei. Lineage (NCBI taxonomy): Eukaryota > Metazoa > Mollusca > Bivalvia > Mytilida > Modiolidae > Limnoperna > Limnoperna fortunei. The sequence goes on along the minus strand of OX104121.1, from coordinate 64,135,786 downwards.
CAGCTAGTCATCTTATATTGATGATTGGTTAAGACAGCTTGTCATCTTATATTGATGATTGGTTAAGACAGCTAGTCACGTATATTGATGATTGGTTAAGACAGCTAGTCATCTTATATTGATGATTGGTTAAGACGGCTAGTCACCTATATTGATGATTGGTTAAGACAGCTAGTCATTTTATATTGTGATTGGTTAAGACAGCTAGCCATCTTATATTGATGATTGGTTGAGACAGCTAGTCATCTTATATTGATGATTGGTTAAGACAGCTAGTCACGTATATTGATGATTGGTTAAGACAGCTAGTCATCTTATATTGATGATTGGTTAAGACAGCTAGTCACGTATATTGATGATTGGTTAAGACAGCTAGTCATCTTATATTGATGATTGGTTAAAACAGCTTGTCATCTTATATTGATGATTGGTTAAAACAGCTAGTCATCTTATATTGATGATTGGTTAAAACAGCTAGTCATCTTATATTGATGATTCGTTAAAACAGCTTGTCATTTTATATTGATGATTGGTTAAAACAGCTAGTCATCTTATATTGATGATTGGTTAAGACAGCTAGTCATCTTATATTGATGATTGGTGAAGACAGCTAGTCATCTTATATTGATGACTGGTTAAGACAGCTAGTCATCTTATATTGATGATTGGTTAAAACAGCTTGTCATCTTATATTGATGATTGGTTAAAACAGCTAGTCATCTTATATTGATGATTGGTTAAGACAGCTTGTCATCTTATATTGATGATTGGTTAAGACAGCTAGTCACGTATATTGATGATTGGTTAAGACAGCTAGTCATCTTATATTGATGATTGGTTAAGACGGCTAGTCACCTATATTGATGATTGGTTAAGACAGCTAGTCATTTTATATTGTGATTGGTTAAGACAGCTAGCCATCTTATATTGATGATTGGTTGAGACAGCTAGTCATCTTATATTAATGATTGGTTAAGACAGCTAGTCACGTATATTGATGATTGGTTAAGACAGCTAGTCATCTTATATTGATGATTGGTTAAGACAGCTGGTCATCTTATATTGATGATTGGTGAAGACGGCTAGTCACCTATATTGATGATTGGTTAAGACAGCTAGTCATCTTATATTGATGATTGGTTAAAACAGCTTGTCATCTTATATTGATGATTGGTTAAAACAGCTAGTCATCTTATATTGATGATTGGTTAAAACAGCTAGTCATCTTATATTGATGATTGGTTAAAACAGCTTGTCATCTTATATTGATGATTGGTTAAAACAGCTAGTCATCTTATATTGATGATTGGTTAAAACAGCTAGTCATCTTATATTGATGATTGGTTAAAACAGCTAGTCATCTTATATTGATGATTGGTTAAGACAGCTAGTCATCTTATATTGATGATTGATTAAGACAGCTAGTCATCCTATATTGATGATTGGTTAAGACAGCTAGTCATCCTATATTGATGATTGGTGAAGACGGCTAGTCACGTATATTGATGATTGGTTAAGACAGCTAGTCACGTATATTGATGATTGGTTAAGACAGCTAGTCATCTTATATTGATGATTGGTGAAGACGGCTAGTCATCTTATATTGATGATTGGTTAAGACAGCTAGTCATCTTATATTGATGACTGGTTAAGACAGCTAGTCACCTATATTGATGATTGGTTAAGACAGCTAGTCATCTTATATTGATGATTGGTTAAGACGGCTAGTCATCTTACATTGATGACTGGTTAAGACAGCTAGTCATCTTATATTGATGATTGGTTAAGACAGCTAGTCATCTTATATTGATGATTGGTTAAGACAGCTAGTCATCTTATACAGGTGATTGGTTAAGACAGTTAGTCATCTTATACAGATGATTGGTTAAGACAGCTTGTCATCTTATATTGATGACTGGTTAAGACAGCTAGTCATTTTATATTGATGATTGGTTAAGACAGCTAGTCATCTTATATTGATGATTGGTTAAGACAGCTAGTCATCTTATATTGATGACTGGTTAAGACAGTTAGTCATCTTATATTGATGATTGGTTAAGACAGCTAGTCATCTTATACAGATGATTGGTTAAGACAGCTAGTCATCTTATATTGATGATTGGTTAAGACAGCTAGTCATCTTATATTGATGATTGGTTAAGACAGCTAGTCATCTTATATTGATGACTGGTTAAGACAGCTAGTCATTTTATATTGATGATTGGTTAAGACAGCTAGTCATCTTATATTGATGATTGGTTAAGACAGCTAGTCATCTTATATTGATGACTGGTTAAGACAGCTAGTCATTTTATATTGATGATTGGTTAAGACAGCTAGTCATCTTATACAGATGATTGGTTAAGACAGTTAGTCATCTTATACAGATGATTTGTTAAGATAGCCTGTCATCTTATATTGATGATTGGTTAAGACAGCTAGTCATCTTATATTGATGACTGGTTAAGACAGCTAGTCATTTTATATTGATGATTGGTTAAGACAGCTAGTCATCCTATATTGATGATTGGTTAAGACAGCTAGTCATCTTATATTGATGATTGGTTAAGACAGCTAGTCATCTTATATTGATGACTGGTTAATACAGCTAGTCATTTTATATTGTGATTGGTTAAGACAGCTAGTCATCTGATATTGATGATTGGTTAAGACAGCTAGTCATTTTATATTGATGATTGGTTTAGACAGCTAGTCATCTTATATTGATGATTGGTTAAGACAGGTAGTCATCTTATATTGATGATTGGTTAAGACAGCTAGTCATCTTATATTGATGATTCGTTAAGACAGTTAGTCATCATATATTTATGATTGGTTAAGACAGATAGTCATCTTATATTGATGATTGGTTAAGACACCTAGTCATCTTATATTGATGACTGGTTTAGACAGCTAGTCATTTTATATTGTGATTGGTTAAGACAGCTAGTCATCTGATATTGATGATTGGTTAAGACAGCTAGTCATTTTATATTGATGATTGGTTAAGACAGCTAGTCATCTTATATTGATGATTGGTTAAGACAGCTAGTCATCTTATATTGATGATTCGTTAAGACAGTTAGTCATCATATATTTATGATTGGTTAAGACAGATAGTCATCTTATATTGATGATTGGTTAAGACACCTAGTCATCTTATATTGATGATTGGTTAAGACACCTAGTCATCTTATATTGATGACTGGTTTAGACAGCTAGTCATCATATATTTATGATTGGTTAAGACAGATAGTCATCTTATATTGATGATTGGTTAAGACACCTAGTCATCTTATATTGATGACTGGTTTAGACAGCTAGTCATCTTATATTGATGATTGGTTTAGACAGCTAGTCATCTTATATTGATGATTGGTTAAGACATCTAGTCATTTTATATTGATGATTGGTTAAGACAGCTAGTCATCTTATACAGATGATTGGTTAAGACAGCTAGTCATCTTATATTGATGACTGGTTTAGACAGCTAGTCATCTTATATTGATGATTGGTTAAGACAGCTAGTCATATTATATTGATGATTGGTTGAGACAGCTAGTCATCTTATATTGATGATTGGTTAAGACAGCTAGTCATCTTATATTGATGATTGGTTAAGACAGCTAGTCATCTTATACTGATGATAGGTTAAAACAGCTAGTCATCTTATATTGATGATTGGTTAAGACAGCTAGTCATCCTATATTGATGATTGGTTAAGACAGCTAGTCACCTATATTGATGATTGGTTAAGACAGCTAGTCATCTTATATTGATGATTGGTTGAGACAGCTAGTCATCTTATATTGATGATTGGTTAAGACAGCTAGTCATCGTATATTGATGATAGGTTAAAACAGCTAGCCATCTTATATTGATTATTGGTTAAGACAGCTAGTCATCCTATATTGATGATTGGTTAAGACAGCTAGTCACGTATATTGATGATTGGTTAAGACAGCTAGTCATCCTATATTGATGATTGGTTAAGACAGCTAGCCATCTTATATTGATTATTGGTTGAAACAGCTAGTCATCTTATATTGATGATTGGTTGAGACAGCTACTCATCTTATATTGATGACTGGTTTAGACAGCTAGTCATCTTATATTGATGATTGGTTAAGACAGCTAGTCACGTATATTGATGATTGGTTAAGACAGCTAGTCATCCTATATTGATGATTGGTTAAGACAGCTAGTCACCTATATTGATGATTGGTTGAGACAGCTACTCATCTTATATTGATGATTGGTTGAGACAGCTACTCATCTTATATTGATGATTGGTGAAGACGGCTAGTCATCTTATATTGATGATTGGTTAAGACAGCTAGTCATCTTATATTGATGATTGGTTGAGACAGCTACTCATCTTATATTGATGATTGGTTAAGACAGCTAGTCATCTTATACAAATGACTGGTTAAGACAGCTAGTAGTCTTATATTTATGATTGGATAAGACAGCTAGTCATCTTATACTGATGATTGGTTAAGACAGCTAGTCATCTTATACTGATGATTGATTAAGACAGCTAGTCATCTTATACAGATGATTGGTTAAGACAGCTAGTCATCTTATATTTATGATAGGTTAAGACAGTAAGTCATCTTATATTGATGATTGGTTAAGACAGCTAGTCATCTTATATTGATAATCAGCATGTCAACACTAAGGTTGTTAGATCGAGCCTTATTAGATAATTGCTGTCTTTTCAGCAAGAACACGGATTTTTTGGAGGCCCCTATAATAAAAAAATAACACATCGAAATAGCTGAAAAGTAACTGAAAGTGGCTTTAAACCACACTCCTGCAACTGTGATAAACCAGAATATTAATATACTTAAATATAGTCCTTCAGATAGGTACATTTATGCATATCCGGTTTGATCCCAGATGTAAATTATAGATCAAACGCACCTCATAATGGAACAACCTAACACCCATCAGATTGGACTCTCCCACTAGTATATAAGCAGCTGCAATCTTGGTAACTTTGTCATTTATATTGTGGCCACTGTCTGTTACAGACGGAAAGGAAAGATTGGTAAATGAATATTGCTTAGGATTAGTATTGTAACTCCTGAATAAGGCTTTAACTAATACCCAGTGACATAAATATATATACATAGTGTTGTAATTCCTGCATGAAGAATACACTGTATATATTAGATAGCAATAGTTGGTTAGCCACATATTATCTGGAACACCGTTGATATTAAAGGTTGGGAGGGTGTTCAATAGAAGTGATTATAGTGCAGTATATGTAGAGTTGTACGCCACCTGATTGCCATTTTGATAGAAGGTTGTATTACCACGAATTAGGTGGTCTGCCTCAAGTGGTCTGCCATTGTGATTTTGTAAGTGGCGTCCCATATACAGTTGTCTGCCATAAAGCAATTTCTCTCAGATCCTGGGTAACCAGGTACGAGCTTAATACACGCAACCGACCGGCACGCGACACAACACACAAATAATAAATGATACACTAAGCGACAAAAGAAAAATGTATGTATATTTATTAATGGTAATAATAAAAAAGTATTATAGGAAGAAATGTTCTGATCATACATATTTCTATCCAAGTTGGTGAATCGCTTTTTGATAATTATTGTTTATATTATATACGGCAATCTTAAAACAAGCTTTTAAAGCGCATTCCAATAACATATTTAAAGCCAGAATATTCTACCTGAAATGAACAAAAATAAATATATCACACAACCTGAGAAAGCAAAATGTCGAATAAACAATGACCATGTTCAACCACATTTTACATACCAGTAAAAGAGTGACTTAAACCAGATTGAGTTATTGTTGTCCAGCAAGCAATATGGCAGCTTAACTATATTCAGGACGTGATAATTAGAAAAAATTACACATTTGATCATAAATACCAATTAAATATCCCTCCTTACTACCAAAACGAGATCTCATTCACAAGTATGAGAACGTATACAGATACAAAATGTCATTCTAATATGGCATCCTCAAACGCTTAGAGAACACATTAGGGCTCTAATAAGCATTGAGCATGGTGTGGCGTCACAATTAAATTCCGACGTCATATACGCTGAAACTGAAAGCTTTCACACTGGAACAGTGCAATTTTGTTAAGATTTCTCAATATTTTTGCTTAAAAGGTACGTATATTCAATAAATATATGTTTATTCAATAATATTTTCTTTAACATACTGCTTGAAGAGATATCTCGTTAGTTTAAAAATATATATCACCATTGAAAGCGTCCTCTTAGAGCAACTTCGAAATTATAAAACATTTGTTAGACATGTTAGAATCGAAATAGATTATTGCAATTGGGCTCCATGCGAATTAGAACAAGGTCCGACCTTATATTTGTCTTCATTATAACTCGCTACAAAATATAAAATATTGACAAATATAAGGTCGGACCATGTTCTAATTCGTATAGAGCCCGCTCGCAATAATCCATTTCTTAATTAAAACAGTAACACTTGTGCAATATCACATCAGTAAAATTTCTTTTGGATACATAAATTAATTTCTTTTGAAAACGTTAAGACTGAGTCGCCTACGACAGTTTTAAATAAATTAAAATACGTATCTATCTAGTACAGAAACGTTCCACGTCAAGACATGCACGATGGTGTTTGGACTGTTGTATGGCACACATTCGGTCGTTGCTCGTCATTGAAATGTATAACAATGTGTCGTCCCGAAATGAACAAGGCGACACTTTGTTAAAACAACTTGGTCTTGGCGACCTCTAAAACATGTTTATCATGAAACCAATATGCGAGAAATATATTAAACTAATGCTTATAAATCAGTAGAAGGAATAGCACAATTATTTATATCGTTATTCATGGACTTATTTGTCTCTTCGTTCACGACTCTGCTCCCGTGGATTCACACATGACTCGGGATGCAGAAAAGCACAACATCGTTTCCCAATGACAAAAGAGGTTAAAAAATTTTCCAAATTGAATGATGTATTGTCGTTTAACATCTAGCAAGCAAGCAATATTTTAGCTATATTCAGGACGTGAACAATATTATAAATTGATTACATTTAAAAATAAGAAACAACCTTGTTGAAGTATAGTAAAGCGGAAATGTCACACAATGGTATAAGTGTATATACACATAGAAAAGGATGAAGGGATTAAAATGATAAAAGATTAATTAACAACATAGCTACATGTCAACATATTTATATGTTATTATACAAATTAATTTTGTTTTAAGAACTGAAAAATTTCTGACGCCAGCGACTGCTGTAAACAAATTAAATAAGAATTTACTGTATAAAAACGTACCCAACTAAAACTAAACTAAACTACCCGAATATGTGCCACGTCACTACCGTCCATCAATACATGCTTGATTGTATACGGACTGTTACATGGCACAAAATCGGGTCGTGGTTCACCATTTAAAATATAATTGTGTGTGGTCTTGGTATGACCAAGACGACACACAAAACGACACTATGTAAAAACTAAATGGTCTCTGTGATATGTAAAAATGTTAAAATTCGTATGGCAAATAAGCGGTTGGATCTCATTAAGTTTATTATGAACTTTGAAATTCCTATCACTCTGCCTTAAACTATGAATATAGTTTAAAATAAAGGATTTAAAATCGGTAAAAGGTAGTTTACAGTTAATGTTGTCATAATAGTAGATAATACATTAACCCTCCTCTAAGAGGCAACAATTTTTAGTGCAAGAAGAATCGCTTGGGGCTAGGCACTAAATACCGAAGAAGCGGAAGTACGACGGCGAGTTACTACTCACTATCCAAAGATAGCGGCTGAAGAAACTGTACATGTATCTCCTTCCTTCGATCTATCTGTATAAATTGCGATGTGGTCAGGATAGCAAGAATTAATCTCTGCAAAATTTCTGAATGATCAAAGGGTTTTGTCAGATTTTTTATATTTTATAAATAAAAAACTGGTTTAGGATTTAAACATAGATGTGTGTGATGGCGGACCTTGTGAGAAATTTGAATTCACATTCATTTATTTATATACCAGAAATTTACAAATGAGATTTAATTCTTAGGCCAAAGGTCTAATGTTTTGAATGTTTTTTATCGAAAATTTGTTTATAAAGAGGTTTGAAAACACAGGCAAGAGCAGGATTGGTAGGATAGGTCTTAAGTTTTGTTGCATATTGCAAACCAAGCTTAATTCTTCTCTGATTCAACGAATGCTTTTGCGTCTACATATAAACTATTTACTGGTGCTGTTCTAAAAAGCTCTAAGGTATAGTTGCAATACTTGATGATGAACAGTATCAAGGATTTTGTCATATGAACAGAACCAAAAATAAAACAACCGAAGTCTAATTAAGATGGAACCAACGATGTACATAGATTGCGTAACGTATCTCAGTCAGCAACAGTCAGTGGTGGATACAACTTTTGAAATATCTAATGCCTTTCAGCACTTATTTTTTTAACATTTTGACATGGAGAAGAAAGGTAAGCTTGGAGTCGAAAATCAAACTAAGAAAAGTAGTTTCTTTCACATTTTAATAGGATTATTATCCAATTTAAGTTCGGGTGAGGATGCATTCATTTGTTACAAAAATGCATATCTGTCCAACAGTTTTGGAAGTAGAGAATTTAAATATATTTTGTATTGGCCATTAATGTATTCTATTAAAACGTTCAATATTACTCATGTTTTTCCCAATAACAAATGTGGATATCGTCAACATAGAGAGAACCATCAATATTATCTTTCAAGACCTATTAATTGTAATGCTAAATAAAGTTACAGATACAATAATACTTTGGGTGACACCCATTTCTTGTTCAAAATGGTCAGACGAATAAGAATTTACCGGAACTTAAAATTCTCTATTTGATGAAAAGTTTGAAATAAAGGTAGAACGTCTACCCATATCAAAAAGATCTTTTAAAATAACATATTTCCATATTGTGTCATATGATTTTTCTAAATCGAAAAAGATAGACACAACATGTTCATTTTTGGCAAAGGCGTTCCGAATGAACATTTCAAAACGTACTGAATGGTTCATGGTACTTCTTCCTGTTCAGAATCCATACTGTATATTTTAAAGAAGGTATTTGGATTCAAGAAACCAGACAAGACGATCAATTGATCGTTCTTTCATTTTCTTACAAACGCAACCTGTAAGGGTTATAGGGCGATAGTTCGAAGCTTCCGAGTGATCCTTACCTGGTTTTTGGAATAGGTATTATTGTAGCCATTTTTTAAATAGGAGGTACATGCAAGTCACCCGTTTCCCAATTACTGTTGAGAAGATTTAAAAGACATTGTAAAGAAGACTGTGGAAAATTTGTGAATGTATCGTGTAATTTGTTTCCAGAAATTTTTAGTTCTTCCAAAGCTAATGGTTTATTGTAATCTTCGAAATTTTTGGATTTAAAGTTAAGTTTAGATTTTTTTAAATTTGACTTGCTGAAAGTTGGGTGTTCAGCGTTACATTTAAATGACCAAATACTATTCATAACTGACTTTACGTATAACTCAATTGTAAGTTATCACGTGTTCAATGTTAAACATAAGCGATAGCACTTATAAATGTGTTACAAACGAACGCTAATTAAGCTTTTTTAAGGGTAGTAACGACTAAATAAAAACCAGACACAGGCTTATAACAATAACAATAATAATAAAATAAAGATAAAATAAAGAAAGAAAAACAAGAGCGTGTGTTACATTCAAAACATGCGAACTTTATGCAGTCAAGCTATCGATCAGTCTTGTTATATTATCATACGTGTTTTGCGAATGTGTGTTAGGTCTGCTATAGGTAGAACAGTAGTAAATGTTTTGCATATAGTCGAAAAAAAACTAACATTTCTGTGATTTGCATATCTTTCTAACATTCCTCAGCATTTATCTGGAGTAGAATATCAATAAACTTTTATTCATCATTAAAACAATATATACCATATATCCGTGACCAATTCCTTTTTTCCCTTGTTAGAACATTTTGAGACGCTCCTACTTTTAGATGCAATTTCTAATGCAGCGAATGTAAAAATACTACATTTAAAAAAATTACCAACATTCTATCTTGCAAGATATGAAAAAAAATGTTACCACTTTTTGAAACAGAATTTATGCAGGAGCTTACAAACAAAAAATTGTACACATCTAACCGCTATTGACCAAATCAGAACACAACGTAGTATTCAGTTCTGTACTTAATGTAGGGTACATAATCTGGTAACCTGTTAATGGTACACATTTATTACTGTTATACCTGAAGTAAAGTTATGTACTTCATTAATTTTCAAACGAAAACGACCCGGACAGGAACCCGGAATAAGTATATTTAAAGATTAAGAACGTTTAGTCGTCTCATAAATGTTAATTTTTATACCGGTTAACTTCATTTATTGAAAAAAAACAATATTAGAATGTCGTTACCTACATAAAGCATTTTGACCTTGTAAAAATCCATGATCTTTATAAACATGATAAATAGCCTAATTGATTCAAAATTAAATAAACAATTTTTATCACTGTCAAAAAGGTCAGGTAAGGTACAAAATATTATCGAAGTTTGATTTTCAGAAAATTATCTGAGAAAGAAACATTAGTAAATGCGTGGTTTTTGGAAAATCGAGCGTTTAACGTGTTTTTGGTTCTTTAGGTTTAACAACGCTATTACATTAAAGTCTCTAAATTAACGCATGGGACATTATGGAAAGTTCCACGCGCCGTACACGATAAAGACCCCTTTTGTAGATTTCGAAAAGAGTAAGCTCATTGTAGCTGCTCTTAAAGGCTAAATTCTATTTTCTTTTTTGTCACATTGGAACGAACTGGGCATTATGTGGTCCAGGAAGGAAAAACTTTCCCCGTATGGTGTCAGTCATGATAATAATTTTAAGTGTTCATATATAACCCGGAAGTTTCCTTACCATATTGGTTGCAGTTTTGTATTTTGATAACACTGATCTATTGTGTAGTATTCTTCTTTGAAATTCCCGACATAAAGCATATTAACTTCAAATAAATGCACATACTCCATAAAAAGACTATAATTCAAAAACTAAATTTACATTTCTTGTCGCTCCAAATAAGGTAAAAAGTAATGTTTGGTATGCTGTATTTTGTTTTCAGCTTTTTTATTTGTACAAACTGTTTTTGCGCATGTTAATGCATTATCGTAGCTTGATTTTTAAAAATGACCTGCTATAAAATTCAAGCAAGCAAACCATTGTTATGAATAATTGTTTGCAGAAAAAGGTTTTACAATGATTAACAAAAAAAATATAACATTTTATAAAATATAACGCGATAAAAATCATGCAGAATTACAGATTGTGCAAAAAGATATGAGGGTTCAAGAACGAGATAAAACATATCCATGTGGTATATTGTTTTCCGGTTCACTAAACAGCACAAATTGTCCTGTACCTTTAAAAACACATTAAAAACATTCAAAGTATTTTTTATTAGACACATACAAAAAGAATAGTCTACTACGAAATTTCACCTGCCAACACGATCACACATGTATATGCCAATGTTTGTAAATGTTGCAGCGTGAACTATATTGCGATTCGTGGGTACCTCAAAAATGTAAAATCCCTATTATATATTTGAAATTGCATTTGTTTATGGTTAAAACTATTCAGTGCATGTTTTCGAAGGTACTGTAAGTAAAAAAGTCGTAATATTTAGGTAATAAATAGTTTTTTTTAATCGAACCATTTTCTAGATCCTTTTAAAAAGTACTTAATAAATATGTTATTAGATATAAGATGAAGTACGCTCTACTTTTGTCGACTGATTAAACTTCTTAGAAATTATGCACTTGAGCTCGGAGAAATAGATCCATTTACATACAAAATATAGACTAGCATAATTTTGCAACATAACGTCTTCGCGGACAGAGACTCTTCTTCACTTAAAATTCAGAACTAAAGGAATCGATGCAGTTAAAATAAGCAATATTCCAAATAGAAAAGAAGTTAAAGGAACAGATCCCTTTATATTTAAAAATTCAAACTATCCCTTTATATTTAAAAAATCAAACTGCTCTAATCATGTCTAAAAATATTCTAACACTATTGCCCGTAAAATCTTCAACTACAAACAAGCATTGCAGGACCAAGACATTAAACATACCTCAAACAACTTACTGAATGCACGTGTTCTCATTCTAGTTTCCTATACAATCCCTCTGATCATGTCATTACTGGTAATCCAAACATCCTTCACCATGAGAATCTATGAAACATTATTTCTCGTGGTCCTTAATTTAGAGTACCTCAATGAGTAGAATTTAAATCTCAAAATTATTATGGATGCAGCTGAAGACTACGCCAGAGAGTATATAAAGAGAAAAAAAGAAGATGACCCAGAACTAGATGCACCTTCTTACTAGGTAAGAACAAAAGGACTTCGCTCCAACGTCGCATTAAGAATCTTAGACCTACCTAAATTTGTATTGAACGAAAAGGGTGCTATTAGGTGCCTCAGTTCCTTTCATGCCAAATATGATGTTGATCCTGCAGACAAGGCTTCTTACAATGTTGTGTGTGTATGCAAGTCACATTACTATTACTAAAGAGCTTGGCTTCAATTACACCTCTGGTAACTTACCACATTTGACTGATGAAATCCTGGCTAACCATAAATCATTCATGATGTCTTCGAATATTCATTACGACCAAAGAGTATGAAGACTTACCATATTTCTATTACATAACATTACTTACAGCAAAAGGAACATAACCGGCTTTTGGTTGTTATTTCTAAAGTTCGCCAGTTTCTTAGACTTTGATTTGTAGATTGTCGTTTTTGACAGTTTTCTTGGTGCCAGGCATTATGTTATAACCTTCAATTAAATAAATATTTCTTGCATATTAACATATACCTAACATTTGTCTCAATAGCATGTTTAACAGATGTAAGTTAAGATAATTTTTATCAAACAATTTTGGACTTGAGATTATATCACGATACGGAACACAGTAACCCATATTTCAGATAACGTTACATATTATACATATACTTATTGGACAGTAAATCAGGCGTTGACCAATACCGCTCATTATTGACTCAGATAAATCAAAGACGACACGTGTGGTGATGCACACCACCTGTAGAAAGGGAGTATAAAGACACACTGAACAGAAGAAAATCCCTGTTTTACTTTATCAGAAACAAGGTAAGAGCTTTTAATTATCAATACAAAAGTAGCGTTGCATATTTCCACACCAAAATCAGTATCCAAGACAACCATGACAATCGAAGTAATCAGTGATCCGCTTAATCGCACGTATACTATGTCTTATGGTTTACTTTGACAACTCCGACATTGTCTTGGTAGACTTGGTGTAATTATTTGTCCTCTTCAAGTACGTCCAAACCCTCGTTTCGCCAAGATGGTGAGAGCGAATTTTGAACTCTTGGTCTACACGATATTCCTGTCAACTCTTATTGACAACCCCTTTTACTAAAATCACGAACTACTTTTTGGTTCAGGAAGTTAAACGGGTCATTTGAGATGGGCCTTTAATATTTAATATGTATGTATGTCATTTTAAGTCGATGTGTTGCATACCATGGCTGATGATCTTTGACCGTTCACTCTAGGTGTCGTTATTGATTTCTGAAGCTTCAAACCTTCAACTATTATTCAATTCTTGAAGAAAAAAAATGTGCAAATACTAAACAGAGTTTGTGTGTTGAAGACTGCTAAATGTGCTCGCTATTCAAAATTGTAATAAGTAGGTTTGCTTGATTAAATTTGTCATTCAATTTATTTATAAAAATACTACCAAATTACCCTTAACCTTTAAACAAACGAAGTGTCTTAAAATAAAATTAATATGGAGTAGGCTTTGCCAAAATTCTAGCACAGCTTTTTTAACTATTTGAACATTATCACTGGTTTTACTTTGTTCATTAATTTTGCGATAACACTTTATCACTAATAAAGTATACATTTATTTATAGCGTCAACAAGAAGTCATATAATTAATCTATCTTTTAAGTTCTACAAGAAATTTGGTCATTTAGAACCTTAAACATTTTTGGAAAGATTGTCCCGCTCCCTCCATTTTCTGTTTAAAAATTGCAACTCGTTTTATTAAGGACTATCTCTCTTTGGTCACTGTTGCTGTCCTAATCTCCATTACCCCTATTTGGAACAACCAGTTTAAAACGATTAATGAAAATTAGGGCCATGACTGAAAATATTGACCTTGACATACAGTTTGCTTAGGCGAAAAACATCAAAATGCGTTATATTCTGATGTTTTAGAATTTTATCAGTCACGAAGTTCATATATGTGTCTGATTAAAAAAATGTTCTATGGAGAAATAACATAAAGATTTGTCTCGATTGTTTTTATAGATCTGTTTCAGTTACAATCGGATGTTTTATTTTGGCGGGCATGATACTGTGCCACTTGGGGAATTTTGAAAGTGAGTTTGTTTGTTGTTTTGTGTTTTTAAATAACGCATATATATTGGTCTATATTGCATTTTCTTAAACACGGGACATGTCGCAGTGTAGTGTTACTGTGTAATCACGCTGTATTATTATTTAAAACAGAACGCCTCATCTTGCAAGTAAATTTTTGTTGAATTTATTATTAGAACCTTTATTTTTTATAGATGTCAAATTTATTTTTCAGTCTACCTTTAAAATTAAATTTCAGTGCTCTTTTTCATTCTCTGTGTGACAGTTTTTTAACGATATCAATTCCGGACGAAAAAAATAAACATCAGCGATAAGCAGATTTCGATCACGTGATTTGATTTTGAACACATGACACATAATTGCCGTAGAGCTCACTGCACTTCGCTGTGTTCGCTATTAATTGCTTGAAAATACCTACAGTAAAGAATTGCCACCATTTTTTCTAGAGTTTCTGGGGGTCACCCTTTACCCACTTTTAAATTCAAGAATTGGGACCATTTCTTCCATAGTTTCTGTGTTCCAACCCTCGCCTATTTATTTTGTCTTGTTTCGCTGCTCCGTGATTTACTTTTGTTCCTTAAAACAAATTCGTTACGGTCATATAGTTATCAATACACTAAATAGGACAAACATTTAAGAAGAAAGTAGTACTTTACTAATTTAACAAAATAGTCCTGTTAAACTCTATGTGTATTGAAAACTTCCTAATGAATTTTAATAAATGAACATTTTTCTGAAACGTTGATATTTTTTGTAACAATTTTTAAGTAATATGATATAATGTTGAGTTCTGATTTGGTCAATAGTGGTTACATGTGTACAAATTTTTGTTTGTAAGCTCCTGCATAAATTAAGTTTTAAAAAGTGGTAAAAATTTTCTCAGATCTTGCAAGATAAAATTTTGGTAATTTTTTAAAACAATTTAGTATTTTTACATTCACTGCATTAGAAACTGCAAAAAGTGGGAGCGTCTTAAAATGTTCTAACTTAATTGGCTAAATTGGTTTTCTTGCAAACTTGGTATAGGTATAACAGTAGTAAATGTGTACCAGTAACATGTTACCAGATTGTGTACCCTACATTAAGTACAGTAATAAATACTTTGTTGAGTTCTGATCAGCATTTATCTGTGCTAGGCAATCAATAATATATCGTGAGATTTTTTTAAACTTGTACTTGTTTGTACGAAAGCCCAGAAGGCTCATTCGATATTCGAAATTCGAGATTCAAGATTCGAAACTCGAAATTCGAGATTCGAAATTCGAAATTCGAGATTCGAGATTCGAAACTCGAGATTCGAGATTCGAAATTCGAAATTCGAGATTCGAAATTCAATATTGTTATATCCAATCAAATTGTGTGTAACATAATCGTCTACCAATCAGAATAATTCTTATATAAACGTAGCCACGTGCTATTATGTTTATTTGGTGTTTTAACAGTCGACATATTTGTCAACGAATGACTTGTTCAACATGGTTTTGTTAAAAAAATCAAATTTATAAGCTTTATTTGTTATTTTATCAAATGAATTCAGTTTACAATAACATCTTGATTTTACAAATCAAGAAACAAACATGTACATTTACAACGGAATTTTTGGTGGGGGGGGGGGTGGATCCAGAGGGGGCCCTCCCTTTTGACGGACAAATTTGGTTGGATATATAGGAAATCATTGAAGCATGACCAAAGTGGCCCCCCTTGGCCAGTCAGGGCCTCCCTTTTCGAAATTTTGGATCCGCCACTGGCTTATTTTAGCCCTTTTAACTTAGAAATGTGCTGAAAATACCCATTAATTATCTTGTCAGCACAAATTCTCTGAAACTACTCAGTACTATACAAAATTTTATGAAACTTGGTATGTAACTAGTACACCATATATGTAGTGCATATTATCAGGAATTGTTGATTCCTAAATTTATATGGTAGTTATGGCTCTTTGAACTTAGGAATTTTCAGTAATCCTCAATAATCATGGTTTTCGCATTAATTCCCCTAAAACTACTCAACCAAATTTTATGTAGTTTCGATATACCCAAGGAATTCTGATTGGTAGAGATTATGTCACACGCAATCTGATTGGCTAAAACTATATTGAATTTCGAATTTCGAATCTCGATTTTCGAATCTCGAATTTCGAATTTCGAATCTCGAATCTCGCATTTCGAATTTCGAATATATAAGAACTATTCTGATTGGTAGACGATTATGTCACACGCAATCTGATTGATTATAACTATATTGAATTTCGAATTTCGAATCTCGAATCTCGAATTTCGAATTTCGATTCTCGAATTTCGAATGAGCCTTCTGGGCTTTCGTATGTTTGCCAAACCTTTAAATTTCTACAGTTTCTGTCACAATAAACACTATTGTACTAGTATGTAAAAAATATTGATTACTTGACCCAAAGTCAATAAATCTAAATCATTTTCGTGTTGTTTTAATTACATATATTTACATTGGTAAAGCATATTTCTGTAAACGGGGGTATGATCATTTTTTCTAAAAGCTATACACATATTTTTATATTTATTTTAGGGAATTTATAAATCACATTTAGCCAATGGCATCCACGAAACTTACGTCAGTAGTCTTGATCATTATGTTGCTGCCCAGAATACAAGGTAATCCTGAGTTAAGAAAAAGTACTAATTAAAGCTCAATGCAAGCAGAAACAAATGTATACATTATTTTGCTTTGTATATACTTATTGTTATGTTGATGAATATGATACTTGTGAGTGTCTTTCATGACGGCAGAATATATTGTTCGTGTTACTTAAATAAACTTGCGGTGCTCTTTTCAACAAGTATAACATTCCGTGAAGTGTCCTTTCTATGTGCCGTAGTCGTTATAGTGTTTCTTGTTGGAAGGTGGTAAATTCGTTCAGTTTGATAAGATTTTTTAAGCCAATGGAGAAGGAGATGTCACGGAATGAACCCAATAAAAACCATGGATGCACTCTGATGCACCGGACGAGTAAGCAGTGCTTGCATCTTATTAGACACCCGTCGAGTTACTCATTGTCATGTCTAAGGAAAAGTCAAATCAAGGAATAGGAAACACTACCTATGACTCAGATTGTCACATAACGATCAATTAAGTTTTGATGATGACCATATATCTGGAGAGATAACATCAACCTAGGTACAACAAACCCTTTTTTGAGTAGTTTAGCAGTCAACAGCAGTTATCTGATCGGTCTAGAAAATCGGAATACCGATCACGTGATCCGAATAACTTATACCTGGTAAAAGACTGAAGAGGCGTACCTTAGTTTATTGGTCGACCCTTTAATTTCAAGCTCTCTATGCAATTTGAATGTAAATAATCACCAAATTTAGCATTGCTGAGGAACAAATCATCAGCAATATAGCGGATTGTGAATTAAAGGTCTGGGCTAGTGTCTTTTCTTTCTTCTTCAGCAGACCTTCTAGGAACTCAGCTTCATAAGAATACCAAAAAAACAGGTCGGCTAGGACAGAAACACAATTAATACGCATTGGAATACCAACAGTCTGTTGAAAACATGTCCTCCAAACATGACGAATATGTTGTCGATCAGAAAATCTAACATATGACAGATTTGGTCTTAAGTATATTTTAGTTGTTGATGACGAAGTACGTTTGTCATGACTAATTCCAGGTATTTTTATCGTCTCTTTCCGTTTTTTCTTGAAAAAGCAGCGTTTTATAAGAACATTAAGCCTGGTTTTAGGCTGCATATCAGGGATGGCCGTATAGAGAGTCGAAAATCAAATTGTTTAATGTTGTTGCATAGGTAAAGAGGTCCATACCTCAAGATGTCTATCAGGTCGAATTTGTATATCCACATTTTATTTATTCCACTGCTGGGGTAGAAAGTGTCACAGTAATTTTGAAGTCCCATTTTTACTGTTGTTAAATTAGTTGTCAGGAGTTGCGATAGTTCTTTTGTAGTACACTTAGCCGATCCTGCTATAAAACGCTGTTTGTATGGATTTTTGTGAAGTTTAGTTTTCCAATACAATAAGGAGAGATCACAACTTTTGACTTTGATTTTGAGACCTGAGTATGCCAATACCGATTTGTGATTTTCAATATTCTCCTCTTGTGAAAGCGCAGTTAATGTATAAGTAGGATTGCAGAGTAAACTCTCCATGCGTAACTCAATAATTTCTCCTTGCAATGCCTGATACTATATACCACATTATCATTCCAATCTGTAAAAAATGTTGCCTGTATAGAACGTTACTAGATTTAATCGAATTACATCTTTTCAGGAATTGTTTGCTTTACCTCATGGGTTGCTGCAGCGGGAGTACCTGCCTTGTTATACCTTATATATGAAGAGCTGTAGCTTATAGACTGAATGTGGCCATTGTTTTGTTTAGATTTTTTTAGCCACGAGGAGAATGAGTTAAAATTAAAGGGTCGATGTTAACCAATCGTCACACTAACTCCCTCGAACATGTTTCTGCTAAAACATGTGGAAATAGTACATTCTAGTCCCATGCCGCGTTGTTTCTCATTTCTTATTTAGTTGTTGTGACATATATAGCACATTATCATTCCGATCTGTTAATTTTTTCAGCTGGACTTGTTTGCTATGGCTCATGTATGACTGCAGTAGCAGCGACTGGTGCTGTTGCTGGGCCGGCAGTACTTACCGCATTGGGATTTACGACAGCTGGAGTAGCAGCTGGCTCTTGGGCGGCCGCGTGGATGGCCACATATGGCGGGGCGGTTAGTTCTACGAGTGCATTTGCAATCCTTCAAAGTATAGGTGCAAAAGGAGGACTTATAGGATTACCTGCTATACAATCTGTCTGTTCACGCCTTTGTGTTTAATATAAATAATATTCCTAACATTTCTATGTTATTTTAACACCGTAACTTCATTCTATAAATGCATTTATCAATAAATAAAAAATATTGTTCATATATTAATAACATTATGTGCATTTGTAATGTACGCTGTTTAGTTAAATTTAACTACTATTGTATTTAAATAATAATCAATGTATAGGTCTTTAGAGGAAATTACAACATAATTTTATAATAAATAAGAATGAATATTTGTTGTTATTGAATTTTGAAATCCAAAGTAGTACATTTCTTACTATTTGTCTTAGATTGACGTGTCCAAAAACAACAAATATTTGATGTTAAATATGAATCTTTTATCTTCATTTTAATTTAGTTGTTATATTTGCACGGTGTCAGTGGCTAAGTAGTTAAGAAAGTAAGTCTACTATTAATCACGTTCCTTTCAACACTTTAGTTTCTAGTTCAAGTCTTACTGTAGACAGGGTATTATTAAATGACAAGGATGGCCAGTTTTTTCTACCTAAGGTCTGAGTGCCTACACTCAAATGTATTATTATTATTGTTATTATACCAAAACAAAACAAATTCTGATTTCTCACGACCATCTTTAGCGGCGCCAGACACAGGGCCGATCTAGTGCCTACACTCAATAAGAAGTCTACCTACACAGCTGCTGGATGCAATAATATACCTGAAAAATTGCTCAAAGAAACGCTAAAATCTAATAAAACATACAGTTATATAAAGCCATTTCTTCTTTTAAAAGCGATACCAAGTACAGGCTTCTGCACGTTCAAATACTTACAATTGTAAGCTGATAAGGAGTACATAGCCCTTTAAGACGTGCAAATAAATGTAATTGTAAACTAAGAAATACACAGCTCTTTACTCGTAAAAATCAATATAAATGATATCTTTTAAGCTTTACATTATTTTAGCTACTTAAAAGTGAACGCCAAATCCATCTACCAAAAAAAAAGCTGGGCGTCATATTATAGCTATAAATTGGTGTACAGAACGGTCATCATTGTTAGCAGTTTGTGAGTCTTAGTACTTTGATGTATTCAATGGTTAGGCAAATTGGACACGTTTGTGCGTAATGGGATACTTAAATACAGCAATACGAATCGGTTACGTTTCGGGGTCAGAGGCATTGACGGACACTTTACGAACATGTTTTGCGGATCAAAGACGTTTGAGGGGAAACACATTTGGAAGTGTTACATATATATTCTTGAAATTTTCGGATTTAAAAATTGCAAGCTCGTTCATCGATTTATTCGATTGCCTTCCTCCCGGCTTGTAGAATATTGACCGCTATACTCTTTTTTACCCTGCAATTTAATTATATAAATACAAGGTGTCAAATTCAACCGTCCTGAATGTTTGTTCATGTAAATGTTTTGCTGTATGTTTTTCTTGACACGTCAATTGATCACTACAATTCGCACCGAAAATTTAAAATCTGCAAGAAGTGTAAATTTTTCAGTTTATCATTTTTATGAAATGTTTTTTAAGGGCTTCAGGATAGAATTTGTCAAACTATATAAAGTTGTATTTGTACTCGTCGTGAAATAGAGTAAGGCTATACGATGGCCTTGAAAAATAATAGCAGTTTGTAATATTAAACTTAAGGCACCACTGGTATTTTATATTTTTTAATTTTCATCCTTTTAATTGCAGAAAAAAATGATATTTATGTATTGTCGAAAAATATGTCTCTTTTATTTTGTATTCGGCGCAGCCTCATACAAAATACAATCTATTTTTCAATATTTTATGTTCAATTTCCACCTTGATTTCAAAAATATATTTTCACTTCGTCTATATTATTGATCGTGTGGTGAATCCATCTGTCAAACACGACCGAACATTTATGCTAAGTAATAGATAGTTTTTCCGATTCCTGGATTTGATTTTCTTCAAGACATGAAAATGAAAAGCTCGATGGGATCATATTACACAGCTTTTATTGAGTTCATTTTTTTTGTTTTAATTTTTTGTTTCGTATTTAAATGTTTGTCTAAATCCAGTTATGTGATCGGCCTCAACTCTTTGCTCTCGTTCGGTCGGTTTTATTGCTATTTGTCATCAATAAGACCTTTTAGACTTGCTTAAAACGTGCTCCAAACGGAACTTTAACAGAAACGCTGGCTAGGATAGATATCTTGAAACAGCAAAATTTGACTCACAATTTTCCCTATATACTAAATTTTGTGAAGCAGTTTTATATTTAAAAATTCATGTAGTAATTTTCAAAACACTAATTTTAATATTTCTGTTATTGATTTAATGACTACGTTCTTGATTGGTCCTTTTTACTTCTACGACCCTTTACATTTCTACGAATCGACTTTATACTTCCTAGAATTGACATAACCTGGAGTATAAATTTGACGCGAAGTTGACAACGTGTGTCACGGATAGGGCCTTCGACTGCAGATAAGGTAAATACTAAACATTTTCATTTCAAAATTATATATATATATATATATATATATATATATATACGTCTAGAAATTAAGCCCAACATTGTTAGAATTGGATTTTTAACACTGTCAAATTTTTGCTTACCCTCAGCGGGATTCGAACTCACACCGTTGTGACACAGTGGCACCAAATCGCCTGCACTATGTCCAGCGGTCTAGACCCCTCGGCCAATTCCGCTATATAAAAATATAGCTTCATTAACCGGGGTGAATCTTAGACATAGACATAGTACATGTGTACTAGCGTGTGACGATGGAATTTTCGTAACCAATACTATTAATTTGACAGTTATCCAATTCTGCATATTATATATATTATATAGGATGACAAAATTACTTGTCATACAGTCACAGTAAGTTATTTATATACACAAACTATATTAAAATTAATGTTAATATTGTCAGTAATAAAGTTATATAGTTATGAGCGTCCATTCAGGATGGGTTTAAATTTCCTTATAAAGTTTTTTTCTTTTATTTCTCGTAAAACATCACTGGACGTCTTCATTTTGTAAAATGGAAATATTTTAAAAAGACCCCCACTGCACGTATCTAAATGTTAACTAAGTTGTATTTTTTTATATTGGGGGTCTCTTATTTGTTGACGATGGAACTAAATTGTGCTTTAGTTAATACACGTTTTAAGTTTTGAGCTTGTAAATTCATAAATTCCATAGTGTCAGGTGCTTGTGTGATTTTTTACGGAAGACATCCTGCACACGTACGATCGCTGTCGGGTTTTAGTACTTAGAGTATTTCACAACTGAGGGGGAATTATGCTTAAAATTTTACACAATTTTAGCTCCGGTCTTCTATTTATTTACTGTATTTTGTAATTCTTGTGTTATATGTCTGTACCAATATGATGAGTAACTACTTTCATCCGCCATGATGATCTCGTTGATAGGTAACCAATGATGAGGTTTTCAATTATTTTGAAAGATCTATGTCAATTGTTAATGTACCTGGGCCGTTTGATTTTTTGGTTTGGTTTTGCCAACAAAGATACTACTCGGAGCTCAGTACACTCATTGCTGCAAGTCAAGATAAGCGTAACTTAGGATGAGTTACACATTATTACCATAAATCTTTGGTCAGGAACAGACATTAAACACATGTTTTGGATCAGAACCCTTTATACCACAAAGCTACAATAAAACAATAAAACACTGAAAAACCCAACACTACTCACTTATCTGATGTATCATTTAATACATACTCACATATTCTAATCAGCTGCATACTCATATATTACAAACTACACTAAAGACAAACTTCATGACCTCAACGTTTTACAGATAGATAAAAACACTTATGTCTAATTAAGGTCTTTCCCATAAGTTCATACCATAGCAACAAAGAAACCTTTATAAAAAGTCCTGAGCAACCATATATTTTTAGAATCGGGATGATGTACTTTCCTAGTAAACTTTCTCTAATAAACCGTAAATACTAGACATGGGATCACCATCATTGGTCTTTAGTCACATATAAGTTCAAAAACTATAGAAGATGGAAGCAGACAATAAATAGAAAAAAATACTCCTATTATCAAGACCTTCATTTGGTACATTATTCTGAAGTTGTCAATGATGCGTTTACGAGTTACAGTCCTTGTCTAATTTCGGTTAATCGGTTTAATGCTTACAACATGAAAACTGTTAGAGATAATATAGTAATTATATAAGTTTAGGGTGATCAGTAGGAAAAGATCTTCAATTTGAGCCAATTATCAAGGGTCAGACGTCATGTTTATACCACAGCAACAAGGTCATTTTAATAAAAAGTTCTTAGCAACCTTTATATTTGTAGAATCAGAATGATGTACTTTACTGAAATATGGCATTTTATGACCGGAAGTGGCATTTGTCCCTAGCAACAAGCTTAATAGTACTTCACAACCATATATTTTTGGCTCGAGACCACTTTCTTTACTACAATAACTCATTTGTATAACTCATTATTATAACTGGAAGTAACATTTTGTGCTTAGCAACATACACAAAAGCTCATAGCATCACATATTTTCTGACTTAAGAAGGAAAGACCTCTCATTTGTTCTGCTTAACTGTCCCGAAGACATCAATGCAATGTTTTTTTATTGTGTTTGCTGCTGATCGATCGAGCGATTTCTTTTACCTTTTGTGTAACGTCATTTAATTGACAAAAGCCATATTCATTCGTAAAAGATGACTAAAATTTTAATATAGAAATCTATATTTGCCTTTCATTTTCTGTTTCACAAAACAATGGTATGCAATGGATTTGGTTTTTGAAATATTCTATACGTACGTAGAATAAACGTCAATATACGCGGACTTTGCCTTAACCGATAGCACAACATATAGCATGATATTGATTCGCTAGCACTAGAGAAACAAAAGTTTGGTGAGGGCTAATAGTTTTAAAGTGCGCATAACATTTTGTGTAATCTACAAATTATATCTATATCGTGCAAGAAGCCGTATTCACTCTCCGCATTAAGAAGTGGCAGCCTTTCAACAAGTGACCATTTCTATCCACCATCGTTCCAAGTCAAGACATAGATAACCTTCAAGTACCCAGCGTACCTCTTTAGACGAGCTCCGTGCCCTAAATCATGCAATTTTGATTAATTTAAATTATGAGTTTAGTCAAGTTTGCGTCATGTTTTAATTATATTAACAATATCTTTCAGGATGTTTACAGAATGCAAAAGGAACAACGCGGTACAGGTTTTATCATCAACAACACAATGTTTTAAAAGGAACAAGAATTTGGGTTAAGAGAGGGTTCAGATATAGATTGTAGAAATATGACAGACTTATTTAGAGATCTTCACTTTAACGTAGTTACCGGAGAAAACCTGACTGCTGAAGTAAGAAAATTACTAAAAATATATTCCGCAAAAACAAAAAAAGAAAATGGACAATGTATAAAATATATACACACTTTTGAAAATATATACAACATTTAAGACGATATTTGTAGACATTCGTGCTTACAAGCTATGTAAGATTCGTGCTTTCCAAATTTTTGACATTACAGTTTTCTGACCTAATTGTTCAAAAAAAATTTGTGTAAGGGAACAACAACCATAGCATCGGCACTTGCATTAAAAATATAGGTAATATGCATGATATCGCCAGAGTGTATATAATATTTTACAAGAACTTAGAATTAGTGCTGGACACATGATAAAGGGCGGTTGGGATGTGGGTTTACAGATTACCGATTTCAATTGTTTAGTGATTTCTCACATATTCTCTTAGCCGTGATGATGCTAACACCATTTGTATGTTGGACATTCTGCAGAAGAAACGCTGTAGACCTAAGTTATTTGAGTTAATAGGAAATATAATTGCGAAAAGGAACATATAACAAGTTTTGCACCTACATGTTTTTACCATTATGCAGTACTGAAATTGCCTTTTTCAGCATACGAACGTCTGTCCACAGACAGCACGGCTTACGAAAGATTACTTACATACTAAAACGTTTAAGTACTTCCATTGCCTTAACGGAATGCTCATTGAACATTTGATTTGACAGGTTAATGCGACAGAGTGTGTCCATAGCTTAAATTTCAAAATCTGAAAATTGCATTAGAAATATGTGGCATGCAGTCCTGAATGATAATAAAGAACATTTACAATAGTATTGTTTTTTTAAAGAACATTTAAAATGCTGTTGGACGAAATCTCTCTATTATTTTAAATTTTGTCGTACAGTTTAGTAAACACGCCAGATTAAGTGTGTTAGTTATTTTAAAGTACATGTTGGACAAAATGTCTTTTTTGTAAAAAGATAAACTTCGGTTGGAGCATATTTATTATATAATAATTGTCGTCTGTAAAGTATCATCGTGTATAAAAGGTCATATAAATGTCGATGTTGCAAGGGTAATCCTGTTACAACAGTAGCACATTTGATGATGCTAATAGTATTTGATCAAATGCCATTGAAATCTTATTGATATATCCCATACACATATCTATCATGTTTATTTCTGTATACAGAAAATAACAAACTTCTTATGTGCAGAAAGAAATAAAATCAATTGGACGGAACAGGAATGCGTTGTCTTAATTTTGATGAGTCAGGGCAACGGTTCTTGTATTTTTGGAACAGACGGCGAACCTGTACAACTGAAAACATTGACAAACATATTTTCTTCTAAAAACTGTAAAGGTTTAGATGGAAAACCGAGACTTGTTTTTGTACAAGCCTGTCGTGAAGTTGAGCATGCCATTATTAATTATTTCATTGTTTGAAATTGCGGAAAGTGGCGTTTAGCATCCTTCAAACAAGCATAAACATTTAACAAAATATAGCGTAATGTCAGTGGTATGTAACACGAGATATTGTTCACGTTAAGTTGGGGGTTCGCGGTTCGTTCGACGCAACCTTTAATTGACAGAATATTGCCAGTTGTTCGGATAAAGATCGGTTGTTACATGTAACACTGGGAACTCCGGCTTCGTCGACCAATAAACGATTGACGCGACGAAATAGCTTAAAGTTGCATTATAGCAAAAACAACAGCAACACATCGTTAATTGTTTGATTATATAGATTCTGTCTTACAGCTACGATTAAACTGTCGCTATACATGTGTTGTTGCTTGGACATTATAATTTAAAGTTTCAGTTTATGTTTTTGCATTTAGTTTTCTTTTGTGTGGTGGTACTGTTTGCTTCTTGTAGTTTTTTTAGTCTTTTTTGCCAAAGTCGTTGTCGCAACTGCACGATATATATTTTTTCATTTCTTCTATTAGGCAAAGTACAAACTGATCTACTAAAACAAAAGGTTTGTGACACAAAGCCAGAACAGAAGCAAGACGCTTCACTTGATCAGTTAGATGCAGAAAGTTTTAAACAGAACAACGCAGAGACATGTGAACAGGAAATAAAACACCCATCGCCAGATTTTTTAATAGCTTTTGCTACCCCTGAAGGTACTTCTTGTTACATAAAAAAGACGACGTAGTTATTACTATAACGTCGTTGAATACATTATACTGTAGAAAAAGGTTATTCCACTGACCATAAAGCCGGTCCACTCTGTTAAATTAACATTTGGTGTTTTTCAACTTTGAATTGTCAAAAAGTGTAAATAAAATCAAAACAATAATGTTAGTAATCTTTATACTCTACTTGGCACAGAAGCGACGAAATACTTAAGTGGTGGTTTAATCCCAAACATGAAAACAAAATCATGTGATATATTAGAACAATCACAGAACTACAAAATCCAGTGACACGCACCGTCAAAAGAAGGAAAGTGAACTCAGGTGATCAGGAAAAGTAAGCAGTTCTTGTATGTTACAACACTCAACAATTAAATTTATTTTATGCTACATTTATTTTCTATTACAAGTTAGAAGAAGTTTTAAGTCAAGGTAAACTTTATGTTTATCTGTCTTTTTTGTTCCGCTATACCTATTTCGTGGTATTTCCTACATGAAAAATAATTAAATAAAACTTCTTTTTGAGACATCAATCTCGTGTTGTTTTGTAATAATCTATGTATATTTACCTATAAGGATATAGAGGGTTCTATAAAATAAAATACACCTTCCAAACAGCCTTTTTTATTCTTTTTTACAGACACTGTTACCTACAGAAACACAAATACAGGATCGTAATTTCTATGTGCTGTTATATGGGCCTTTAAGTTCCATGCGTATAGAGAGAGGAGTTGCATCATTTTCTCATAAGGGTAACGTTGATTGACTGACGGCTTAATGTCTAGCAAGCAGTATTTAAGCTATATTCAGTTAACATATAGTTGCAACAGGGAAAAAAATGATGGGCATGAATTAACTATCTGTTTAAAGAATTGTTTTGAAAAGATCGGAACTTGCCACTTATGTTACTTAGACAAGTAATCCACTTTTTTAATTAATTAGCACTTAATAGAACAAAGTATTTTTGAAAGTTACTCATCATTATACGCCTTTCATCGGCGTTTTAAAATAAAAAAATTAAGCTCCCATTTTTATCTCAGCATAGTAGTTAGAGCTCCATGACTGTTTATCAAATAAGCAAATTCAATCAACTTGCCATATTGTCTAATGAAACATTTGACATAAAATTAGTGATTCAATCCCCAAAAAACAATATCGATATGATTCATCAAGTGAAGCCATCGTTTGTACTAAACAGTAACAGGAGTCATATTTGGCAATTTGTTGTCCAAAGTCATTTTGTAGTATGTTATTGGTTTTTTTTAATTATGGAGCAATGATGAAAATGTTCTTTAATCAATTTTAAAGATCATTGTGATTTGCTGCTAATGGTTTTAGTTGATAAATAGTCTGACAAATTAGCAACTCTACATTAACATACACAAGTAAAACTGCTTGATAAAGAAATAAGAGAAATGCACTGTATTAATGTTAGGATTAATTTAGTAATTATATTTTTCAATATTTGGTGCCCTTTTTTAAACAGGTCAATAGAATTGTGGCAAAAGGCAAAGGCAGTCCTGATTTCCCAGCAAAATATACGGTGGCAGAGGGGAAGTCAAATTTAAGGAAGAAATTATACTTATTTCAAGTACATCATTGTTCCTGTTAAAAATTTAATGTGCTATTTTTCATATTTATCGGAAACATTAGGGTGTTTCCAGCGGTGGTACATATAAGGGTAATAAGACAGTATTAATTAGCGTGGTTTACCTTGGTTATAATTTTATAGTTGCCTTTCAGTTGTTTTATGCAAACTGAAAAGATCATAGAAATTTTTTACAATATAATAATTACTATTGTATTCCAATGATAAGTTTATTCAGAGCATAATATATTATGCCACAAACATGCTTGTTAATGATAGGTTACTTGAATTTAAACCCTGTAATAAACCTTTAACCTAGAAATTTTTAAACATTTTTTCACAAAACTATAATAATTTTCTGCTATATAATCTTTTATCACTAAAAGTAAATGAACGGAAACCGGCATCCTGTCTTTTCAAAAAAGTCTTCCTTAATGTTTCAAGTACCAATGATCAAGTAAAATGATTTGACTCTGTGTCTAAGCATATGTAATTTTATTTTCCAGTTTTTCAACTGAAAAAAATGTATAAATGGCCTTGAAAAACATTAGCGGATTGTAATTTTAGACTGAAGGCTCCACTGGGGTTTACATATAACAAAACCATATTTTTTAAATTTTCATCCTTTTAATTGCAGGAATTTCTGTATTGTCGAAAAATATGTCTCTTTTATTTTTTATTCTTTATTAATATTTTCTGTGATTAACTGTTAAATTTCCACCATTATTTCGAAAATATATTTTCACAACGTCTTAATAATTGATCTTTACGGTGAATACATCTGTTAAACACGACCGAACATTTTTAGATGGGTTTTTTTCCGATTCCTGAATTTGATTTTTTTCTAGAAATAAAAATGATAAGCTGGATAGGGTTTTCAGTTTTTTGTTTACGGTTTCAAAGTTATTTGTCTTATCAAATATTCATAAATAAGACCTCTTAGACTTGCTTAACACGTTATCCAAGCGGAACTTTAACAGAACCTCTGACTTTGGAAGATATCATTAAAAAGTCAATTTTGATTCAAAATTTTCCCAACATATTTAATTTTGTGAAGCTATTTTAAAATTCATGTGGTAATTTAACATGATTCAATACACACTTATTTCAAAAAGTATATTTTCATTTTAATGACTACTTTCTTGATTGGTCCCATTTACATGTACTTTCAAGACCCCTTACATTTCTACGAATCGACTTTATATTTCCTAGAATTATCATATCCTGGAGTATAAATTCGACGCAAAATTGACAAAGTGTGGCACGGATAGGGCCCTTCGATTGCTGTTATTAGGTAAATACATCACATTTTCATTAAAATAATATATATCCATGATATAATACTCACATATAGTGTTTACCTCAGGTAAAATACAATATTAATGTTTTCTGGGAGGACGCGAATGATGATGATCGCGATTGTCCATCATTCACACAAAAAAGGTTATTTTTAGATGTGAAACTTATTCTAGTTCATAATTGTGGCTAAAACTGTTGTAATACTTACACTATGAATAACCAAATCAAACACAATTTTTTTAGTTTTATAGCTTCTTGTATTCGTTTACATACCCCAGTAGGTTATGTACTCAGTTGTAACATTATCTTATATTTGATCCAGGTCACTGGTCACACTGTAAAACGTGTTTAAATACTTCACTGTAATACCTGCAAATAATATAGGTGTTTTAAAAATAAACAGAAACGTTTACCTATGTAAATGTCTTTTAACCAAAATATTAAATATATAGTAAATTGGGTTTACTTTTAATAGCATAAGCTAATTGCAAGTATACAAAAATTACATAAAACCGGGGGAATTATTGACAAGCGCGTTATTTTAATACTTTAAAGGAGCATTAATAATACAATGATAACTTGAGAATCAGTCACAATTGTAAACCCGCGAAAATGTCGTGTTTTATTTTTTTCAACTCAAAATTATTTAAACATCCAGTTATTCAAAATGTACTGTAAAAAGTTCTGTTTTTATTTGCATCAAATGTAGTGTTTTGACAAGAAAGGTACATGTTTGTGGGTACTTATATTCGTGGTAACAAAAAGGTCAAATACACAAGTGATTCTGGACTCTATGTCACGACAAATCACCTATAAGACTTGACGGGACAGTTACAAATTTGTATGTAGACAAACATGCACAAAGCAACACAAAAACAGAATGAGATTAACCGGAAATCAAAAAAAGGGTCTCTAATGTGTTTAATGAACTACAATGAGATTATTTTGACTATTTATTTAGTAAATACTAATAGTTCCCTTTTCTAAAACTTCTGCAATTTCATCAATTTTTCAGCTATATCATGTTGTCCTGTTTTTTGTCCGGGAAAGACGCCAGATTACCCGGAGTAAATCCACGACCAGCGATAGGTCAACTGACAATCCATGTGAATTAGGATTGGAGTTGACTACTCACGTCCTTCGGTGATAATAGACCCCGTAACCTTAGTGTTGACCACCCACGTGATCAATAATAGATGACTAACTACCTTAACCAGCTCTGCAATCTATGCTTCGACAGCGATAATGTCGGCACGCATAGTACAAAGGTTAAATCACTGGCTTCTTTCTCTATTTACAATTTTGATTTTGTTTTGTCTTTCAGCATGCATGGGGTTTTATTAACGTACTCATAACTTGAATTGTTTACATTGTACCCGAGTTGTGCTGGTTTCTATGCATCCAGTACAATTCATGTATTTATCACATTTCATTCATTTAAAATAATTTGGTGTTTGTTACAACCATTTCGTATTTTTAGTAAATGTCTGCAACAACTATAAAGGCATTATGGAAGTTGCATTTTGTGTCATGCAACAGCGAAAACGTCTCCGACAAACTTTTTTTTTACCTAGAGGGGTGCATACGATTATACGCAATGAGTACCTCATTGTTGCCGTGTTTTAAAAAAAATAATGTGCTATTTTTCATAATTAACGGAAAGGAAAGGGTTGTTTCTCGCTCTGGTACATAAGACAGTATATATTAGTGTGGTTTACCTTGGTTGCTATTTTTTTGTTAAATATTTCATCATTTGTTTTATAGTTGCCTTTCGGATGTTTTATGCAAACTGAAAAAATCTAAAAAAAATTCATAACAATATAAAAAGTAACTTTTGTGTTCCAATGATAAATTTATTCTGAGCATAAAACATTATGCCACAAACATACTTGTTACTGGTAGGTTGCTTGAATTAAAACTCTGTAATAAACCTTTAACCTTGAAATTTTAAATATTTATAAGTTCTTCAAAAAAATGCAATAATTTCCTCCTATATAATCTCTTATCACTAAAAGGAAATGAACGGAAACCGGCATCCTGTCTTTAAAAAAAAGTCTTCCTTAATGTTTCACAGAAAAAAAATTCAATTAACAATAATCAAGTAAAATGATTTGACTCTGTGTCTAAGCATATGTAATTTTAATTGCTACTCGTATTTCATAATGAAGAGAATGCATTACTGTTGATAAGGTAAGAACATCGGAACTTATTTTTTCATTTTGTATAGTACCTTTATTTTAAGATTACACATCAAGTTATTTTTGTCTCATGAGATTTACTGATTGATCGTAACAATAAATAAAAAGGACGTTAGCTTGATAAGGTAGATTAAATACAAACAGTCACCGAATTAAGCATTGTCTAGAGACAAGACATCATAAATACAATGTTAAATTAAAGGTCTGGGTCACTGTCTTTTCCTTCTTGTTCAGCAGCCTCATAAGAGTACAAAACATGTTGCAAGGAAAGGAGCACATTTAGTACTTAACAGAATACTACAGTCTGTTGGACAACGTTTCCTCCAGACATTTACAATATGTCGCCAATCAAAAAATCAAACATTTTGTGAATTTTATCTTCAGTGTATTCATTATCTTATTTATAGTCATTGATGACGAACTAAACTCTGTCATGGGTAAATACAGATATTAATATCTTCTTATTCGTTGTTTTGGAAAGCAGCTTTTAGTAAGAATTGTTAAAGCCTAGTTTTAAGCTGCACATGGATGATGTTCGTGTAGAGTATCTGAAATCAAAGAGTTTAAGCTGTTAAGATACAGTATTATGACTTTCTTAGTTTCCCTATTTCATTTATGACACTCGATTAGAGTGTTAATAGAGGTCTGGGGACAGACGATCATGCTATGACACGTGGTTTGTATGGCTTGTTGTGAAGTTTAGGTATCCAGTACCACGAGGGGAAATCACAATCGTTGATATAGAGACAACATGATGCAAAAACATACTTGTGATTTTAAAAATCTTCTCTTATTGAAGGCACTGTGGGTGTGTAAGTAAGATTGTCAAGTGAAGTACTGAGGATTACGGAGACTTTTATTTTAAACAATGTTCTGATTTGTAGCTATCACGCGACCTTAATTTCTGTATATATATATATATGTGGAATTGTGGCGAGAGTAGGCAGTAGGTTTGGTTTTGAAGAAATTGCTAAAATATCCTTTAATACACTTATGTGATTGAACACTGTGGGTGAAATGGGGAGGTTTGTTATAACATACAATCGGAACGGAATTGTTTTGAAGTAAGGTGGAATTTTATATAACACACTTGTAACGCAAGATGCATGATGCATTTCTGTAAAAGTAATTTTATGTTAAAATTATCATAATATGGTCATCCATTCAAAAACCGTCTTTTTGCTCTATCATGATGTAATTTTCAGGGGGTCATTTTGCATTTTATTCATTTGAGTCTAGCTTTTTATTATGACTTGAGATGTTTTTCAACGTTTACATTTTAATTTTTTCACTGAAAACACTAGATTAGTTGCATCAAACCTTTACAACAGTTATTTTATTGAATGGCCCTGCATAATGGTTTTTGATAAAAATAGTAAATCATATACGGTTCTCGTAATAGCACTAGTTACGTATTAAAACTTATGGCAAAAATGTTAAAATAACTTCTTCAGCGATATCAATACAAAAATATATCAGCAGTATTCATTTGATTGTAATCTGCAGAGTTAATATGTTTGGTCTAAATTGGAAATGCAATTTGGCTGCATCAACCATTTGTAACATGTTCTTTATGTCTTTACATACATTATTTATCTTGTTATAGGAGTTGTTGCATAGTAATCAGATATTTAAAACAACATAATAGGTCATAATATCGTTTAAATTCATTTTTTGTTAGCTCCTATATGATAGCAGAATGGCTGCAAAGAACAATGCCCTTATATCAAATCGAGTTAAAATAGTAAAAGAGTTGGCTAATGCAGATGCTGTAGCTGACTGTTTATATAGCGATAAAATACTGACAGAAGAAATGCGCGATAATATTCATGTAAGTATTAATGTGACATATTGATTTGAATGAAGAAAATTTTTTTTTATGATTGAATGATAGTTTGTTTTATCTGCATTTTTGTGTTTTTATATTATTGTAACAAACATAATCTGTGTAGAGCGCTTAAATAGAAAACATAGAGTATATCTGTATATAAATATATTGAATGATTTGGGTTTCACTACCAAATCTGGCTTATTGCTCCGATGTGATCCATTAAATAGCTGAAACAATTGATAAATTTTTGTTTGAATGTTTAATGTTAAACGCATCTTCAGCAATTGTTCATCTATATCATGGCGTCCCGTTTTTATTGGGCGAAGAAACCGGATTACCCGGTCAAAAAGCCCAACCTTCGGAAGGAAAACTGACAATCGTTTTCAATAAAGGTTGCAGTTGACCACACTTTGCCAATACTAAGATTCGAACCTGCAATCTCAGTGTTGACAGGTTACGTGATCAATAGTAGACTAACTACCTTAACCAGTCGGTCACCGATATTGCTTTTTGTTGATATTATATTTACTTATTGTTAAGGTCTTTCCCACTACTTCTTGTATTTCTTATGAATATTATTTTTTTCGTTTTTTTTGCGGAGATTTTCCAAAGAGTTTTGCTACACGTCATTTCGATACTTGTCACCATTAATCGGTCATACCGGAGATGACAAGACTCATGATTTTAAACCGATCTATGTTTAGTAACAGGGTTATTTGCCCAAACACGAAAACCCTTAATTCCTAACATATATCTGCAAGTATGTTCTCAAATAATCGTTAATTTCGACTTATGCCATAGAAAGTATTGCCGTTACTTTACTTTTACGTCTACGATTGTCCGTATTCTCGTTAGTGACCGCAGCTATATACGATTTCGCATATAGCGTAACACGAATGCTCGGCTTCTTCTTTCACTTTGGGAGGAAATGTATTGAAATAGAGATAATTAGCACAAGATATTAAAATTCCTACAATTTTTAAATGCATAACCTCAGATAGCAGTAGACTGGTGAAAAAATACAAGTACTATATATTGGCTGAATTGATATAAAAAAAATTAATTAATTTAAAAAATTAATAAAAAAAGGAAAAGTTTTGATATTAATTGTTGTGTTTTATAAAGTCATCTGTCTGAAGTGGAACTAGACCTTATTTAAGTTTACGTTCCTTCAGTGTAACAATAAACGAGCAATTTCGTGTTACAATAATGTAATAAATTTGTTTTCTTCATCAGTAGAAACATACAATCATTTTAGCACAAACAACCCGCATAATATAAAATCGCAAACTCGCATGAATTCAGTTGTTTCTTCTTTCTTTTCAAACAATTAATCTGTGTGACAGTTTTAAATCTGTTGTTTATTGTTCAATGTCACGGGCAACAAAATATATGAGGCTACGTAAGGAAAGTCTTGAAAAATAGTTTCACTTTGCACTATTACGAGGGCGGATATGATTAAAGAGTGCTCATGAGCAGACGTGTGAATATAAAATCCGACGTAAACTTAAGTTACGTTTACATTTACGTCTACCATTTATTTAGAACATACTTGCTGAAGACTAGAAAATGTTCGTTGATCTATGACAATGATTTAACACTCAAAATTGTTTTTTTTAATCGACTTTATGTTTACAAGTTGTTGACCCGAAAAGTGTCGTGACATTTCGTGAATTCTTTTCTCCGAAAACCTTGCATCATTTAGAGATTTGGGAACTCCAACATTGATTTTCAATAACATATATTAAATTTGAAAATATTAAAGCGAAAAGTCTAAAGTCACGGTCAAAGTTCTACTATATCCCAAAAACCGTAAAAGAAAGAAGCAGACGATAAATTGGAAAAATACTCTTCTTATCGAGACCTCCATTCATTGGCGCGAAACTATTCGATGAACCGTTGTTTATTATTTAGCAACCATATATTTAAGAAAAGGGATGACATGCTTTACTGAAAATGTAATTCTACACCACGAGGTGGCATGTTGTCCCTGGCAAGAGGCCTTCAAGTCCTTAGCAGCCATATATTATATAAATCGGGAACAATATTTTGTTTTACTCTGATAACTTATTTTCATGACTGGAAGTGACATTTTGTGCTAGCAATACAATGTATATATCATCACATATATTTCTCACCGGACTATAATTGGAAAGATCTTCACATTTGTTTTCAGAAATGCCAGTTTATATGTAATTAATATTATATTGTTTGCTTGAATGTTACAAATATACACATTATCAAAGAAAGCTGATACCAAGATATATTTTATATAATCTGGTATTTTAAAGCAAATAAAAGAACCCGAGAAAAAAACTAGAGAATTATTAGATACTCTTAGTCGTCGTGGAGATAAAGCTGTGCGCTGTTTGTATAAAGCTTTCCAAGAAACGGGAAATGAAACATTGGCGGATTGTATGATTGACCATCTGAAAACAATTGAACAGAAGGAAAATCTAAATGAACCTCAAAGTAAGTTTCTTGTGCTGATAAAGGCTTATTTTATTAGGTTCATTTTTATTACTCAGCTTGCAAGCCAACTTCAACGCTTAATCATACTGGACAAATAATAATGTTTTAATGTTTATTTAAAGTATCTCAGTTTCGATAGATTTCCTAAATGTTAACAGTGATTTCAAATGAAACACAGCTGGTGTTTTTAGTCTTAAAATGTACTGTGCTGCAATCCTGCTTTACGAAACACCAATTTCGCCTAAATATTAAACTTGTATTAATTTAGTACATATATTCAACGCAATAACTACAAGTTTGAATTCGTTTTTTGAATGGGTATTACTGATGCTATCCGCTAGCATTTGTGTTAAGTTTACACCATAATATTTATTGCGATTGCTAGTAAAATCAACTTCACGATAGTATTTGCCCTGATTAAAGGTCTACTTTGGAAAAAACCCAACTTAACCTTTTTACCTCTGTACTTTAGGTTGGCCACCTAACATTGATGAGCAAAAAGAGATGGAAAAACAATCGTTGTTGACTATAAAAGACGTCAAAAGTCCACTGTTGCATGAATATCAAAAAGAGGTAAGTAAATAAAAAATAGAAAAAATATATAAAACAATTAAAAACAAACAATAAATAGAAAGCAAATTTGCTTTTTTACAGTTTCCTTTTCAATGACATATAAACAGATAATTTATTGTCGTCAAAATAATAACCCGTTTTTTTCTTACATATTGAAGTTCTATTGTCATAGCCATGACTTAAATAAAGGATTTCATGGTTTATAAAACATATATGGTTTTGTACTATATGTGGAACTAATCCCACCCTTACTAACCCTTTCCTATACACAATTCGGGGTATTCAGGGCACCTTTGTGGTCTACACCTGGATATTGCCCCAACACAAGTGGACGATTTGCGAACAATTAAGGATTTTCGTCTCAGACTTGTCTCACAAGATTGTTTTAATGTAACTTCAAAATATTTTATCCATCTCTGGGTGTTTTGAGATAAAGGAAAATCAGGAAAGAACTAAAAAAATTAAAACTTTTATCCGACCAGTGCACGTGGCCTTACAGACTTGGTAAATTTGTTTACACGTACTACAAAACAATAATTTCCGCTGGTTGCAACCGTTAAAAAATAAACCAGTAATTTAAACCGGTTTTTATTTCGGACACGTTTGTTGTCTAATTAGCAGGCACTGCTTACTTGTTTGGAGAACATGATTGCACCCATGTTTTATTGGGTTCGGTACACCCAACTTTTGGTTTTTGCTGTATGTACTGTCTCTTTGTCTAAATTCGGATTTTGTCTGTTCTGTGATGTTTCGTTTTATTTATCAATAGTTTATTTTTACATTTGCTTGCGTAATATAATCAACAACTTAAAATACTAACAATTTACTCCTTAAATTTATGTCTTTAATCTTCAGTTTATATCTTTCAGAAATGACAAAAAATAAGAAAATAGTAAAGAAACCTTACCGAACAACAAAAGCCAAGAGACAGTTACAAATCCGGATATAGACAAAGACAACATAAAAACCAAAAACATAACACAGAGAGTAACTCGAATCCAATAAAAACCATGGGTGCAATCAGGTGCCCACGACGAGTAAGCAGTGCCTGTCTCTAATTAGACACCGTCGAGTAACTCCTAGTAATGTCTAGGGAAAAGTCAATTCCAGGAAAAGGAAACACTATCTATGACTATGTCAGCGAAAATGTCATATCGTATTTTAGACACTGATTTCCCATAACGATTAATAAAGTCATGGTAACGACAATAGAACTTCTGGAGAAATAACATTAACCTAGGTACAACGAACCCATGTTTGAGTAAATAATGTTAAATAATGCTGAGATTATAACAAACCACAAATTGAAGTATATCTCGTTTTGTTTAAATTTCAGTTAGAAAAAATGTAATGAAAAGCAAAGCCGTATTTTGGTTTTTGGTTTTATTATAATCGAAACGACGAATGGTGGCATTTTTTTGCTTCGACTTGACCTAAATACAAACGGACCTTATTCATAAAGTTGTGATGGGATGCAATTTTTTAATTGTGTTTTAAGGATCGTGTCATAGGTTAATTATATAACAATTATCTTTTAGGATGTTTACAGAATGCAAAATGAGCAACGTGGTACAGTGTTTATTATCAACAATACAATCTTTGAAAATGACACAGGGTTAAAGTTCAGAAAGGGTTCCGATGTGGACTGTAAAAATATGACAGACTTATTTAGAGATCTACAGTTTAGGGTAGTTACCGGCGAAAACTTGACTGCTGAAGTAAGTACATTACATACGCAATATATACTCTCCAAAAACAGACAAACGGAAAACGTATCCAAATATAAATAAGATATAAAACATTTTAAAACGATATATTTTAATTTACATGTTCTTTCTTGTTAGGAGACTATTCTTGGTCCAAGCCTGAAGCATTTTTCTAATCTGAAGACGTGAAAGTCTACCCATACTATTACTGGGACAATATATGAGTTGCCATATTTGTAGGTTACAATCTGTTTCGTAAGACAGGGCATAGACAAAAACAAAGCAAATACAAATGCATAGGCAGCTTGAAATTACCAAAATATTTTTCAGTTTTGATCGATGAACAGACCATATTGTGCTTCAGTACAGAAACCAAAGAACAATCCGTGTTATTCCCAACATTAGAGCACGTAAGAAATAGAACACTCAGGCAGCGTCAACTGCATCCGCAATATAGAGAATGCACATGATATCGCTTGAGTGTTCATCATACTTGACGACAATGTAGAATTAGTGCCCAGTATTGCAGGGGACGTGATAATAATTTCGAAAATTCACAATGGTCAATGACGTCATTTCGCATCCACATAGTGTATCTGCAAAAACAATGCACTAGTGATGAGTCACATTTTCCTCGTCGTCGTGTTAATGCTAGAACCAGTTTATACATATAATGAGAAAATGCTTTAGGCCTAGTGTACGTGATGGGAAATAACAGTGCAACGGAAAAGAAACCACATTTTGCAGTCGCATTTGAACACTGTTTGGCGATTTAAACTAACTGTGTTCAATGCAAATCACCTTTGATTGTTTCGAATAATTTAATTTTTTATACTTTTGTTACAAAAATCTATTTTGCGTTTTTTGTGGAGAGTATTTATTTAGTTTAATTTAGACATTAAATAACTTACTGTTATTACCTCTTATAGACGTGTTTGTTTAAATACAACAAATACTAATCTTTAAAGACATAATTATAGTTTTCAGCTAAATTAATATTTAGAAGATAACTATATTGTATTGATGATTTAAAGACATCTGTCGGTGATTTGATTTTCGGAAACCGGGTTTAAAAAGCAACGCGTAACTCAGTTAATCCTGGAATTGATGCCATGAAATCATTAATGTTGTTATAAAAGAATGTACGCTAAATTAGGAAATGGTTTTATTGGTAAATAAAATCAAGGTAGAATTTAAAAGCACAACGTAGACTTATACCGTTTTCCTTTTATTCTTTTTATAAACAGCTGTGGATCTGTACCAAATCTTTTTCTTCTCCATTATATCCAGTAAACGTCCCATGTGCATCTTAACACCCCTAGATATTCTTATTTCAAAAACTGTGCGAATCGGATTGATATCTTTTTAAACAAAAAATTACCTCGGTTAGGAGCTATTCATAATGTAAAACATTTGTTTCTGTACAGCAGCATTGTGTAATGTTGATACAACAGTAGCAATGGTGATGGTGCTAAAATCTTATAAATATCTTTATAATTTTTATTTGTTTAATTGAATGGCATTTATCGCCATTAACAACATTTTTTCAGGCTATATCCTGACATCTAGTTTAAAAGTAGAGATGAAGCCAGAATTCTCAGAGAAACCCCGACCTTCGGTAGTATGAAATGCAATTTATATTTGCTAACATATATTTGACCTTAGAATTTTTTCGACAGGAAATAGAAAAATTCTTATTTGAAGAAAGAAATAAGGTCGACTGGACGGAAATGGAATGCGTTGTACTAATTCTGATGAGTCACGGCGAAGGTTCCTGTATTTTTGGAAAAGACGGCAAACCGGTACAACTGAAAACATTGACAAACATATTTTCTACTGAACAGTGTAAAGGTTTACATGGAAAACCGAGACTTGTTTTTGTACAAGCTTGTCGTATTGGTGAGCATGTATTTAATAATGGATGATTTATTGTTCGTGCATCTATATAACAGGGGCCACAATGTCACAAAGGTGTGAGTTCAAAATACCGCTGAGGGTAAGCACAAATTTGACAGTATTTGCCTGCATTATGTACAGCGCTCTAGACCAGTCTGTCAAATCCGCTATATATATCAGTGACAGCAAAAGAACTCATATATTAAATTATGACTAGACAATTTTTTATATGCGAGGACAAGGGCGAGACATATTTTCCATGGTCATAATTGTTCAGTATTTATGTAGAAAAGTGTTCAACAATACTTTTTAAGATCATTATATTTCTCTTGACATATAATGATCTTAAAAAAGTCCACTATATATATTCCTTATGAGTGATTTGACCGTGTATCTTTTTCAATGATTCTAGAAGGTAAAGTACAAACCGATCAACAAAAACTAAATGTTTGTGACGCAAAGCCAACACCAGAACAAAAGCAAGACACTTCACCTGACCAGGCAGATGCAGAACGTTACAAACAGCAAAATGCAGGGACATGTGAACAGGAGATAAAACACCCGTCCGCAGATTTTTTAATAGCTTTCGCTACCCCTGAAGGTAAGACGAGTACTGCTTGCGACATATTTAGCGACGAGGAAATTATGTAATAACGTCGTGTACTAGAAAAATTATTCATCAGATCTTTCATAAGGTTCACGCTGTTTTAAGTATAATTCGGTGCGCTTTTTTCAACTTTTCAATAGACACAAATTGTACAACTATGTAGGACCCATGTCTATTCGTTCGTTCGTTCGCCCATCCGTAACAATAATTCCTGTCACAGTTTTCTAAGCTTTAGGATGGAGAAGTCTGATATTTTGCATATTGCTTATCCTATAGTACCATATGGTGTATAGCAACTGTATGCTCCTTGGTCATCTACTTCCTGTTTACCGAATACTTTTTGTGAAACCGGGGGTATCACTAGTGAGCATTAGCTAACAGACACACTGGTTTTATCACAAATTATAACGAATTTTAAGACCTTATGTTCACCTGTCTTGTTTGTGCCATTATATTAATTTCATAGTATTTACTAAATTGAAGAGTAATTAAATAAAACTAATTTTTGGCTACATTACAATTCCGTCTTGTAAGAATCCATGTATATTTAACTAAAAGGACATTACGGGTTGTATAAAATTAAATAAACATTGCAATTAATTGAAATTGTTATATTTTACAGACACTCTTTCGTACAGAAACGAAAATACTGGATCTTGGTTTCTTTGTGCTGTTATGTGGGCCTTTAAGTTCCATGCGTACAGGGAGGAGTTGCATCATCTTCTCATTAGGGTAATAAGACTATATTCTAAATAAATGATTATTAATACATTGTTAAACTGGGTTGCATGGATTGATGGATTGATATAATGTTGACTCCAGCAAGCAGTATTTCAGCTATACTCAGGATGATAACAAGCGAACATGCAATAAAATAAGGAACGGAACAACATTTGTCCGCAAAAGAAAAGGGAATGAAGTCTTTTTCTCATTTTTTTCTAAATTACATCATATCAAGGTCTCTATTGTGCAAGACGCTTAGTACTCACCAAACAACGTCATCCACTAAGTTCAGCATCCAAGCTTTATGTGAATATATAGTACCTGTCATTTTACAAGACAGGGAGGTAATGGTGAAGTGGTAAACAAGATAATAACGTTTACTGGTTTTCATATCTTAATATTGCTTAATTAATACTATCATATCTGGAGGTTCAAAATTAGTTAATCAACTAATACGCGTATTTGACTAATTTTTTTTAAACTGTCAGTTTTACAGAATTGTTTACAAAAGATTTGAACTCACCACTTATATGACTAGACAATTAATAAAAAATTTTCTATTTTAAATATGTACTTTAAAACAATACTGAAAGTATCTTAACATTCTAGGCCCGTCATCTGCGTTGAGACTTAGTGTATTAGTGTTAGTTTTAATAAATTGATAATAATTTTTCTAAATTTGTTACGTTTATATTTTTAACAGGTCAACAGAATTGTGGCCAGAGGCAAAGGAATTAGTGGTTTCCCAGAAAAATTTACTGTGTCAGAGGTGAAGTCAAATTTAAGGAAAAAATTATACTTCTTTCCTGGTGTCTACGATAATCCCCCTCGTTTCGTTCAAAGAAAATGAAAAAAAATACAGTGTGGTTTTCTGGAAGAGACTATTGTCTGATTAGTGTGCTGTAAAGCCTGGAACGACCTATTACCGATGTATTTAATATTTTTGCTACAAATAAATTTCTCATGAAAATAACTGTTTATTTTGATGCCATACATATTTGGGCATCAAATTAAACATGTATATTTTTACGTTACTAATCTTTAATGATTATTATTTAGTTATTTCGTACCAGTTACTAACTTATTTATTGTTCTTTAAGGCAAGACAATATCATTGAGTGTAATGAGGATTTGACCAATTATCGATTTAGTTGGTTAATCTTTAAAAAAAATCTCGAATTAGCAACTAAGCACATTGCAGTCATGTATTTTAAATATGAAATATGTATAATGACACATGTATTATATTAGCTTATAGATTATAAAAGTAAAGATGTTCATCTCAATTGAACATAAAATTATCTGCCATATGAGCGAATAACCGTTCATATTATTGTCAGAGTTGATCTGTTTAATTGTTTAAAATTACCAAATGAATTTATAACATGATTTTATTACATGAATTCATAAAAGGAAATATAAAGGTAAAAAGTGTTAAAACACAGAGTATGCAAGGACAAATATTTTCTTATAATTATTTTATTTTCTGCTTTTAATATCACAGCTGTAAAAAAGAAAAAAAACCATATGATTCTGACATTTTTTACACTATTAAACTGATCAAACTACATGTAGCTGAAAAGGACGGCAGTTAAATAAGTATAACTTTTCTTACAACACCGGAAATGTTGCTGATGCGCCCTTCGAGATCATAAAATACACAAAAGATAGAGCAGGATGTGCTGGTTCTGTAACCATTATAGAAATAAAGGGAAAACAGTGAAATATAAATGTATTGTTTTTGTCGCAACTGTATATTGACTGATTTTTCAAATTTTGACAACATCTTTTTACATATGTAACAAAGGTTGTCGAATTCCAGAATTCGCAAAGAATAAAGTTTAAAGACCTATTTCCTAATTTAGAATTAATGTCTGGCACATTACAAACAACAAAACTCCCAATGAATAACCCAAGCTAAAATGTAACCAGAAGAATAGTTCGATGAAAATTAAAATTGTCGTTATTCAGACAAATATTCAGATTAATCCTTTTCTCTCAAGAATAAATTTAAAATCTTTCTTAAAACCAAATTGATCAATTAAATAAAAATTAAAATTAAATAATCGATACCTTAAACAGTGTGTATCATATGCTATGGAAAGTGTGTCTGTTTCAGAAAACGTCAGTTAAAATATAGTAAGGAATTAGGGACGTAAAACAGTTGTGGCCCAACCCATTAAATTGGACCTCAGTGCATTTGTTAGCATCTAAAACGAAGTTGAGGTCTGTATAATTATTGATGGCCATCAATCGGTCCATATACTGTCGGTTGACCCTAATTATCATGAAATGTTATATTACACTTTTACTGTTTTAAGGTATCCGGACCACAATAGACCTCGTGATCATATTTGTTGGTCCGGATGTCCATTTTGTTCAATGGAGCAGACCTCTGTAATGTTCGGCAAACATCGGAAATGCTATTTGAGTAACTACCTTTTTTGCTCAAAACT
Source organism: Limnoperna fortunei (assembly GCA_944474755.1). Taxonomy (NCBI): domain Eukaryota; kingdom Metazoa; phylum Mollusca; class Bivalvia; order Mytilida; family Modiolidae; genus Limnoperna; species Limnoperna fortunei. Next base: position 64,091,749 of record OX104121.1, on the reverse strand, counting down.
ATTAAAATTGACTCAAAGTAAAAGAATATATTTAATTTGTAACCTTAATTAGCAGTACATTGATTTAATAAAGCTATATTTCTCGGCCAAAAAAATCAAACCGAACGGTGACTTTATTTATTGGTCGGATACCTTAAGCTGATATTATATGCTTATTTATATTTTTTCTATATGTATCTTAATCACTTACACTTTGCTTCTCAATATGCATTATATGTACTGTCTGGTTGTATATCTTTAAACTCATTTTGATATATTTGTTTTTTATTGTTTTTATATAGTAAATGATTGTAACACCTATCAAATGTGATTGTGTTTGTAACTATTAGTCTTATCACTGAAAACCTAGAAAAATAAGTGAGAGTTTTATCACTCTACTAAAAGGTAGGTCATCCACCTCGAGTTATTGTATGTCTGTTTTAGTTATATGTTTTGTATTAGACCATAATTGTCCTTTTTTGTCTGCCTATCATGGTACTTTCTGATTGTAAGGGGGCACAGTTACGACAAATTACAACACATTTGGTTAAAAAATACCATGTCTATAAGTAACTTTGTTACATATTCTTGAAGAACACAAAACATGTATTTGCCTACCTAACATGTCTAGTTTTAACCAGTGTCTTCAGCAAGCATATTTGTAAGCCTTAATCTATTAAATACTACAAAAATGTTTAGCCAGCTGGAGTTGCGTTGTTTTTGCATCATCCATCATCCATTTAAAGCCTTTACGCGTTTCACTCAAGAGTCCGGTTTGTTGCCATTGCAAATACGCTTTATAACCATTGGCAACTTTTAAGGTTCACACCTTTAACAGTGGTCTAAAACCAATCATAGAACCCCATGAATACATTGTAAAAATTCCAAAACATTATATATCTAAGTCTAGAACATTATGTAACCAATTGACGGTGTTTTTGTCAAAATTATAGACACAGACTGACCAAAGAATGGCCTACGTCATTGAGTGTCAATATAAATAAATGACGTCAACCAGTCATAAATTATTCATCTTGAATTTTCTCACTCCAACTATTAAAACTTCTATACATTGCATTCACCATCCACCACCGGTGGACAAGCTTTCACTTGGCTTACCTAAAATATTCCAACAAAATGTTATCACAATTATCAATATATATATGAGAGGTTAAACCTCCAAACTATAAACTGGATTCTTCAAAACAGTTACATCCCGGATTTGGAAAAAGGTGTCTTGCCTATGGGACAATGACAAAGTGTATGGCACATCTGAATTAAGTGTCTCCCCTATACGCTACCCAAGGAAGCGCTGGAATACCCTACAATTTTGCCATAAACTAGAAATTTATTTTTAAAAGGATTTACCTTGAAATCAGTAAAAGAAAGTTTATAGTTATTGTGTAAAGCAGCACATGCCTCCACCATGAGGGTTTCCTTGGCTTGAATCGAGAAAAAAATCAAGCTCTATACCCTATTATTAGCAATTTATGAAATTGAATGATTTTTAAAATAAACATTATTAGACATCACAGCCCGTGCAAAAGATGGCTGAATTGTCCGCCAATGGGTCGATAACTGGAAATGCTTCCAGCATGGTCCCAGCCCCAATAATCAGCAAAATACTTTTAAATGTAGCTTGCAGTGTCAGTGCATACAGTTGGGCAACTTTTATGATTAAAAGTTGAAATGAGATCGATTGTCTTTATGTTTACCTAATGTGTATTACTTAATGTATATCAGTCAGTATTTTAGCAATGTCCAGTACAAAGGTGTAGTAGAAAAAAACCTTTAAGGACTATATTTATAATAGTAATCTGAGTATTACGGGATATAAAAAGTGCTAAACATATACATGTATATAGCTGACGTTTAACTTCCAAACTATACAGTTGATTTGTTTGGACAGTAGACATCCCGGATTTGGAAATGGTGTTTGGCCAGCAGGACAATGGTAATGTGTATGTCACAGCAGAATTGAGTTGCTCCCCTATCCGATACCCGAGAAAGCGCTGGAATACCAAAACAAAAAGGTGAAGAGATCACGACCACTTTGCCATAAACTAGAAATTACATTAAATACGTTAAAATCAGTAAAAGGAAGTTTATAGTTAATGATATCATTGTGTTAAGCAGCACATGCCTCCATCACGAGGGTTTCCAACGAATTGCCACTTGAAATCCAGAAAAAAACCCAGCTCTACACCCTAAGATCTTAGCAATTTATAAATTTGAATGATTTTAAAAATAAACATTACGAGACACCACAGCCCCAGCAAGAAGGCTGCCTAGTCCGCCAGTTGTGAACGTGATGGTCAGCACTTGGTCGATAACTGGAAACGCTCGAGCACGGTCTCAGCTAAATAGTTTACGCCAATGACTGTTCTTATGTATTGTATTTAATTTCATTAAAAAAATCACGGGTCCTGATTTAAATCGTGCACAATTTATTTTTATTTTTGTTGATTTCAATTACTCCTTTTTGTTTGTTTACTGTAGACGTCGTTAAGGAAGCGCGTGATCATCGTGGCTTCTGGTTTCAGTGAAAAATGCAAAGAGTGATTCTACGTCATGCTTAACTATTTGAACCAAAAGAAATCTAGGATATCGATGAAAGATGTGTTTTAGTTATTGTTCTTTTCTGTTGATAATTTTATACATTCTTATGATGTTTGTTTATTTAACAGTTAGTACAGCTCCCTGATTTATCAGAACATGTCCTGATCTTTAGGAAAAGTGTTCACTGTTGTATTTAATATAAGAAGTTTTTAATCCCACACTAAAAACATTGTTTGTGACTTCTGTATAAATAAGAACCACGCCATCAACTGAGTAAATAAAAACAAATATTTTCGTATTTCTGTTTTGACAGGTCTCTTTCTTTTAACGAAATAGAACGCAGTTGAAGGAAATAGTTTACTTTTGTAATTTCTTTTTCAATAAACAGAAAACAGTAATAATGAATGAGAAAATAAAATATTAGATTCAATTATTGGATACAACTCTACATGCGTTGACCAATACTTTAAACCTAACTTATATTTTAGCAGACAAAATGTATAATACACACATAGCCAATATAGGTTATAAACAGTGGAAAATATGTATGTTTAACTGATACTTTTCATTCTTTAGATTGTTTCCCGTTGAATACATTATCGTAATGATTGTAATATGGTTTGTATGGTCTTCAACTCTATTGGTAATGCCTCCTAAAAGCTTAATTGTTTACAGAAATATGAGTTATTACTGTAAATACTAACAAAACACAGGTTTGATTTTCAGAAAGAAATAGATGGACATTATTCTCAAATATATTTTCACAACTTAAAACACTTTGTAATCGATTAGATCATAGGAAGTTTGCATACACTCGAATACATAATATTGATTAATGAATATATGTTTCTATGTGTGCTAATTAAACCTATTTAAAATTTTAAACTGTTGCTTTGTACAGCAGAAATAAAAAGTAACAGTACAGATCTGTTTAAAATAAAAAATAATCATTGTAACTATTTAAAAACATTGAAAAGACGTGCAGCTGTCTATAATGCCAGAAATTCGGTTATAATATGGGGATTTATTTACCCTGTACAATAGTCACAAGACAATATAGCAGCACTTTGCAGGTGAAATTTTATGTGTTGATGTTTACATTCCTTTCCTGCACTAGTTGATGAAAAAGGAATTGTTCTCTTGCAGTGCTTTAGAAATTTGTACTGTTATGAGTTACAAGTTAAATTGGCCTAAGATGTGTATTAAATATTTGTTTGGTCATATTTATTATAACAAAACTTTATAAAATAATTACGTTGTAATCTTTTACATTGATTGTTATTTGTTTACTTGAGAAAAAGAATATTCTAGAACTGTTAATTATGTAATAATAATTAACAAGTCATTCAAAAACAACAACATATCGTGAAATTAACATTCATTTTTGTATACATAAATATATATAAAGGACTTGGGTTCAGATTTTGGCTTGATTTTCATTCGGTTATCGGAAACAGATCTTGTTTGAGCTTTCATTCGTGTTATTGGGGACATAATTTGTTTTGGACTTTCATTGGTATAGAAGAATTAATAACACTTGTGGACCTGTATTTTCCTGACTGTTTTGGGCATTCAAATTATTTTTGTTACAACGTTGAAAGTTCGATTATTGATTAGACAATTCACATTAGATACCTATTGGAACTTTAGACGACAGCTAATTTAACAGTTAACAGTGAAGGCAGTTAAGTGTAATTAATCATAATTTATAAATAGTTAAAGTATAATTTGTATTTGTTTTTTGTTGGCTAAATTTAACGATTATTTCTACCTGTAACAGTACCATAAAGCTCTTTTATTTAAGTATTTAATGTATTCTTGTAAAGTTTTATTGAAGAATGAAAGCGTTCACCAAAGCACATTTTCAAATGAATCGCGGTATATTTATATTTAATTTCATTAAAAAAATCACAGGTCCTGATTTGAATCGTGCACAATTTATTTTTTATTTTTGTTGATTTCAATTACTCCGTTTTGTTTGTTTACTGTGGACGTCGTTAAGGAAGCGCGTGCTCATCGTGGCTTCTGGTTTCAGTGAAAAATGCAAAGAGTGATTCTACGTCATGCTTAACTATTTGAACCAAAAGAAATCTAGGATATCGATGAAAGATGTGTTTTAGTTATTGTTCTTTTCTGTTGATAATTTTATACATTCTTATGATGTTTGTTTATTTAACAGTTAGTACAGTTCCCTGATTTATCAGAACATGTCCTGATCTTTAGGAAAAGTGTTCACTGTTGTATTTAATATAAGAATTTTTTTAATCCCACACTAAAAACATTGTTTGTGACTTTTGTATAAATAAGAACCACGCCATCAACTGAGTAAATAAAAACAAATATTTTCCTATTTCTGTTTTGACAGGTCTCTTTCTTTTAACGAAATAGAACGCAGTTGAAGGAAATAGTTTACTTTTGTAATTTCTTTTTCAATAAATCCATTTTTATTATTGAATGACACCGTAATGTTGTATAGCCTAAAGTGTGTAAAATGTGTAATTCTTTTGAGCAGAATAAATCCATCCCGCAAATAAAATCTTCTAATATTTTATTTTACAATGAACTTACACCATTCTCTATAATGCCAACATTGCTGACTTTGAATTTACATTTACAGATCAGATTACCTTAGCCCATTAACTCAGAATTAATGCATGCATATATGAACTCGTTACGTATACCTTGCACTTAACAACACCAGAACGTCTATTTGTATGAAAAAATTAACAAGAGTTTACTTTTTTCCTAAGCTACTTATGGTTCACAATTGGTTTATATTTAAGTTAGGAGTACATATACATATACCCTTGATGTATATCTTCTAGCTAGAAAACATATGCCTGTCTCACAATACGGCATAGATTTTCAAAAGGCCTACCTATTTTAATAATTTTGACATTGGTCGAATTTGACATTCTACAATAATTTTTTTTTTAGTTTAACGCTTAAAAACCGGTTCATGCCTCTGGTACGCTCACGTGTAACCTTCATTCATAGATTTGAGCTAAAAAAACAACATAGCACCATCTCACACTATGCCATTAGGCTTTTCAGGATTTGACCCCTCTACATAATGCCAAATCGACCGACTTTGATCAACTGTCGCACAGAACTTTTCTTTAGATCAAATAAGTAGTTAAAGCATGTAGTATGCCTACATGTACGTGTATACTTTATTAATAAATTCTACAAGCCAGAAATCTTAGTCTTGTCTGACACAACAGCATTTTGCTTTCAACGAGCCTCACACCAGCTACCCTGTTTTAAATTTTGATAATACTTTCATACGTTTCGACAGTTATTATTTAAGGATGTTTAATTATAGTTCTAATTGAATTTAAAAACTACGTTTGTATTAACAAGCCCGCAAGAAATTGAAATTAAATTTATTTTCTGAAACCATAATTGAAGGTAATAACAAAACACCGATGAGAGTGTCAAATAAAGGACAATACACAAATCAAATCCGACAAACCGGCAACCTACAGAACCAACAACCAACATAAGGCAACTATAGCAATGGTCCTGACTTGGTACAGGCATTTTTTTTAAATGGTAGGTTAAACCATGCGCTTCCATTACTGTAAAATGTGAGTTGATTAGTTGATTAAAATAGATGGGAATCATATACCACCTGTCACTTATAGGGGGATCAATCGTATTAATCGTAGCACGTTCGTTCATTGTACACTGAATTCAAAATTGGAAACAGTATCTCCAACCGAATTTTTAAACGAGATACAATATATTTCGGCAAGGGAGTTGTATCTATATTGAAACTATATTTAAAATTATTAAAGGCGCGGACGAGTCGCGTTTTTGTAACCTTGGTTTATAGGTTTATCCCAAAGACATAGGTGACGTTTGCAAAAATCAATATACTCACTACATAGTTCAAAGTTATAAAGAACATTAATTGCATCAAAATTAAGTGGATACGTATGAATTATATCTATTAATGTGACAAATTGAGGGTACACTTTCACATTTATAATATTAATATATCTACACAATGTCTCAAATTCAATTACAGTGAGTGTAACATAAGCTATGAAATTTTAGAATATTATTACTACAAGTCCTTCTGCTTTCAGTATCTTAGAAATGTAGCTTTAGCGCTTTACTCCTGTCGTTGATTTTAAAGGTCGGATTTTTTCTTCTTTTTCTTCCTTTCTCCTTTTCTCCATACTTACTCATCCCATTATTGAGCTACGTTTTTCAAATATTATTTCCTTTAATCAACATACAAGTTTTGATACATTTACAAACCTTTCATCTTTTTTCTCCTCTTTAGGCCTTCCTTCCACATCTCTTTGCTCCTTTCTCCCCCTCCTTAATAGAGAGGCAAACAATGGTCATGGGTGACCATATCATATTTAAATCAGAAAGCAAAAGAAAAGAATGAACAATCAGAAGAGCTAATACATCGACCCAGTTTCATTGTCTTAGCTCCGCCCCCCTTAGTTACGTCCTTGACAACGACGCAGGTCGGACATCTGAAAGTAAACATGGCGGGATGTACGAATTTGTCAGTCATTCCAAATGACCTCTCTGCATGTTGATTATTTTAAAGGCGTCGAGTTGACCAAGCGAGCAAAAGAGCGTGGCTATAATTTTTTTGTAAACGGATATGTACACGGGCTTAAATTATATTCTACTGGAAATGAAACTTGCATTGACGTCGGTGCGAAGTGCTTTCGTTCAATGCGAAAGTCGGAAGCTCCACACAGTATTTCTGTTACGCTCGAGATAAAAGAAAAAAGTATCACAGAAAGACATTGCAAATGCAAAGCTGGGTATGTAATTTTCATGTAAATATATTAATTTTTATTTTATCTTTAAGTATTCTTGCCAAATGCCGGTAAATAATCGAGGTTGAAGTGCAAGATCTTTACATGAACTTAATATGGTCGAACGGGATTTTGATATCGTCTTTTGTTGACTATTTGTTCTTAATTTAACAGTGGCTATAAATTATACTTTGAATTACTTACCAGATCATATTAAAGGGAGGTCCTCGTTTTAAAATGATTGTAGGCCTAGTGACCCAATCGTATGCAAGACTTCAAATTGGTTAAACGAGTTGCGACCATTTTAAACAAAAATTTGAACCTATTTTTCTTCAATACTTCTAGGACCCGAGTAAATTTATTAGCTTTAATGAATAGAATTTGTATTCTTGAAACTTGATATTTAAAATTTATATTATATCCAATCAATTCATAAACTGTTCCACCAAAACTGTATAGTTATGTATTTTATCATTTGGTTCAAAAATAAACGTACTGTTTATTTATATGTAGTTTGTTATTTCATAGAATAACTGGAACATGTAGCCATACAGTTGCTGTTATTTTCCAATTGGCCCACTATAAAAATCTAGGACTGACAGATGTTCCATCAGAGCTGGCTTGCACAAGCATGCCACAACAATGGCATAAGCCAAGAGGGCCAAAAATTGATGCAGAGCCAGTATCCACTATGGTTTTTGCTAAGCCAAAACCAACACCTAGGAAGAAAAAGCCAGTTCACAGCATGTCCCTTAATTTTAGGTAAATAAATACAGAAATTTACAATTCAGCCAGTACTTGTAACCTAAATTATATATTAAACCGATTAACCACTAGAATGACTAGTTACTGAAAATCTTTGACATCATGCATCATAAATTAAGTTTTTAATAATATTTTTTGTTAACAGTATCGAACCTTTTTATTCAAGTGCTAGAATATAAACTGTCGTGGTAGCCATAAGCCACCTGATGAGTTCCCATGGCTGGGACGAAACAGTTTTAATAATCCTATTTGTCATTGAAAATTTAAAATAAAGCCAATTATCCTGTTGGTAGAAATTACATGCCGAGTTATCTATTAGTATGAGAGTAAGTCGTTACTTTGAAGCACATTTTAATAATCATACATGTACTAAAAATGCAACAGGATTTTGGAAAATTGTCATCGGACACTACACAGAAATTTGATTTGTTTGTTTGATGGTGTTTAACGCCACTTTCAGCAATTTTCAGATATATCATGACGTCCAGATTTTATTGGGGGAGGAAGCCGGAGTACCCATAGAAAACCCCCGTCCTGCGGTAGGAAAACTGGCAGTCCATGTCGATTGGAGTCGAGTACACCCGAGAGAGAACCCGCAATCTCAGCGTTGACAGACCACATGATCATTAGTATACAAACTACCTTAACCACTCGGCCAACAAGGCCCCACCACAGAAATTTGAATATGAATCTTAAATTTTCACGTGAAAGTATAAATAAAATAAATATGCTCTTCAAAATCAATTACATGAATTAGATGACCTCACAATTTTGGACAGAACACCAATATCTTTAGTACAGGAAACAATTGTCTGGCACAGTAAATTAGAATGTACGCCTGGAACCTTAAAATACTTTTGTTGTATACTGAATTTTAGTGTACCTGATGTGACAATGGAGGATGTAAAGAAGCTAAAAACCCATCCAGCTGCAAGTGGTACTCCATTGTCTTATTTACTAACATGTAATGATCAACATTTTGAGACAACCAAGACTGAAATAGGAAATGTTCAGTTAGGCTCCATGTTACCATTGCAGGTGAGCAATACATAAAATAAAACAAAAACACCCATCAGACATGAAATCCATTCAGCAGTTCACAAGAAATTTTAACAGAAAACTTTTACTCTTATTTTCTCAACTTGCCACTTATGTCAGTTTAATGGACATTAATTTTGTTGAAATGCACTGTACTTAATTATTCACGAGTCATTCGATTATAGAGCAATAAATGCACGATATTTTGAAAGTAATTTAGCCTTGGGTTAATTGTTTACATGGCTGAATGAAGGAAACTCGCCGAAATTCGAGTATGGAGTGGACGAAATTTGAGCGTGTGGCCATATATAGACAATAGACAATATTTATTAGCGAAACACTTTTACAATAAATGGTCATTGCCAAAATAGTAAACTAAAAGCTACAAAAGACCATCAATAATAGCACAAGAGCATGTGATGAGAAGCCTACCGCCCCCCCCCCCCCCCAGGCCGACCTCGGGTAAACAATTGATTTGATTTAAAACCTTACCACTCATCATGTATTACATCCGTCTCAAGCCCTTTTTGTTTTTATATACGTCATTACATGACGGGTTTACATATTTTTGTTATTTTCGTGTGGTAGACTTTTGTGCAAGTCACGGCGTTGCACGGCAGACGATTCTTGGACAAAAAAATAAAAAAATACAAGTTAAAAACTTCATAAACTTTAAAATTAATAATTGTGAAACTTACCTTACTACAAATATATGTGTGTTTGGTGATTTTCTCGACATTAAGTTGTGTATGAGGCCTGCGACACAGAGAAATCCAGCGTAAACATTTGTTCAGGTCGGTCTTGGGCTTCACAAATGGAATAAATCTGGCTCCTTGCAATTTAGCTGGATATCGACTATCCTATTTACACGTCCCATGTGAACAGTGTTTAACCATTATTTTGATGTAAATAAGTCTGTATTCCACAAAATATCACGAAATTCCCTACGTTTGGTTAGCTTGAAAAATCGCCATTTTGTCGGAGTTTGTCCGACCATGCGTTGTTACGTTTGCGCCAATAAATAAAAGCGATCTGATTGGTCACAAGTATCTGTCAATCAAAATCTATGGATCGATGTATTGTAGAAAGAAGAAATGTTACATCCTTTTGTAGTTGGTAAAAGGGCTTTATTATCCATTCCTACCCAGCGCATTGATTTGTTCAGTTGCGGTCAAATATTTGTACCGTTCGAATATCCCTTTTAACCGAAGTTAAAGATTTTTTAAAAACAATATATCTAAATATTGTTTGCTAAATGAATGAATCAATCAACCAATCATTAAAAAGTTCTTCTGATTGCAGGCAAGCGTTAATCCATTTTGTTCAGAAAAGAATAAGGGCAAGCTATATTTTGCTACAATGCTCACCGTTGCACCTATAGTATAGGATTTTTATACTGTGTTGTAGTTTTCCGGATTCAACTTACTTCTCATTGATTATATTGCAATGTAACATCTAACGCATCTAATAAAAATATGACGTCTAGCTGTAATTTCATGATTAGAGATCAGATTGTACTTAATATTGAAAACGCAAAGTTTCTCGGAGTTTGAACTTCTCACAGATCTACAATACTGTCAGCAATGGGTGCAAGAGTAAACAAACTATTCATATACAGAGACTTAATGCAACATTAAAGGATAAGCGGAAACACATGTTAAACATTAACCAGTAGCTACATACTTTACTATTGGTTAGGTGGAATCAACACCGTTCTATATAATTTGGGTCAAGTAGGATTTATAAAACAATATTCAATAAATCTAAAGATAAGACTGTTAGGCTGGTCATACAGTTTTTATAAGACCTGTGTCCTCATCTAGTAAATGTCAGTCTATATTTTGTTTTTCATTCATAATATCTCAGTCTAAGTGATGCGTTGAACGTCTTTAGTGTTTGACCTACATAGATGGCAAAGTCACCCCAAAGTGATGGGTAAGGGAGGCTCTCGTGTTTTAAAATGGTCAGATAGAGCGTTTTCGGAACGGACGAACCTTTAATTGTGCCTTCAGTACGTCAAAGCCTTTTACAAACTATAATCGTGCAAGGAGCTTGCTATTTTCGAACCACTGTAACATTGTATGCGATCAGGATATCAATATTGTTATAACCTGATAAACCCAAAGAAAAGGCTATCCCATATCTGCCATCAAATCATTTTGGTTATCCTATGAGCAGCTGATTGGTAGGCTGGAGGTAATTAAACGGAAAAGACTGCCATAGGTCAATATTGGCATAAAAATGGCGACTTTTAGGCATTGTCTAATTTCATATTATTATTTGTTGTTCTTGTTTCGTCACAAAAATGCCATCCATGCAGCTTTTGGTTTTATATATTTTTTTAATTACTTGTTAGACGGTTACAATTGTCGTCCAATACATACTAAGGGAATAATAAAACTAATATTTTCTGACGAACTCAAACTGACAAATATGATTTTTCACAGCTTTCAATTACTAGAAAACGGTTTTATTTTTGTAAAAAAGTCAAAAACTTATATGCGAAAATAACGCATGGTATGATTTTAGTTGCAATAAATTCATTAGAGTAAGTATTCAGAGATCAATGACTTTTATGATGTCCGAAATAGTTAAATTACAATTATAAAGTTGGATTTGAGCAAAAACTATCACACTATTTACTACATAAGAAAAGTGAAAAAAAGAAAGAGTATGAAACTAATTTCTTCGTCTTTTGAAAAGAGATTTCCTTTCTGTGTTTTAATAAGCAGGAAAGTCTTTATGTTTAGACAAAGCAATAACCTTAATGACATATAACCAGCTTTCTTTAATTCTAAGGACTGATTGTAAGAATAAAAAGTGTTTTCGTATTCTATATTAATTTTCTTGATATATCAAGAAAAATGAATTAAATTGATTTTGATAGTTTTTTCTGCATAATACGATTTATTAAAACCGCAGATTATTTCGACTTCTTTAATTATCAAAGTAACCGTGCATTGTTATATATAATATGAATATTATGTAAAAAAATATCGCAACGTAGCAATTTAAAAGTTGTGCATATACACAAGTTTTACAATAAACACATTTACGAATAAGGGAAGATCAAATGTTAATGATAATACACCACTAAACGAAAATTGATACTTTTCTTGTTGAAAATTTATGACAAGTGAGCAACAAAACCAAACACATAAACCCAGGTTTCATTCTGTTCATTCTGATTTACGTCTTTTGAAGGAATGGGCTAGTCGCTAATGAGACTTAATTCTGGAACATCTAGTAAAGAAAATGGTGTTCGATGGTTCACATGAAAGATATGACTTTCATTACGGTTGTGAACATAAACACTTAGATGTAACTTTGTGATCGCAATTAGACTACACACAGATACAATCATCAATTCATCTGACAAAAATGTTTAATGTTCTAAGAAAGCTTGAAATTAGGCTCAATAATATATGGGAAAAATTATTTACGTGTTTAAGTCTATTTTTAAAATACAGTTCTGAAGAATGAGACAGATGTGAATTGTGAATTATAATCGTCCGGAAACAGTGCAAATAGAATCGGATCGGATAATGACCGGTATTCCCGTATTCGTCCATACTAAACACTTACATAGTAAACAGGTTGGGTAAAATTAAATGCAAGACACTAAAATAATTAAATTGAAATCTAAGTATCTTTTATATTTCAACCTTCAAACTGTACTTTTTTATAAGTGAAACTTTCGTAGCCATCAGATGTATCGCTACAAACATTTAGAATAGCTCTTATTTTCATACAACATGTCTGTGGATCTCACTTTATCTTAACACACGTCCCGATTATTTGTAATTTTGATCACATGTCCAAACTAATTTTTCACCCTTTAATATAGTTCCTCTATAATTTTTGCATAGGGACATGATTATCTCTAAAATGTTAAGTCAATGTAAAGCTGTATCTACCTTAATGGAGATTTCTTTATAGCTAATATACAGTGCCCCATGCTCTTTTGGATATCTGTGCATAATCTAAGAAGGGGCTAGGGTGTCTGGTACCAATGTATAAATAAAGAATAGAGGCAAGCTTACTTAGGGTATGAACCTATTTGTAGCCTTATAAAATTTAAATTTTTGTAAAATGTCAAATTCGTCCAATGTCGGAATTAAGGTTAAATTGAGGTAAGGATTTTTGAAGACCAAATATCTATGTGCAAGATTGGATTTCAATATAAATGCGTCAGTCAGTGGTATATACGTATTCTCATTTTGGGTATGAAATATTTGTAGCATCATAGAAACTGAGACAATTTTGTTACTAAGATACGGATTGAAACAATTTTTAGATCAGTAAGTAAAAGGATTTAACATTTCACACCCTTTCAAAACTATAAATCAGTACAGTCCTTTTTATACAAGCATGCATACTAGTCCTTTCAGTAAAATTAACTGACAAGAAATCTTAAGAAAATTTTAACAAAGGCTTTGATCTGCGTTCTTCTTTAGTACATGAAAAAGAAAATAACAAAGGAAACAACAAGAGACGAAAGTCAAGGGACATTTAAAATACCGGATATAGACAACACATACAACGCAAAACAGAAACCAAAAGCACGAACAAAAAGTGAGTTACCGAACCCAATAAAAACCATGGGTTTGCTCAAAAAGAATCCCAAAATATTTCTATGTACATGTATTTAGACATTTGAGCTAGGTATTATCAAAATAAAAAATATATTTTCTTGCCTTCCTATTTTTGACAATACACACCTTTTGCTTTGTTAGTATTAACAGTGATAAACTTTTTTCCCAAAGCATTTTATTGTATACGATATAAAATTGCAATACTAGTAAAAATCAACCACATTAACACAATTGTACAACTGCATGTAACACAATTATAATAATTTATGTTCCAATATGTAATCATTACGAACGATTCGTTTCAGCTACACATAAATATGTTTTATCGTTTGTATATTATTTTGATTTTGTGTGTTTTTAACCATAAAATATTGTAGTTAGGTTTAATGTAGTTGGATTTACATCTATTTTGAAACATTAAATCAGATATAGGTTTTACTCTTAGATTCATAATTATTGTTTTAATAAAATTTAACACTGTGTTTCAGAATACATAAAATTGTAGGTTGTTTTATCTAATTAAAACATTTATGCTGTGTTTTAGAAAACAGACTTTGCTTTCGACTAATTAAATAGTTTGATTTTGCATTTTTAAATTAATAAGCTACGGATAGTCACAAAACTTTTCATATTAACGGATAAAAAAGATCATTTGTATTGAATTTAAACAATAAAGAAAGTAAAACATTCTTTGCCACCGAACATGCAATAATACATCAGTGAACTGCAGAAATAGCTATCTAAGAAAATAAAATTAATTACATCTGGTATACTTTACAATAACAAAATACTCTATTAACACACACATTTAGTAAATGTTACATGCTAAAAATATGTTTAAAAGTAGATGGCGATAACAACACAACAGAAAACTAATATGGCATCGAAACAGTCAAAGGTACCGATCCAATTCAAGTCTATCAGGCTATCTTTTAAACAAAGCCAAACCAACCACCATGAAATGAACCTGCGCTGTACAACACAACGATACAGATATCAACAATTTTCAGGTAAAAGGTTTATAATCATTATGAAAATTATTTCTCTTTTATATTAATAAAAATTGTAGGTTTTTCTATCGAATTAAACCATTTATGCTGTGTTTTAGAAAACAGACTTCGCTTTTGACTTATCAGATAGTTTGATTTTGCATTTTTATTAATAAGGATAGTCACACAAATTTTCTTATGGACGGATAAAAAAGATCATTTGTATTGAATTGAAACAATAAACAAATACAACATTCCTTGCCTACGAACATGTACTAATACATCAGTAAAACTGCAGTAATAACATAAGATACAGATATCAACAAATTTCATGCAAAAGATTTATAATCATTATGAAAATTATTTCTCTTTTATAGTTATAAATATCACAATCTGCTTTACAGAATTCTGCCGGTGTTTTAACATTCAAACCCCCTTTTAGTATTTTCTCTGTTGATGATAGATTAAATTATATTAACTTTCGTCTTTTGAATGTTGTTTTAAAGAATGGTTGTAAGTACTAACAGACAGAATTTTAATAATGACCGATGTCTTAATTTATCTTTACTTCTAGCAATGTATTCAGTTGATCGTCACATCAATCTTTTTCTTAGTGGTTTTGTTCAAATATTTTTCTTTATTTTAGTTCAAAAACATCCATCAATTATGCCCACTAGATTAATTTTATTATGTAATAATCAGTTCTAAAACTACAGAAGATCTCAATTATTTTACCATATTTTTAATTTGTAAGAAAATGATAATACCTTTCTTAATGAATTCATTTCATATACGTTTTGATGTACGCTATTTACATTATTTTGCCTACGTTGAAAATGTATCCGTTATTCTACTATATCGTTCTTTAAAAGGTTCTCATTTAAAAATAAAACAAGAACCATCGTTTCATTTGTAATATGTGTAGTCTTAATTATTATGCTGAACACAAAACAAATGTATTTTGTTTTGTTAAATACTGAGCTATTTTAGGCTATTTTAGATTTTTATTTAACGTATCATTTTGAATTGTCAATCTTTTAGGTTTTTAAGATATTTTCTTTCGTTCAATTGTTAGTAGATAGGTTAGGAGTAGGTAACATGGTTTCTTTCTGGCTGTTCACTCTGTGGTTATATATTACCTATTAATTCTCTAATATTAAGCTGAGCTTGGGGAAAAGGTTGAAAAAAGTTAAAATACTAGAATGATATGTCGAAAAAATATTGGAAACAGTAACCTGCCTACCCCAATTTGAATTTAAATTTGTGAAATTAAGATGTATTAATAATAAAACGTTAATAAATGTCAGAGCAAAACGCTATTAACTATTTTTGATAAATTTAAAATATTAAGAAAAAGAGCAACATTACGCTTATATGTTTTAAATTAAATGTTATTTTATGTTTCATTAAAAAATGTGTGTATTTGTTATGTTTTATTGCAATGCACTTTTTTATAATTTTTTACCTTTTATATTTAGGCAACTTTTTAAAGTGACAAAATTTGTCTTGTATTTGAACGATATACTCAAACTAATTCTTTGGACTGTTTCCATATTTTTACAATAAATTTATTTCCTTAATAGCAGGGCTTCCATACTGCAAACATCATCTTTTTACGTTGCCTTTCCCGAGAAATATAGTAAATTTAATAGCAATCTTATTAAAATGAACAATATGAGCTATATAAAACTGTCAAAATGTTCATTTAATAAAAAGCAAGGAAATTGACACCGTGTCAAGCGCGTGAAATATTAAACTTTAATGTGGATTCATATAGAACTCTATGTCATAGAGCTATATTGTGTTAGTGAACACCTGAAAGTGTGTGTCTTTTGTTGCATTAATGTACATCTAGGACCTAATTCCTATGCTTTTAATTATCTAGCTTTGAAAATTACTATTTGATGTTTTTGGTGCTTAAGAAGGTTAAAATTGAAACGGAATGTTGACTCATTATCGTGCCTATTTCGAACAAAAACTTGTTATACAAAATTCCGTCAAGGGCATTAAGTTGTCGGTGTAGGACGTAAAAAACTCCCCAAGTCAAGTCAAGTAATACAAAATCAGAAAGTTGCTTTATACATATAAATACTAAATAAAATGTAAACAATTTACAATGGTAGCTGTTGCATATAGAAATTGCTGTTATCCTGGTCATGTGTTAAAAATAGTAAATGAAACGCCGCATCCGTAACATAATTTCACCAGAAATGTTCGTATTGTTAATGACCATCAAAAGATCATATTAATGGAAAATGAAACTTGAAACAAATGACAGAAGTAAACTGACTTATAAATTCCAAAAGTTTGCAATTTAAACTCATAATATGAAATGCATTAAAACATATTTATGAGAATAAAGTACAAAATCATGCAGACGTAATTATACATTTTTGCAAAAGAAAGACTCATGCATCTATGTTACATGACATTCTTTGTCTTCTATTCGGTATTAATTATTTATTAAAATTGCTTGCTGTCTAAGAAAAAGATTAAAAGGAACTTTTATTCCAAAATGTGTTATTTGAACTAAGGAAACATTTGTGTCAAACTTGAAAACAGATATCGTTTTGATTATCTGATCTCAGCCTTAGAGGGATAATCAAATTATATACGTAGACATTGTACATAATAAAATAAACTAGATTTTGTTACAATTGTAATGCGTTATGAGGATGTATACTATATGGTACTGTACTATTTAGTATTCAATCTAAAATCATCGTTTTAATTTACTTGTTAATTTGTGCGATATAACAATTAAAGGAAGTAACTTGAAAGCTTGCTGTTATGCTATCACCATTGGTTAATGGCAATCAATAACAACAAGTTGCAGTTGGAACATCTATTTTGATACATCACAGTTTAGAAATTGGATTACAAAAACGGGGAATATGCACACGAAACCATTATTTTGTATAATTTTATACAACGAATGAAAAAATGGCAGCCATTTTTTCAAAATGACCACCAGTTATTGGATAAATGTGGTGATTGTATACGAAAAAAATGCCATAGTATGTTGAAAATATATGCCATATTTCATGAAATTATCATAAGTAGTTTTACGTGCTTACATATATGCTACATTGTATTTGCAGCCATATTTTTTCATATGTTGATATCCAATACAGTGCCCAGCCTCACTAGTCAGGGTTTCTGTATCCACATGTGTCCACGAAACCCTGACAAACTTAGCTAGGAAATTCCCGGGCTAGAAGATTTTCATGTGACGTCAAACATTCAAAATATCAACTAATGAAATTGCTTGAAAGAAGCAAGTGTTTGGCAGTAGTCATTTTTACTCATTCTTGAGTGGGAAGAAACGTAACGCAACTAATAAATAACGCGGTAATAACAAACTATTAACACTGCTGTACAAAAAACACTAATTTTCACATGGTCTATGCAACACATCCGTTTGTTTATTTATAATCGACATCGGGATATCCCCTTACCAAATTGTGAATGAAAGCGAGCTTTTGATTGGCTACATTAAAGTATGATGTAGCCAATCAAAATAGTGACTTCTAGCCCGGGAATTTCCTAGCTAAGTTTGTCAGGGTTTCGTGGACACTTTCAGTGGACATAGAAACCCTGACTTGTGAGGATGATACAGTGCCCTGAAAGAATAATTCTAATTTTTGATGGATTTGCAGTCATATTTGTGGTAATATATAGATATCCAGTGCCCTGAATTAATAAGGATAATATTTGATACATTCACCAGCACATTTTTAGAAAGACTACTACTTCAATACAGATTTGAATACATATATGCAAAGTGTTCAAAAACCTAAAAACACGATCGTCAGGCAGTTCTGTTTTTTGTTTTTGGTTACTGTTCTTTGCTATTTGTTTATCTGAATTTTGATATAGATTTTCAATTGCCTAATGGCATTTGGTTGCTGATTGTTTGTCGGTCTCCTTGTAAATTTAGTTTACAGTCATTATATGCTAATTATAAAACTTTAAGACTTGTCGGTTGGACAAAAATTACCTTCTGTGTCTTAATACAAGGGCCAGGTTCGAAATAATATTTCTGCTTGACGTTTGTTGATTTAACAATGCTAAATTATTGAAATACATTTTTAAAAAATACTTAAACCTTTTCTACTGTTTTATACACTTGCGCATATTATTTAAATCAAATACAATGTAGATCGTAAACAAAAACTTGAACTTTTAACATATTCCAATAAGTCTCAACAAAATGATCATTCGAAACAATACTGACCAGTAGAGTTTCTTTGACCAAGTTAAGTCTTCCAAGAGTGTAATAAGGTTATTTGTAAATCATTCTTTTTTCTTTTGTTTGAAGTTTAACATTACTCACAAAAATGTTTCAAGAATGTTTAGTTTTTAATGTGGAATTGGGAGAAGCCATCCAACATACTTCTCTGTAAGAAAAAAGAGATAAAGTCGACCACAACCTCCTATTTAATTAACCGGTCTATACACTTTATTTTTACTATTTGGAGAAATGTAATTATTAACAAGGGACCTATGCATCATTATGCACTGTTTTTTTTCCATTGAAACTAATTAAAGTTAATTACGTTTTTAATTAGTTCTTTCTTTTAAGTAATGTACTGTAATGAAAAATGGGTCATTTATCTGTGGTGCACAGATAAACCTTTTAACAGAGACATTGATTGAAAGTTATTTAACGTTGCATTTTCATAAACAACGGAAAGAGAAGATATAAATAAACGGTAATTGGCCATGACAGAACTTACTTGTCATCAATGACTCTAAATTAAATAATAAATATACTGAAGACCAAATACGTCAAATAATACATTTTTTATTGACAACACAATCGTCATTTTACACAGAATGTTGGTATTACAATATGATTTATAGGCATAATGTATACCTTTATACAATTATATAATTAGTGATGCGAAATACAGAGAACATTCCTTGACAATAAACAAAAAACAGTTTCGAAAATTTCCACACTTTACACAAAACAGCAGGAGTTAAATTTCTTTATATAAATAAGTTTTAACCAATGGACTTAAAATCCATAGAAACAGAAAAGTTTTGAAGTATACTAATAGGATATTTGCAAGGCTTTTCAAGAGCAAAATTAAAACAATAAAAATTCAGTCCTCGATGAACTGATGGACCATACCTGATATATATCCTGTTGATCTGGTAACTTTCTTACAATTTTAGGACATATTGTTTAATTTTTCTTTTTGATTATGATTTTTAAGCGTTACAGTGAAAACAACAAATAAATGATTAGTTAAACTATCACTTTACCATTGCACTACAAGAAGGTAATGCTTTATCACTTTTACTAATTCATTTGATGGATTTTTCTCTTTCAGTAATCACTTATTCAGTTGCCTTGATATGACAGAAATTTATTTTGAGATGTATTTAGCAGAATTAGAATGGTAATGTTTAGTTGATAGCAGTTTGATAAGTTGTGTTTAAAAATATGCACACATTTTGGATTATGTTTTTAACAATTGTGGTAAAAATAATTAAGGTACATAAGTACCAGACGCTTAACTTGTGTAAGCAGTGTCACTGGTATTTAAAGTAAAACTAGTGGTTGTGTGCATGATACAAGCTAAATGGCAAGAACTACTTGATGACTAATAGACTGGTTAGAATAATAATTCACTTTTTGATTGTGGCTGTTTAAATGTAGTTGAATGCGGAGATCGGGATTGAGACGCACAATGAGTCCCATTACCAATACTTACAACAACAAAAACTGGAAATTCCAACGTCAATAGCAATGTGCAGTATGTTTAAAATTCAGATGGAATCAAAATGGTCACTTATGGTACCAATTATGCAATCAAAATGTAAGAAATTAGGCAATACCAATTAACAAGATTGATTTTGTTTTTATGTTTGACATACGATCACACATGCAGAAATTATTGCATTGAATATCCGTTCACGTCAATTTCGTTTCCAACACTAAATATAAAATACTTTGATCAAGAATGAATGTTCAATTAATATAAATCTTGCATATTTTCTTCAAGTTGAAGATAAATCAGTCTTGATATGTAACTAGCTGAGTAACAATATCCACTACACATATTTTTTAAAGAAAAAATTTGAAGTTGTGTTCAGTTATTCTCGGTTATGATATTGAAATTTTTGAATACCTAGAAACTGTTATGTTGCACCCTTTTCTGTTACAACGGAGATTTATGCGATTTTATTTAGAAAGTAATAATTAAATTTAATTCTTCAGGTTGGCGAAATTTTTTTAAACTTCATAGTAGAGAGGAAACTCTATTTTTTGAAGGGGAAACACCTTTACCATTTGGCGATCGAATTATCACTCGATATAAATATATAGAAAACTGTGTAACTCGATTCAGTCGTAGAAATATGATATGACTAAATAGCAAAATAAATATACATTGGTTTTATTTACCGAAACGCTTTATTTAAAGTCCAAGACAACCTATATGTTTGCGATCGCTGTCACATATTCTGACTCAATATTACAAACAAATAAATCAGTCTAACAGGATTAAAGACATCGAAAGAGATTATACTATCGGTATCAGGTCGATTCTATTTCGGTCACTTCGGGGTAACGAAACCATAACAGTACTAATGTTTGGTTGAGTAAATAGTTCCGTTACGTTCAGCGAGAATCTTTTAAGTGATTAACACTAATGAATAAACGAAATATTAATCGGGAAAAGAAGAGTGAGAAATTTGCCTTCTGTCTTGATAGCCACTGGAAAAATGAACAACTAAGTATAGACGTAGAATGTATCCTATTGTAGCGCCTACAATAAGTTTACTAGTTTTAGGCTAATGGATTTCTTAGATTCTTTGAAATAATACACATCAAAGGTTTGCCTCCTTTTTTTCAAGGTTTAATCAACAAATGGTTATAAATATTCCATAAAGTACCATTGTTTTTGGTTTTGATTTCAGCAGCGTATCAATTATTTGCTTAAACCATTAAAGTGCTGACTAAATGTAATAATCCTTTTAAAGTTCTCCATTACAAATTAATGACTTAATGAATTTAAAATAATGTATATGATTATTAAAGAGGGTACTTAAAGACGACATGAAATGTGTTTCATATCAGCATTAATTATTTATCGATAGAAAGACTGCCTTTGTGATTGATGTTAATCATGCTTTGAGTAATATTTAATGCTATATTCAAGACAATAAGATAAGAAGTATTAAGAAGTAATATAAGATTGTATACGCAATATAACGGTTATTATGATCAAATCATAGCACTATGTTCGTTTGTTTCAACTTCAGTTGACACAATATACTTGGCCTTGACAATATTCTCCTACTCTAAACAGTTTGGCCACTCACCTGCTTCCAACATAAAAAGCCAACCATTTTTTAAATTATCAAAATGATGCGACAAGTAAACAAGGTTTATTGTGATTAATAAGGAAAAGAACCCGACAGTGCTTTGAAAACATGTAATATCGTATTTGTACAAACTAATTACGATATATTTCGATCCATGATTTGATTGTTTTTTCTTTGTTTGAATGTTCTTTAACGCAACTGTCAGCAATTTTTCAGCTATTCATGGCGTCCAGTTTTTTATGAGGGAGGCCGGATTACCCGGTGAAAACTCCGAACTTTCGGAAGGAAAACTGGTAGTCCTTGTCAATTAAAATTGGAATCAAATACACCCTGCCTGCAGTGAGACTCGAACCAGCCACCTCAGTGTCGACAGACCACGTGAGCAATAGTAGACGACCTACTTTAACCACTCGGGCACCGAGGCCTCTTCCATGATTTGAAATGATTATTAAAAATATCAGAATACTTCATATAGTGGATGTAGATTTCAAAACGCACAACCACAAAATAAGGAAAACTAGCCATAATAAAAATGAAAATAGTTCTTCATATTGAAATATTTTTAAGATGTGTTGATATCAATAAAAGGCTTATGATAAAAATATACATTAAAAAAAACAATATAGGCTAAGAAAAATGAAACGCAGAAAACATGGATTGATTGATTGATTGATTGATTGATTGATGGATGGATGGATGAATATATGGATGAATTGATTGATTAATTCATTTATTGATTGACTCGTTAATTTGTTTTCTTAACATCTTTATGCACAAACAAGGTAAAAAAATCTAATCAACGAGAAGAAGTGATTGAGACGAGGAAACACATTTACGGTCACTGGAAAAGTTTGGAGTCTTGGGTAGGGATGGGGTAATTTGCCTTTTGTAGCGTTATAATGAGCCTATTCTTATTTTGAAATATACGAAAGTAGTATGTATCATGTATCATCATACAGTATAAATCTTGTTGCAAACTACATGTACACTATTACGACCTATTTGTCCGACGCAGTGACAGGTATTGGTATACAAATTCATTATTATCATTATCAAGTTTTTAATGCAAGTCTAACTGAAATAACAATAAAATGTAATATATAAATATTTACAAATCTTTATTATTGACTTAGCCAAAAACTATTCGTGATGAAAAAATCTATATTTTTAGGCATGAAGAAACAAATTGGATAATCCAACATCCTCAAACCTATATATTATGCTCTTGACAGGTAGTATTTAGATCTTGAGGAATGTAGAATCTAATTGACCTTCTTGCCAAAAATATATTCTATACATTTATACAAAGGACTAAATATAAATTATAAACAACATTAAAAAAACATAGAAACTGGTAATATTATACACATATACATGCTGAATCCAAAATACAAACATAGATTACAAAAAAGATGACACATTTTATAAATGTATAGCTGTGATAAATAAAAAGAAATTAAGACAAACGAAATATCAATTACACATAAAGAAATATGAAAAATATGTGTTTATCTGATGTGATGGATACAATAAACCAGAACATCACATTTAACAAAAAATGGTATTACGTTTACTTATTGCTTTTCCTAGAATTTTCATCTGTACAAACCATGAGCTAAAATATTTTGCTGATGTATACAACAGTGCAACAGAATCACACCGCATACACATGAATGTAATACTGAAATAATAAAATATGTATGGAACACATAGGACAACTCGTAACAAGGGTCATGGGGCACTGCCACAAAGAACTGCACATTGCCTAAAAACCAATAAATGAAAACAAAGACTAGGGACAACTCCTAACAAAGGGCACTGGGCACTACCACAAAGAACTAGACATTGCCTAAAACAACATTTAACAACCTAAACAAACACTGGGGACAACTACTAACTAAGGGCACTGTGCATTGCCTAAAACACCACTCATACTACCAAAATAGACACTGGGACAAAGAACCGGACATTGTCTAAAACAACACTCAAACCATGACTTAATTATGGGAAATCAATCTCTCAAATACGATCGGAGATTGAGTCATAAGTAGTGTTTCCTATTCCAGGATTTTTTGTCCTATACATGACAAGGAGTAGCCCGCTTGGTGTCCTATTAGAAGCAGGCACTGCTTACTCGTCCGAAACACGCTGGATTTTATTGGGTTCTCTTTCTGTTTTTTGTGTTTCTGGATTTTATGTTTGTTGGGTATAAACTATTAGATCTTTGATACAACGTCACATTTAGAATCGTGAACATTGCATTGATGACCTAAATCCTCAAAGAGTGTGTTCCGAAGGGTGACCATGTCCTGTTTAACTAGTCATATCTGTCCTGTTCCATATAGTCAAATTCGTGAGGGACAACAAAACAGAACGCACTAAGTAACACTATACCCGTCAGAATTTGTGTGATAATTACTCCATAACAAGCAAACAATTTGTCTACGAGAAATTGTCTGATTATAAAATTCATGTAATGTTATATTAAAATCCTACCATTCATTTTCCAATAGTATATATAATCGTGTGATGCTTTGAAATAAAGTTGCATTTATTACATTTAAACCCAGAATGATGGATTAAGAAGAGACATTTGATGTAATGGAACAAAATGATTTACCTGATTAACATGCGTTAAGAAATTCTTTGTCAACTTTCTGGAGGTATACTACTGTACAATATATGTCGCATACGTTTTATACTTATTTATGTTATGCATTATAAGCATCCACGTCATGGTAGCTTCCATACGTGACCAAACGCAATGTCAGTTGTTTTCAACACATTGTAACTGCAGGCTGAACATATAACGAAATAGATATTTGATATGTTCATTATGAGTTTACCTTTCTAAAAATTTGGTAAAATTGTAAACACGATAGGAATGACAGCATTCTTGTCTATCTGGTACCTTCCCCCACCAAAAAAAACACAGCCACAAAGAAGACCTAACAAACAAACCCATATTAGAAAGATTCGCAAGGAGGTCAAAATTTAGTATTTCTTTTAACGATCTCAATACCCGTTTTATGTTTTAAATTTCTTTTTTATTTGAAAACAGTACCTGGTGCACTTTAAAATAGCAGAAATTTTGCTACACTTTTTAAAAAAAACCTACAACGTTGTCAAAATGACAGACCAATGTTGACATGTGAAGCGTAAATTCAATTTATTTTGTTACTGTTTATATTCTAGTACATGAGTTCTATTGTTTATTTCCGGTTTTAGCAACACGAGATTACTAGATATGTCAAGAACAACGAAATAAAAAAGCAAGGTATAATTACTCTTAAGGTTTACTAAGACATATATGTTGTAGTTACACTTTTTGATAATTTGTTCATTTGAATCACGATTTGTTTTTGGCTTGAATAGTTCTTTTAGTGTTACTATAGTATAATCTTTCTTAGACCTACTTCTAGAAATAGACTCGGGAAAACTACAAAGTAGACAACGACAAATTTGATGACTTAAGATTTCCAATAGTCAACTTTCCTTTTATCGACCGCAACTTTCCAGCAGCTGCAGCTTATGGTGTGTACATTTCACAACTTATACGTTATTCTAGATTCTGCAATCGGTATTCCGATTATCTAGAATGTCACTGATGTTTACTACTGAACTCAAACGATTTGTTGTACCTAGGTTAATGTTATCTTTACAGAAGTTTCATGGTCGTCACCATAATTTAATTGATCGTTATGGGAAATCAATCTCTCAAACACGATCAGGAATAGAGTCATATGTAGTGTTTCCTAGTCCTGGATTTTCTTTTTTCCTATACTTGGCAATGCGTACCTCGACAGGTGTCTAGATAGAGACACTGCTTACTCGTCCGGAGCACCATGGATTTTATTGGTTTCGGGTTACTCTCTTTCTGTGTTTTTGGTTTTATATGTTGAGCTGTATATGTTTGTCTATATCCGGAATTTTTTTATTTTCCCTTGACTTTCGGCTCTTCTTGTTCGGTCGGTCTTCTTCGGTATTTTTATACAAAAATGAGATTAAACCAAGTCGAATATAAATGGTTTGTACTTTACTCTGTATTTTTCACTCCATAACGTTGACCCACAACTAAAATTGTCAATTTTCTTAAGTTATAAATTTACCATCTTGCAGATGAAATAGTTCAAGACTTGGTTGCCTGGTTCGTCATTCCATTTAAAATTATACCTCGACCACATAACCACTGGTCCTATGTTATCCCAGGGCTCCAGCGGTGCCCAAGGAAGGTAAGACAATGTTTTCGGCCCAATATTTAAGTTAGACACCCACTGAAACTGACTTCCAGTAGTCTCTTTAGCAATACCGATCCATGTGTCTGAAATAAAATTTAAATAATAATTTTGTATAACATCAGGTAATGTTATAATTATCGTAAAATTCAAACAATGAGTTTATTGTAATTATGGAACAGGTAAATATGTAATTCTTCTATACATTATCATATATTGTTGAACTGAGAACAGCGTTTGACTCATTATACTATATTGGACTCTGATGTAAATTAAAGACACAACATATTGGCACTAAATTGTATAGTATAATTAAAGATATGTATGCAAGCAATCAATCTTTTTTAAACCAATATTTAAGTATTTTTGGTAAAGTCAGAGGAGTTAAACAAGAGGACTGTTTTATAAATGATATATATAATATATTAGATCAATCATGTCATCCCTTGATACTAGAAAATACAAATATATCAAGTCTAAGCTTTGAAAAATACTGCTTTGACTGGCAATTAACAGTCAATATTAAGAAGATATAAACTTTGACAATTTAAAAATAAATTTTATCCAACTCCTCCTTTATATTATAGAAATCAGCCTCTAGCTGAAGCTAAAGATTATAACTTCTTGAGATCGTTTATTTTTAAAGGAAGCTTTTAAAGATCTATAGAAGAGTTTTTTTTAAAAAAAATACTAATAGCCATTATTGCTTTTCGGAAAAGATTTCAAAATTTTCACAGTCTACCCATTAGACTAACCTGTAAAATGTTTGATAGCCTAATAGACCTATATTGGTATATAATAGTGATATATGAAAACGTACATACAACCCTTTAATAAAAGAAGCATATAACATGAATGAATGTACACCACACACCGAGGAAATATATACTTGGTATGCTATGGTGCAAAAGTGATTTGCAGAACTAGACCTTGACAGATCAGAATACGAAGGTTTTGATCTCTCATTTTTTAAAGAAACAATAAAACAAATAATTTCTGAATATTATATAAAAAAGATAAAACTAAATTAAATAATTTAAATAATGAATCTAAACTTTACTTATTTAGTGAACTGAAAACAGGCATACGATTTGAAGGCTATTTAATAAATGAAAATAGTTTTATATATTTATAGATAAAACTATAACAAAACTAACAGTGAGTGACCATACTTAAAATATAGAACAAAGGAGGTATAATAATTATCCCAAATGTCAACGAATATGCTCTAAATGCAACATTGTTGAAGATTAAAAACATTTTCTTTTACATTGTCTAATAACCACTACCAAGAGATATTTTGTTTGCAAAAATTTCGAATACAGACAATAGCTTTGCAAGCTTAAGTACTAATAAGAAGTTCAAATATATCCTCTGTCCAAAATTATAACATCAAACTTATGTTATGGACTTTATAAAGTGATCATTTGAAATACGAAAATAAGTCTACATTGGTTAAACTAGTTATATAAGAAATAATAAATATTGTACTTTGAGTATGTTTGTATTTGTGTTCAAATGCTTATGTTTATAATTTTGCTTTTACTCATATGGGTGTAATTAACACCTTTGTGTTTGTAATATGTACGTAGAATAATAAAAGTAGTAGTATCAATGTCATTCCTATAATTATTATTATCTTTATTGTTTTATTTTTTTTATTAATTTATTATTATTATTCGTGTTGTTGTACATAACTTAGTATATATCTTTTGATTATCATCCGTTCATATTATTGCTCTTCATCCTCCGAACACTGTAACTAATATATGCAAAAATGTACAGACTTATATATATATGTATATTTATTAATAATTAATTCCCATTTTCTTTCAAAACCTAAAAATGTCACAGTTTGCATTCAAGTTGTTTTACTTCTTATTGCTTCTGTTTTGTTTCCTGTAGGCAATGAAATTTTTCTTTATATTCAAGATTTTAAACTTTTTCAAGATTTACTTCATATTTTTTTATGTTGATACTAAAACTGTGAAATTTAACTTTAGCCATCCACTGTTTTTTTTCCAAAAAGATATCATACTCTGTTGCCATCTAACCATTTTTGCAGATTTTATTTCTCCTTCCTTTTTTATATTAATGATATAGCCGAAAATCTAGTCTCTCTCTACAGACTTTTTGCTGACGACATGTCAATCAGTCAGGACGTTTCACAAATACAATCTGTAATTGATCACGATCTTAGAGAGCCGAACGATTGGTCAAGAAAATGGTTAATCTCGTTTATCCCTGAAAAAAACAGAAATTATGTTATTCTCCAATATATATCGGCCAGAAATGAGGTTTTCATTAAATAATATAGATATTCCAGTTACTACTTTTCATAAACGTCTAGGAGTCACTTTTAGCAGTGATGCTTAGTG
The DNA here is from genome assembly GCA_944474755.1 of Limnoperna fortunei. NCBI lineage: Eukaryota > Metazoa > Mollusca > Bivalvia > Mytilida > Modiolidae > Limnoperna > Limnoperna fortunei. The sequence continues at coordinate 64,063,080 of OX104121.1, read as the reverse complement.
GAACATACATATTGAAAATATTACATGTAGTCTTTCAAGGCACCTTAATGTACTAAGGAAGCTTACATACAAACTAAATCGTAAAAATCTAGAGAAACTGTATTTAGTCTTTATAAGACCACTTTTCGAATATGCCTGTGAAGTTTGGGACAACGTTGGTTTGGGTTATTGTAATGAACTCGAGCTACTGCAGCTAGAGGATGCGCTAGTTGTCACAGGCCTACCAAGTTTTACTAATACAACTAATATTTATACTTAAACTGTGTGGGAGCCTTTAGCCGAGCATAGGAGACGTAGAAAGCTACAAATGTTTTAAAATATACAACATAGCTCTGCACCAGCATATCTGTGTAATCTAATACCACCAACTATACACAGCACTTCGGTGTATCCGTTGCGTAACGGTAATAACATTATGACTCCCTATTGTAGACTGTCCCTGACTACCGAATCATTCAAACCATCAACTATTCGACAGTGGAACAGTTTGAATATGTCGATCCGTAATGTCGATTCTATCTTTAAATTCAAATCCGAACTAAAAGACATGAGCCAAACTTTAAAAGTTACGACGCATTATGAATATGTACAGTACTTAAGATTTAAAACGCAACACTTTTATCAATCGGTCAGCGATCCATCACCGTTCAAAAATCCGTCAGCAATCAGTTATCAATCAGTCAGATAAGTCAAATCGTTCCCAATCCGTCCATCGGTCAAATTTGCGGATTTGGAACGATTTGAATGATCTGACGGATTGATTGGACTGATCGCTTCATGCAGTCCATTCAACTTCGGGTGAGTGAAATTAATATTTCGAAATGGGAAAATTCGTTTCACTCCCAAATATTAGTTTAGAAATAGCAACTGTTATTTCCTCATTTATGACTCGTTTTAACTAAAAATGAGGCTTACACTAGTCTTAAGTTAAAAATGACTCAAATGGAAATTCAACCAATCTATAACTAATGCATCTGTGACGGAATATAAACATCACATAGTGTCTTTTTATAAAAAACAATTTAAAAAAAACAAACAATTAAAAAAAACACGCTCAATGACTTAAAACAATACTTGACCTGGCGTGCCAAGGCGTACCTCTCGTATTTGTCTTGAAAAGCGGGAAAAGCCCGAAAGACAAAAAACGTGAAGGCGAAGTCATAAATTTTTTTCTCACTTCGGGAGTTAGAGTTAGCATTATTTGTATGTATGTTTGTTCGAAGTTTGTTTAACACCATTTGTAAAATTGTATTACGATATATAATATGGCGTCAGGTGTTTATAGGGAAGAGCTGGAGTATCCAGCTAAACCGTCGACTTTCGACAGGAAAGCTTTATCCTTACATGTCATGGTTTCTGTGTCTACATGCATGTGTCCACGAAATCCTGACAAACTTAAACTTAGCTAGGAAATTCCCGGGGTAGAAGTCACTATTTTGATAACTGAAACATCACACCGTAATGTAACCAATCAAAAGCTCGCTTTCTTTTACAACTTGGTTAGGGGGGGATCCCGATGTCGATTGTAAATAAACCAAACGGATGTGTTGCATAGACAAAAGCGAAAACATCTATTGTATATTGTACTCACTATTTCATTTTTTTCGTAAATTCAGTGGAATTTAACATTTTTGCACTTTGCTCCATCTTTTCTGAACTCGGTGTTTCTAAACCTGTTTTCGTCCGAATAAAGGGTATGTTCGCAAAACGTCTTTTCGGAAAATAAACATATAATTAACAAATGGGTATTAAGAGCTCCGTTGAAGTTTTACCAGTAATTTACCTGGAAAATAATTTATATTTTTCTAGTGAACGTCTCCTGAATACCATCCTCACAAGTCAGGGTTTCTGTGTCGACATGTGTCCAAGAAACCCTGAAAAACTTAGCTAGAAAATTCCAGGGCTAGAAGTGACTATTTTGATTGGCTACATCATTCCTGAACGTTTTCATTCCCGGATTGGTTAGGGGATATCCCGATGTCGATTGTAAATAAACCGAACTGATATGTTGCAAACACCACGAGAAAATCAGATTATTTTGTACAGTAGTGTTTATAGTTTGTTATTACCGTGTTATGTATTAGTTGCTTTACGTTTTCTTCCCACGCAAGAACGAGTAATAATGACCACTGCCAAACATTGCTTCTTCAAGCAATTTCATTAGTTGATATTTTGAAGGTTTGACGTCATATGAAAATCTTCTAGGCCGGGAATTTCCTGGCTAAGTTTGTCAGGGTTTCGTGGACACATATGGGCACATAAATCCTGACTTGTAAGGATGCATGAATACCTAAAATTATTCTTGTACATTAATATATATTTTGCAAGTAGACGTTTTGGGAATAGTCCTTAAATACTAAAACCGTTAAACTGCTGAGGTCTTTGAAGAATATTAAACATCAAAATGTACAAACATAATAAAACAACCATTTTATTTAAGTTTTTACTTCACGATATAAATGAAAAATCGATGTCAAATTCACATTTACTTACCAAAAGTTGAGGATTTTCATGCTGAAGATTGTTGTCAACCAAAGAGACGATATTTTGACTTTATGATTTAGACACTCGAAATCATTTAAATTAAAATCATAAATGAGTTAAACTGGTGATTTGTGATTTGTTAACTAATATATTACTCCAAATGTACTGCAAAAACTCTGTAAGCTGGAATATATTTATCTGATTTAAACGACGTCATTCATAAAGGGACTTTCGCAGAGAACGTTACGCTAAAACCGTCGTCAAACAATACTTTTAAAATATTTATCAAACGCAAAACACCGGGAAATGGACGGCTTATTTCATCACGCGTTTGATCGTTGTTGTGATACAGTGTAATGATTGAATGTTTTCAGAGGTATCGGTAAAATTACAGTATTGTTGTAATAGGAAGAGCAATTGCATCCAACAAATCACCTCCCCGTCCGATGGCTCTGAATTGGAAATTCGTGAGAGAATTATCAGCATCACCACACAGAACTCAGTATAACAGTCTGGAATGCTTGATACCGAGGCTGCGCTTATCTCAACCGTGAATTAGCCACCCCTCTATTACAACATGCATGCGACAAATTCTAAATAAATTATTTTGATTATAGATAAACAAAATTCATTGTTAATATGGCTGACCTTTAGTTGATAACCTGTTAAAAGCAGATGATGGTGTTTATCCGTTTAAATCGCAATTAGTCAAAATTACACGTTTATATTAAATTGTAACAACAAGAATTTCTGATATGCCATTCTGGGACTAGTTTAACTAATTGATGGTAGGTTCCTGATATAGGGCTTGATATATCATGTATATGAGGAGCTTATAAATTTATCAGTTTGGTTTGTCACCAGTCATGGTGTGTAAATTCTCTTTGCACACGGTTGTAACATGAAAAATTAAAATAAATGATATTTGAACTTATCATTAAAATCTGCAACTGGAAATAATATTTATATTTAGATTATTTGCATAGTTGAAGACAAATCCCTGAACGATAGTAATTTCTGTAATTTCTTTTTATACACGTTTGTAACATGAAAAATTAAAATAAATGATCATTGAATTTATCTTTAAAATCTGCAACTGGAAATATAATTGTGCTTTTAGAATACATTTACTGGTATACAGGGAAAATGTTCATTACCTTATAAATAAATATTGCTCATTTAATTAAAGTGCAAAGTTCCGTTTCTATGGATTGTATATCCAGGGATGTATTATTTCGTAAAATTTATAAAGTAACGTTATTAATGTTGAGCAATGTACAATAACAACTGGAAATTATTTTGCAAGTAAACGTTTTGGGAATAACCGAATAAAGCTGAATATACTGCTCGCGGGAAGTAAAGCAAACATCCAATAAATCAATCAATTTATCAATCAATCAATCAATCAATCAATGAAATAAGTTATTATTCAAATTGAAGAACGATCTTTTAAAGGGCAAGTTTTGAAAAGGTTCTGTTTGATCGATGTGACTGTTATGACAATGTTTAAAGCGATTTTTAAGGAACTACAGAATAAATGACGTTTCTTTCAAAATATTACTATTTCGTACAATAAAACGTGTCTATGTGTAACACATTTTTATGCTTAACTGCAGTATTCTCAGACTCTTCTCTCCAGCGTTTTGGGGGCTTATGTGGCTTATTAGTTGGTCATCGACTATTGATCACATGCCTGTCTAGAGGTTGCGGATTTTTTTATTAATGCAGGTAGGGTGTGCTCGACCCTAACTTAATTGACAATGATTGTCTGTTTTAACCTGTACTCAGGTTTCCTCTCACTGCACCCCAATAAAAAACTTGAAGCTATGAAATAACTAAAATTTGTATGCAAATCATAAACAATCACACAATCCAAAGTAACTGTAATGGTACTGTTTAACTACTTTAATTGCATGTCAAAAAATAAATACTTGCGACAAGAATCGCTGTATATTTACAATATGTTAAAATTTATCTTTAGTCAACAATGTGTGTTGATCGACAATGCTTATTTAACAGTTCAACAATTATGTATGCATAACTACGAAAGCCCAGAAGGCTCATTCGATATTCGAAATTCGAGATTCGAAACTGGAAATTCGAGATTCGACATTCGAGATTCGAGATTCAAGATTCGAAATTCAATATAGTTATAACCAATCAGATTGTGTGCAACATAATCCTCTACCAATCAGAATAGTCCTTATATAAACGTAGCCACGTGCTATTATGTTTATTTGGTGTTTTAACCGTCGACATATTTGTAAAAGAATGACTTGTTCAACATGGTTTTGTTAAAAAAATCAAATTTATTAGCTTTATTTGTTATTTTATCAAATTAATTCAATCCACAATAACATCTTGATTTTACAAATCAAGAAACAAGAATGTAAATGTAAAACGGAATTCAACAAAACTTGGTGGTGTGTAGAAAGTACACCATATGTAGTTGTGCATGTTACCAGGGCATTTTGGTCCTCAAATTTTGTGTGGGGGCTATCAGGGGTGGATCCAGAGGGGGCCCTCCCTTTTGACGGAAAAATTTGGTTGGATATATAGGAAATCATTGAAGCATGACCAAAGTGGGCCCCCTTGGCCAGTCAGTGCCCAACGCCCCCCCCCCCCCCCCGCCATTTTCGAAATTTCTGGATCCGCAATTGGCTTATTTTGGCCCTTTTAACTTAGAAATGTGCTGAAAAAACCCTTTAATTATCTGTCAGCACAAATCCTCTGAAACTACTCAGTACTATACAAAATTAAATGAAACTTGGTATATAACTAGTACACCATATATGTAATTGTGAATATTATCAGGAATTGTTAATTCCTAAATTTATATGGTAGTTATGGCTCTTTGAGCATATAAATTTTCAGTAATCCTCAATAATCATGGTTTTCGCTTTAACTCCCCTAAAACTACTCAACCAAATTTTATGTAGTTTCGATATAACCAAGGAATTCTGATTGGTAGAGATTATGTCACACGCAATCTGATTGGCTAAAACTATATTGAATTTCGTATTTCGAATCTCGATTTTCGAATTTCGAATCTCGAATTTCGAATTTCGAATCTCGAATCTCGAATTTCGCATCTCGAATATATAAGAACTATTCTGATTAGTAGAAGATTAGGTCACACGCAATCTGATTGGTTATAACTATATTGAATTTCGAGTTTCGAATCTCGAATTTCGAATTTCGAATTTCGATTCTCGATTTTCGAATGAGCCTTCTGGGCTTTCGTACATAACAGTTTGATAATTGAATTTAAAAATGTTGTAAACTAAATATATGCAGGTTCACATTTAAGTAACTTGTTTTTCTGTAACTGCATGTAAAAATGATGTTGCTAAGCGTGAAATAAATTTGTTGGGACGGGTCGGTCTAATATTTACAAAAAATATACCTGTAACAGGTCACAGAAAATGAAATAAGCCGAAATCACGAATCGAGAAAACAAAAAAAGATCAATAATGGATTACAAAAATTTAACATTTATCTCGTCGCTAATGATCTGCTTTAAATTTAAAGCTTTCTCAAAGGTTACAGGGATTACCCACAGAGATGTCCTGCCTTGAAGAAATTTGCTTAATTATGTAATATACAGAAAATAGTTGGTTTTTTTTTGGTTTTTTTTATTATTTTTTTTTACCTATTAATTTTTTTCTTGAACGAGATATTTGTATTAAGTATTCTTACAAAAACTAGCGTTTATTGTATTATAAATGTATATATAATATAAAAAGGACGCAGAATTCGTTTCATCTTTAAATTATGAAAATATACGTATTTTTCAATAAACTGATCGATTTATGCATATAATTAAATGACGGATTTTAGATTGCACTGATTGGACTGATCGCACTGATCGCTGACGGTTACCAAGGTAATGGCGAATTAATACTTTTGGACGGATGTAATCCCAATCAATCGGTCAGCGATCCGCCAGCGTTCCAAAATCCGTCAGCAATCAGTTATCAATCAGTCAAAGTGTTGCGTTTACGGGAGCATGAACTGTATAGCTTATAATTCAATATTGTCCTACCCAGCTAAGATGCTTAGCTTCATTTTTAAACTATGATCTTTACAGAGTAAATATTATTTCTGATCCATCCTGTCATTTTGGATCTAACAGTGAAGATTAGATTCGTATCATTATTTCTTAGCATGTTCTTAATATACCGTCATTAGAGACAGATTATTTGAGAAAATTTCCTGGCTTCCCAATTATTGTCCAAGAAATCTAGAACTTTTAACATGTGGTAACCCGTTATTGTCCACCGAGCAGAACAAACAAGTTTTTAAACATGTATTTGAGGGTATCAAAGGGCCAGAAAGATTCCACGTTGATTAATACCTTATACACAGGGTTCTTGAAGCAAACAATTTATCACACCCCTTACTCTCTAATTATTCGTTTATCTTCGCTATTATATTTTTCTGGTACATTCCATTTATCTCATGTATTGTACAGATCTTATCTTACACATATAACTTGTATTTAATTGTATGCAGGCTCCATAAATGTTTTTTTGCACCATATTGTATATTTGGGGAAGACTTCATAAGTTTGTCTAACTTGTGTCGTGTCCTATTTGCAAATTTGAGCAAATAAAATATGTTTAAACTAAATTACAAAATAAAGAATTATATAAATTATATATCTTCGCTTTTTAAAAACATTTGATTTGATATTATATTTTATTACACGTTTTTTATGTGTGGACCCCTGGATAAACGCTATACATGTATATGTCAATTTAAGTAATATAAAGCCCAAAAGTGTTTGAAGATGCAGGAAGAGGTTCATTTAACTTTCTAAATATAATCATTATGTAATAATAATTTTAAACGCATAACATCTGGCAAGAAAAACAATCATTTTGCAATTAAATTAAAAAACGAGACTTTGTTATAAATATGTTTTAACCACATTTTGCATTGTTATAATAGTTTACCTTTATTTAGAACAGCTGTCACTAGACTTGCAAGGAAGTTCTGTTCGTTTTGATCATTTACGTTAGTCAGATATGCACCCTTTACCTCCCAGCAGTAGGTCTGTAACATAAGTTTGTAATTTTACATCATGAGAACTGCTACAGTAACGACATTTTTTTACTCTATCGCAACAGATATAATAAACAATAACATCGTCTGATCGTTGCGAAGAAAACGTACAGCGCGCAATATTCGATGAAGATTGAAGACGTTTTCAAACTATAAATATAATTGTGAATTGTTGATGGACGAATAAGCAAGAAAGTGGTTTTGAAAAAAGTACCAAGACTTGGTTCGAACAGCAAATTTTGTATTTTGTAGCAACATCTCTTCCCATTTTCTTTAGCGTAAAATGAATATGTTGTACTCTCCACACTTTACCGACAATATTCATGCATTTTTGTTGTACCTTTTCCTTTGCTTATTTCAAAAACTATATAGAACCAGAGCGATTTTCGGTGAAACTAATTGACCTATTGCGTTTTCATACAAAGGTAATGTTTTCCTGAAATTATATTGTCCTTTTTGAATTTTATGAATGTATCTATTTTATTTCCATTAAATACTCTACAGCTGAGTAACGTTATCTATTTCGTTTAACCTAACTTGGTATTTTCGACACGCCCCCAGCACTTGCCTGATTGATGACGTTGACGATATACATGTATTCTTCTGCAAACAACAAGTGACAACGAATTATAAATATTACTGGTTAAATATTGTTCTTCTAATTTCTTTTTTTAATATCAAATTTAAAATATATATCATTGTTTTCAATTGTTGGTTAGATTATTGGATATATACGATTTTGGATCGGTTTACGCTGGATATAAACCTTGAAACATATACCTGAGTGCGCTAGCATATTGATATGTATACAGATGCTTGGAATTACGATTTTATAAGTTAACTTCACAATACAATGGCAGTTGTATTAAATACTTACCAATGCTTCCTGAAAAGATGTTGTAAAGTTAGAAACAAAGTAGCAACTGTCGGTTTGTGCATAATAATGCCATTCGACGGGACAGATATGATCTAAAAACAAAAACACCATTGTTTGAATATGAAGTATGTTATCAGACAGATAAGTTGAGCAAAAATAAATAAGTAAGCTTAGTCAAATGTCGTAGTTTGTTTTGTCTTAAAACGCGTTGATTATTAAAAAATCAGCATTATCATTTGTGCTGTTTTTTTTGAAAAATACGTATTCAGGTTTTCAATCTATTTTTCTGCTACTTTTGATTTTGTTTTTCGTATGATCTCTGTAGGATTGTAACATTTTTCAAATGTAAAATAAACGTTGCCACATAAAAATGTGTTTTGTACATTCCCATTAGTTACATTCTTGTCTTTCTTATGATTATTATTTTTTCTTCTTCCGCGGAGGTTTGCCAAAAAGTGTCTCGACATATCATTCTGATACTTGGTACCATTCATCGGTCATATCCGGAGATGACATAGCTCATGCTTTTAGACGGATCTATTTTTAATAACAGAGTTATCTGCACCAACACAAAAACTATTGTTAGCAGATAAACTCAGAAACTGTAACCGATACTCAAAATCTGAAGTGTGAAAAATGTAGACTGCCCTATGGGAATGATTTAACAAGCAATTTTTTTCTTCCAATCAAATTCCTGTTTACGTCTTTTTGACCTGAAAAATGACGTCACGCGTCAAAATTTTTTTTCTCGAAAACTATAAGTCCTAGTGACCATTGATCCTAAGTGACACATATTACATTTAAAAATGTCAAGGTCAAAGGTTACAATAGGTCTTGTTATCACTATATCTCATAAACCATAAAAGATAGAAGCAAACAAAAAATTAGGAAAATTCTCCTCTTATCAAGACCTTCATTTGGTACATTAGGCCGAAGTTGTGCGATGAACCGTTTTTGAGTTACAGCCCTTGACGCGTTTCGGTTAATCTGTTTTTTGGTTTGAAAATGGTTAGAGAAAATATAGTAAACATATAGGTTTGACATGATTAGAAGGAAAAGAGCTTCAATTTGAGCCAAAGGTCAAAGGTCATAGGTCAAGGTCATACCATAGCAACAAGGTGACCGTTATAAAAAGTCCTTAGCAACCATATATTTTTAGAATCAGAATGATGTACTTACTAAAATATGTCATTTCATAACGGGAAGTGGCCTTTGCCCCCTAACAACGGAATGAAAGTCCTTAACAACCATATATTTTTTGGCTCGGGACCATTTTCTGTACTCAAATAACTCATTTTTATGACTGGAAGTGACATTTTGTGCTATAGCAAGACACAACATCTCATAGTATCACCTAAATTTTATGACTTGGAACAGTGGGAAAGACCTTCTCATTTGTTCTCAGAACAAATGGCAGTTTATTTATTCCTTCGCTTGCGCCGATTACCATATAAAGGTAAACAAGCAAAACGTTTTTAATTATTTACTTAAATTTTTGCTTCATTGTAAATTTAAGAATTAAATCTTTTGAACATCCTGTAACTTAAGACTAAAATTGTATTCATATAATCTTGTCATCGGTTCTGTTTGAATGTGCGAAATTGAATGCATTGGGTATTTTCCTATTTGTTTCCTTCGAATCGGTATCTTTCCCAAGCATTTCTAATCTTTTTCTATGAACTTAGCAAATAACAAAAATGACCTGTTTGTAGACAATAGACAATTCATCTCTGCTGTACATTGCTATCGAACAGTGGGTATTGCAATCATCTGTCACACTTGATAAAATCTAACAGAGAACGTACGAACACAATAAGTAAAAGCACTGAAACATATAACAAACCAACTCTGAAAACATTATTGTTTTAGACTCCTGAAATTATTGTATGCATGAAACATGGTACTTTCCAAACACGTTGTCCACTGTGGTCTACTTTCAGACTTTAAATACTATAACTAAACAAACTTAATCGAGATACGTTTGTTGGGTCTTTGATTAAGAAACTTTCGTACGGAATGGATTTTTGATTTATTGGTCTGGTCGGCCCAGATTGGTTTGGAAGGTTTTCCCATTGCATGGCAAAGAAGGCAACGCGATGGGAAAACGCTATCTGCCTTCCGTGGAAGTGCCAGGAACTGAAAGATCAAGTTAGTTGTTATCATCAACTTAAAAGTACTTTTTACGCCGGAAATGTAGATGAACATGGTACATAACTAATCTACACATCATATACTGTCTGAGCACGAGACAGACTCCGTTGATTGTGAGATTTACTGCATGCAATTGGACAGAACTAGTAAAAGTTTGCAAATTCTTCATCATCACATTTTCAGGTTATCAAATTACAAATAAATTGCTTTACATACTCTACCAGTTTTGTGCCTTACAACATTAGTTATACATATATCAAAATGTTAATGTTTGGGCACCACCTTAATTTCTGACTATTTGAAATCGAAATTTTGACTTCGGACAAATTTTTTATAAATATTTGAGTGGCGTCATTCATAAAAGAATATTAACGGTATACAAAAACGTAACGTATAACTGACGCCAATCATAACATTGAAAATAAAGTAAAATTTCAGAAATGTGGTCGACTTAAGCTTAACGAAGATAAGCACATATTAGGTATTTTAATTTAAAGTACATAATGTCTTCGTCCTTTTATTTTCCTTATTGTTAAGACAGTACCAATTTGAAAAAAAATACACCATCAGCAACACTCAACATTACAGTTTCGAGGTGAGACAGAAACAGTCGGCATCATCGTATAAATATAACAGTCTGTTCATTAGACAGACCCTATAGGCACTATCACACAGGACTGAAATGTTTGATACAATGTAAAACTGATAAAATAAATATTTTAATACCAAGTATAGATGACGAGTGCTATATATCTATTCATCTAATGACAAATTACAACTGTTAATTTTCCAAAAAACTCCGACGGCACATTTTAATCAACGATTTGTTTGGAACTAAACTTAACTTTCACAAAATTTGGCCACATAGTGCAATTTAGGACATGAAATTTTACCTTTCCGTCAGAATGATTGGGCTTTTTCTAGAAAGAAACATAGTTTTTCTCAATTGTTGGCATAGAAGCTTTATTATCGAATTCGTTCAATGTGACATTTAAATCAAACATTCACTTAGCTAAAAAAAAAATGAAAAAATAATTTTTTTTCAATGAAGCAATATTTGAGAATTTGAGATATCGAAATGATAAAATCAAAAGTTTCGTGTTATTATATCGGTCTTATTCTATCTTAGTGTTGAAACGCTAGGATATCTACAAATATTTAAACATTAAATCTTAGTTCTTTTTTGTTTATTGAAAATGGTGCCCTAACGCCCGTTCAACCTTATCTATTCTTTATTTAGCACTCCCAGTTCTCATTTAAACATTCGTTTGTCTTGATTCAAATTAGTTCAAATACTTGTATACCAAAACTTTAGTGTATCGTTCTATAGTCCAACGTGCGTACTACCTAATCTGTTTTGCCATACATTCAGTTACCTCTCAACATTCACAGTTTCTTTCATGTTCGTATGTTTTGGTTCAATATTAACATTTTCAGCTCTTCATTTTTTGCCATTTGCAGGTGAAGCATTTATAGTTCCTTGTTTAAAAAATATCAGGTCTCAGTTCAACATTCGTTGCTGGTTTTATGTGCAAAATGTGTATGAAGTCTATGTTTTGATTACCAACGAGTGGTCAAGTTCATTGTTAAATAATAGATAAAAAGGTTATCGTGTCCGTGTGTAGAGCAATTGGGATCCATGTCCAAAATCGTCATATATGATTTCCTTTTATGCCTACAATAATTTTAGAAGTGAAATACGAAAATTAATGGTATGAATTAAATGTGAACTGACGCCTTTATTTTGAAATACATTTTAACTTTATTTAAGTTACATGTAAATGTATACAGATTTATTAATATACATTGTAAATAGAATAAATATAAGTAAAGCTCTTTTAAACTGGCAATCCTTGTCAAAATTTTATTGGAGTTGATTACAGCCTGCCGCATTGAAACTCGAACCCGCAACCTCAGTGCTCTCAGACCACGTGGTCAATAGTAGACGAACTAACTTAACCACTCGGCCACCGAGGCTCCCTTTGTGTTGTAGATAAATTGTCGTAAAAGATACTAAGGTTAATAAAATTTACTACGCCAGACTCGCGTACACATGTAATATTGTTCCTCCATATAACAGTCATCTCTATCTATTTACTCAGCAACAATTTAATATTATAGAAAATAGCAATAAAGTGAAACTATTATAGTCAGTAGAACACAAATCGAAAATTGCAAATAGTACATGTAAGATTCATAGGGTCATTATTTACTAATTGAGAAAATCAAATACAAAGTGAAATTCACTAACTTTCTAATTAATTAGATTATTGAAATAGAACGGATTAAAGAAGCTCAAAACAACCCACAGTTGGAAACTTATTACTTTGAAGCAAACATAAAGCTTTTTTTATCTCACATATTTCATTCATATTGTTTGTAACACTAATTTCTCATGAATATGTAAATAAGTTTCTCAGATAGAACACGTTCCATAATGTAAGTATTGACGTCTAATCAGCTAAGCAATCTTTCAGAACATTAGTACATGTTTATTATTTATATAACTATTTATTTTTATACAATGTCTGTCTTGAACCAAATAACTAACCAAAACAATTGCTATAAAATTATAGGCGATATTACAACTACAGAATTATTAATTATTGAATAAACTGTTAATCAAGTCATGCAAAAATAGTTTAAGGGAAGCTGCATGACAGGATCCAATAATGACCAAAAAAAAATAAAGTATAATTACATCAGTTACATTTGTTACTGAAAAATGTTAGTAAAAAGTTATTTTAAACCGTCATGTTAAAATGTGGACGATATTAGGCTTTGATTTTACAAGAAAGTAGCAACGAAAACCGACCGAACAACAAGAGCCAAAAACCAAGGGACAGCTACAAATCCGGATATAGACAAACACAACACAAAAATCAAAAACATAAAACACAGAAAGAGAGTAACCCGAACCCAATAAAAACCATGGGTGCACTCAGGTGCTCTGGACGAGTAAGCAGTGCCTGCCTCTAATTAGAAACCCGTCGAGTTACTCATTGTCTTGTCTAGAGAAAAGTCGAATCCAGGAATAGGAAACACTACCTATGACTCAGCGAAAATGTCAGATCGTATTTGAGACACTGATTTCCCGTAACAATCAATTAAGTCGTGGTGCCGACCATAGAACTTCTGGAGAGATAACATCAACCTAGGTACAACAAATCCTTGTTTGAGTAGTTTAGCAGTCAACAGTAGTGATCGGTCTAGAAAATCGTAATAGCGATCGCAGGATCTAGAATAACGTATAAGTTGTGAAATGTACACACCATACGCTGGAGCTGCTGGAATGTTGCTGTCGATGAACGGGAAGTTGACAATTGGAAAGTTGAAGTCATCACGCTTGTCGTAGAACCTATTTTGTAGTTTTCCTGAGTCTATTTCTAGAAGTAGGTCTAGGTAAGAGGCTGATTTTAGTGTATTGGTGGTGTCTTTAATTTCAAGCTCGCTAGGGTAAATTGAATGTAAATAGTCACCAAATTTAGCATTGTTGAGGGACAAAATATAACTAATATAGCGGAATGTGAAATTAAAGGTCTGGGCCAGAGTCTTTTCTTTCTTCTTCAGTAGGCCTTCTAGGAACTCAGCCTCATAGGAGTACAAAAACAGGTCGGCGAGGAGAAGAGCACAATTAGTACCCATTGGAATACCAACAGTCTGTTGAAAAACATGTCCTCCAAACATGACGAATATGTTGTCAATTAGAAAATCTAACATGTGACAGATTTGGTCTTCAGTATATTTAGTATTAGCTTTAGAGTCATTGATGACGACGTAAGATCTGTCATGACTAATTACCAGGTATTTATATCGTCTCTTTCCATTTTTCTTGAAAAAGCAGCGTTTTATAAGATCTTTTAGACTGGTTTTAAGCTGCGTATGAGGGATGGCCGTATAGAGTGTCAAAAAATCAAATGTTTTAATGCTGTTACAATGGGAAAGAGATCCACCCTCAAGCTGTCTCTGAGGTCTTTTGAATTAATATCCACATTTCATTTATTCCACTTCTGAAGTAGCAAATGTCACTGTATTTTTGAAGTCCCGTTTTTACTGTTGTTAAAATTGTAGTCAGGAGTTACGATAGTGTTTTGGTAGTACACCTAGACGATCCTGCTATGAAACGCTGTTTGTATGGCTTTTTGTGAAGTTTAGGAATCCAATACAATAAAGGGAGATCACAATCTTCGACTCTGATTTTGAGATCAAAGGATATGACAATATGTAACTCCTATCCCAGGCACTGTCATTCATATAGGTTTTATTTGCTCTTTACATTGGTAGTTATAATTCTGTTGCAAGACCTTAATTCTGTTGCATGGGCGCTAACTTTGCACCATATTAAACAGACTTCTTACTTATTCCGTGTGTTTGTTTGCATCTTTGAAATGATATTAACTTTATTTTCAGCTTGTATTTTTAATGAAGTTTTATTTTTTAACTAAAACTTTCAATGTTTTAATAGAAACTTTGAATGCGATATCTTTTAATTATGAAATAGATGGATTGAAATTGATGGATTGTTTCCAGCAAGCAAAACTTCAGCTATATTCAGGTTGTAAAAATATAACAATTGCATCATTATAAAACATACCATAATTAAATATTCCTTTTACGTTATTACAATCAATAATGCGGAGATATCATTTTTTTTAAATTTTTATAAATAAAAATATCATTAAAATAAATAGGTAAAGTTTCTTTGTGTTCTACTGTTTTAAATTCAATATTTATCTGTAACTTTGTCTTATTAATAAATAATGTGTAAGGTAAAATGGAAAGCTTATTAAAATGTATTATCCTTTCATTTTTAAATCTGATAATTGTTTTTACTCAACTAAGTAAAACTGAAGAGAACGTAGAAAAAAGTAAATTTAATCAATGTCGGGATTTATATAATAATGTGTTAACGTCCAAAAGCAGTTCAAATCTGTTCAATTTTCTGTACGATTTCAATTTTTCAAAGAATATTTTATTTCAAAACAAAAAATAAGATGTAGCAGATGTTCGTAACTTGTAAAAAATTCAGATTAATAACAAAATCTAGAATACCTGAAATGCACTTTTATTGCTTTACAAACTTAAAAATAAAACAAAATCTGTATTTGAACGAGGGAAGGGACATTTTCAAAAATATGTATTGCATATAAGAGTTTTTATGATTACTTTAAATAAAATAATAAACAAAACACCACATATTCTGTCAACAGTACGATATATCTGATTCAATCACAAATATAATATTTTATCAAATAACGACGTAATAATGCCATTAAAAATCTGAATGTAGGGTATAATTAGGGCGCTTATATGGGTTTAAATATAATATGCCAGTATCTAAATCCTACAGTATTTGATATAATCCACTGATTGTTTACAAGACCTGCAATCTTCAAATAATGCACAGATTATAACTTTGTACATGTATGAACATGCTTACTTATGTCCTGGTGTGTTTTGGTTGCTTGTTTAGATGGAGTTTAACACAACCTTACCATTTTTTATTTCATAAATATAAAATTTCAATATTTCACCAACAACTTCGACTTTTATCAAATTTTAAATGCTAAGTCAAAAGAAGCTTCTTATAAATCTGTCATCTTTAATAATGCAAATTGTTATTATTATTGCTTTAGAATTTCATATATCATACATGTAGCTTTGCAGATGAAATATAATTATTTGTATCTGTATTTCATTTATGCTGTGTTTTTGCTAAATTAAAATGTATACACAATATTCCTATATTGTCAGATATATAAAGTTTACGTTTACGTCACTTAAAAAAGGAAGAAATGCCAGGCTGTAAGGTTACGTTGCTACTACACATACTTTATATATTTTTCCTGAAAATTTAAGAATATTCTTTGTTATGTTCCAATAAATTGAAAACATATTTTACATAACAAATGGATAGAACATATAATTCGGAATTAAAACTTTTGGCGCGTTACCCAATAAGATCGTGATGCCACAAACGGAAGTCGTATTCGGCACTATGTCGTTGTCCGCAGAATACAAACCATTGCTGGAAGTGAGCACATGTGTACCAAGAAATGAACAGAAAACGTCTTTAATGTAATTTTTTCCAGATTTGTCACATTTGATAATGACCATGCCTCGGATATCAATCATGCATAAAAAATAAGATCGAAAAGAAATAATCCCTTATCTATCATATTATTGTCTTCAACGTAAATACAAGTTACAACCAAAATACAAAAAAAAACAAATAAGTACATTGTAGAAAACATGGAAAAGTTCTATATCAACGTTAATGGTCCACATATTTCACTTTGTGGTTCAATTCTTATACAAAAAGTCATAGGTTTTTTTCTGAAATTAATTAGTTCCTTTACACATTTGCGTTTTGCAATCAGTGTGAATTTTGTATTTATGTAATACTACGTAGTGTTGCAAAGAAAAAGTGTCAGTTTAATAAATTATTCACACCTAGACGTACAAAATCAATATTTTTCTTTCTCTTTGTATATAATTCCAGTAAAGTTTACCCTATAAAAGGAACAACAAAATAAAATTATTTTAGTAGTCAACTTAAAAAACTGTAACTCATGTTTCAAAGCGTTTGAAAGCAAAAGTTTCGTTTGCGAGGCAAACGTAGGCAAGACATTCAATGGTTAAATAATTATCTGTTTAAGTACACCATAAAGATTTTTTACATCGACCCATAATATATACTAGGCCTTAAATATTAATGAGTACATCCACCCAAAGTAGCCTTTATTAACTTTACATGTATGAGGACTCTTAATTTAAGTAAAATGTATCAAACAAATTTCTTATAAAACAATATAACAGTCTTACCTGATATTTGAATGTAAAATCTTGTGTTGATTGAAAACTCTTTAATATATTCGATTTCCCTCTTTCTGTATAGGGAACATGTCAAATCTTCTGTACTGTATGTATAACCATCACACTGATCAGTTTCTAAACATTTTATGCCACACTGTAGTACTCTCTGTGTTTTACTGGATACGATAAATTTTGTTGACGACGTTTTGTTCATTAGCGTATTACAATTTTGAAATATGTTTTCGATGAATTGTGATTGAATTATAATATTAAATAAAACCAAAAAATAAAATAAATATATTATTAGTTGCATTATATATTTTGTCCATGTAATGCCGGAAACACAAACCAACTTTAACTGCTATTCAAAATTACCTGGCATCACCATTAAATATGAGTTATTAATCATTACAATGATACAGTTAATAAGCAGACTTTTGATTGGACAGGCAGCTTAAAGCTCAGATTACATTCATTCACACCATTTCTTTATAGCTTTATCACAGCGACTGCCTATGTTGTTATTTAAGAACGTTTCTTTGTTCCCAGCATACTTAAACGTTTGAAAATACTTCAATTCAAATAAGAAAGCAATTTCGGAACTGTTAGAAGCACCAAAGTTCCTTTATGCTAGATATCTTTACAGTGTATGTTATTATTCGATTTAAGTTTGAAATATTAAACTGCGTTGAATGGATGTTATTCTCTTTATCATCAAGGCGAGAACGTTCTGCTATGATCACTGGTATGGCCACTAATGTGTGCACAGAGCTAAGCGACGTTCACTTAATGTGTCGCGTGTTTTACAAGCCGTTTACCTTAATAACGAGAAAATATGTTGTCGCGATTTATTTTAAGTATTTAACTAATTTGTTTCAAGTTAAACAAATCGCCTAAAATGTTAATTATTCTATTATTTTTATTTTCTTCTATTTTCAAGCTTAAATATTATTAAATCAGCTTATAAGTAAATATTTTTTAACAATTTGTCTTTCTTAAATGTTGAGATTATATATATTTCAAGTAAACAATAAATATTTACAAATATTTTAAATATAACGAAGTGTGTAATACCGAATCTTTATATGACAATGTGTATATTACAATATAGTAAGATTTACAATCCACACAAGGCAGTGTACTGAATTAAGACAAATACAATTCGATTATTGAAAATCTTTAGAGATCGTGTTAGCAATTGAATTATTTAATCAGCAATTACTTTATCTATTCTTTTGTATAATTATTAAACAATAGCCAAAGCTGGATGATACTGGTTTCTGCTTGACTTATTGTCTTTATCTCTGTATTTGTTGCCATTTATAGATCTTCAGACCAAAAGGAGATACCGCTGTAACCTAAGGATATGCTGTTCAGGAAGATATATCATGATTTAATATGTTGTCTAGAGAAATGTGGCATGACATGAGGATCTGCTGTTTAGTAAGACCTCTTTATCATTTATTTAGTATAAAAAAGATATTCTGTAAATGTGATACAAAATGAAGATCATAAATCCATATCAGCCACATGATATCCGTAACATCATGGTAAAAAATCCGCACATAGATTGAAGACGTCATTAGAAACTCATAAGCTCCCGACGGGCTTGGGGCTGTTATGCGCAACATCCCGGTTACAAATCCGTAACATACCTGCTATACGTTGATCCTGTCGTGCGATTGACCTCGAAATGATTGAAAGCTGCATGTAAACAAAGGTGAAGGAGGTTTTTGCCTTTGTTTAATTTTGATGGCTGTCCAAACGCTGATTCTCTTGATTCAAATGGTTACAAAGCAATATATAGGAAAAACGAAATGTGTTGGGTTTTTCATATTGCTTTATTTTTTAGGCCATAAACCAAAGGATTGATTATATATTTTAAATGACTGAATTATATAATAAACATAATAATATATGGATCTTTTCATATTGCATGCTATAACAAGCCCTCAGGTTTGAGTGTTTCGGGGTTGATATGGGATATTTTTGAAAAGGCCCATTTGATATTGAGATCTGTAGTCCAGAAGGATACACCACTGTAACAGGTAGATCTGTTGTCCAGATAGATTCCAACTGTAAAAGGTGGATCTTCTGTCCAGACGGATATCCAGTGTAACAGGTAGATCTGCTGTTCATAAGTGTATGATGTGACAAATTCGGTTTTTTGACTTACAACTTCCGGTTGAATAATTTCGTTTAGTTAATTTAACGTGTCTTCTATGTCAAACACCTTTCTTTAGAGTGTGGTCGTTTAAATTTCCTAAACAATCAACTTCCAATTTGGTATGGATATAAACGGAACAATAAGTTTAAAGGTTAATAATACTGGAACGGATATGTTGTAAGTCCGTCAAACAGTAAATCTGCATCTTAGTTTGATTCTCGTTTTCTTTGGGTTGAAGTGTGTTCATTTAAAGGTTTAAGTGATAAAGACTTTTGGTGTCACCCAATCATCCGATAATGAACTCGTCCGTGGTATATAATAATATATAATATAATAGTCTACGCTGGTAATGTGTTGTTATATCCTGAAGAGATATAGAAAGGTTGTAAACGCAAAAGGTTAGAGTCTCAAAAATAGGTCAGCATTTGTGGTGAACAAAATGTTAAGTGCAGCAATGTGTTCATCATTAGCTTCATTTTGAATGATGAATACCAGTGTGCTGTGATGCTTTTAGCAGTAGTTTTGTGTGTTTCTAAATGTAACACTGTGCTGAGGGAATTCAGCAGTAGAAAGGTGGTCGGGCTTGAAAGGTAGACAATGACACTTTAATTCTAAAATCCCGATATATTATCACATGTGTTTATTCAGTCTAATGGTGATGTTAATACAAGACTACAAGCGCCAAAAAACTTTGTATTTGTCCACTCCCGTGTATTTTTTTTTTGTTGAAATTTTAGCATTTCATTGCTTGGCAAGATGCAATTATTTAGTGCAGATCAAAGCAAAATAAACCACATATGCTTCTCGTTAACTGGAATAATATTGATGACGTGGACAATAACACCGTTTACCCTCTTCATTGCAATAAGCTTCACAATATGTTAACATCAAGTAATTTGCAGGAAATTAAAAAAAAAGGAATTCAAACGGCCTTTTTCGTAATGATATAAAATGAATATTAAATCATTATTAAGGCATATTCTTTCAACTGAGCTAGAATGTCTTTTTAGTTTCCATATCCTTTAAGTATTTGTTACGGCCTAGACAATACTTAACAGATTTCAATATAGACTTTCAATTTAAATTAGGAATTTCTGCTGTCAAAGTAAAAAGCATTGGTAGGGACAGATAAATTTGCCTTTTGAGCTAGAATGTCTTTTGAGTTTTTTATCCGTTAAGTATTTATTACGACCTAGACAATACTTTACTGATTTGAATAAAGAAGTTTAAATTAAATTACATCTTGTGTCGGAAATTTTTGCTGTCTAAGTAAAAAGCATTGGTAGGGACAGAAAAATTAGCCTTTTTGAGGTTACACGAGTCTACCATCGAAATCCATCGTGCAATAAGCGGGTCTCTCTTCAAACACTTTACCTACTTCGTTTAGCGGTCAAGATGCCCGTATAACCGTACAGCTCACACTAAAATCTTTTATCATTTTAGAACGCGCTGGACACTGTTAATCCTTTCTGTATGATCCCAACGTTGCTAAGAACTACCGGCGCAATTCAATGTTTTTAGTATCATTTTGATTCAGATTATATATATTTGTTTGAAATAGTTTTATTTATATATCTCATCGAAGATCATCTAATAAAGACCGAGAACGAAATTAAATCTGGCGTGTATATGTTTCTAATTTGAAGAACTACAAAAATTACACTTCATTTTTTATTTTAGCTTCCCACATTGACGTTTGGTCTATCTATGAAACATTTTAATTACACATAGATCTCTAATTATAGCTGGTCCCAAAAGGCTCCAACTGACTAAAACACAATCAAATGAAAATATGGCTTTGATATCTCGGCAGATTGTTTCGAAGTGTGATGGATATGTGCATAAATTTATCATGACGACATATTAAACAGTGTAGCTTGTTGGCAGACATCTAGGATAAACTGCTATCTCACTTAATATACATATAAGGACAAAAACAAAAAAGCAGGCAAAGTCTACTTAATGTGTAAAATAAGGACAATAACAGGGGAAATAGTTCGCTTAATCTACAGATAGGGATTAAAAAATCTTTTGATAAGGACTATAACAAGGGAGATAATTTACTTAATCTACAGATAAGGATAAAAAAACTCAAGCAAAGTCTGGACAACATGAATACAAGCAAGACATTATTTAGGAAGACTGTAACAAGTAAATACAGACCGAAACAACATGAACACTAACTGTCTATTCATTATGGAGGATAAGGAGTACGACATGGGATATAATTCACTTAATGGACATATAAGGACAACATGAAAACATGCAAAGTGTATGTATTATGCATGATAAGCACAATAACAGGAGGAGATAAGAAACCTGATGTACAGAAAAGGAAAATATGAAAACAAGAAGTCGGTTTATTATGTAGGATAAGGACTACAACATAGAAGATGATTTACTTAATGAACAGATAACAACAGGAAAACAAAAAAATCTATTTATTATGTAAAATAAGGATAAGGAACACGGGCGATAATGTACAGAAAAAGCCAATATAAAAGAAATTATCTTTTTACTATGTAGGATAAAGACTATAACAGGTGAGATAATTCCATTAATGTACAGAAAAAAGAACATGAAATCAAACAGTCTATCTATTATGTTGGGTAAGAACTTGAACAGAAGAGATAATTCTCTTAATAACAAGGACATTAACAAGGGAAACAATTCATCTCAGGTACAGATTAGAACAATATGAACAGAAATGGTTTATTTATTAACTTCATGCATGGATAACGTCTTGAATAAAAACAAGCAGTACATTTTTTATGTCGAATAAATGAGATAATTTACTTTTTTTTAATGTAAAAATAAGATAAATAAGATAAATAGGACAATAAGCAGTCTATTGATATGTAGGATAAAAAAATAACAAGGGAGATAATTTAATCATGTAAAATAAAGTAAACGGGACAATAAGCAGTCTATCGATTATGAGGGATAAGGACACAAAGGATGATTCCCTCAAGGTATTGATAAAGGAAACACAAAAGTGGACAACTTATACAAGGACTTTAACAGGGGAAATAATTAATATTAGGCATGAAAAAAGCAGTCTATTTATTATGTTGGGCAAGGACTATAATAGGAGAGATAAGTAACTTTAGGCACTGATAAAGCAAGTATGAAAATAAGCAGATTATTCATTACATTAAATGAAGACTTTAACAGGGAAGAACATTTACTTCATGTACAAATAAGAACAATATTATAAAAACATTAGGATAGGACTATAGCAAAATAGATAATTCACTTCAAGTGCAGATGAGGACAAACAACAAATAAAATGAAGACTATTTATTGTATATAGGATAACATCCTCACAAGTCAAGGTTTCCACAAAACCCTAACAAACGTAGCTAGGAAATTTCCGGGCCAGATGATTTTCATATGACGTCAAACATTCACAAGTCAAGTAAACTTTATTTAAAGTCGGTGACAAACATAAGCTCTGTAAAGCTTTTAAAACCGACATAAATAACACAACTACATGTAGCAGACATCATAAGCATACAGTACAACACAATACATAAGATTAAATGATAAACAAACAGTACAATACAGAGACGTAGACTGACACAGACATAGGTACAAGACCTGCATTATAAGTTAAAATAAATACTTTCAAAACAAAAAGGACAATTGCTGATCATGCAGGCAACACATGTTAAAACGGTGGAGCAAGAAAGTTATGTATAAGAACATAAAGCAGCTAGCAATAATGCAGGCTACAAACTAAGCTAAAAGTTATCAAGCAATCTATGCTGACTAAAACTAAACTAAAAGTTACAAAGCAATAAAAGAAAGGACTATGCAGACTCAAGCTAAGCTTAAAAGTAGACAGCAATAAAAGAAAGCATTGGCACAGACATTACAGATATGACAAAAACCAGTTTTTAAATAAAACATTAAAAGCACAAACAGACTGACACTCTAGATACATTGTAAATATACGTTTGCTAAATATGAAGGAAGCATAAACTTGAGGAGGAGAGAGGACATTACATAAAACAGTAAAACGATTGCACTTATTTAGCATCAAACTTAAGCACTGAGAGCCATGCATGTCAGCTAATGTCTGTACGGTATGTTGCAGTGTATTTACCTGTGGAAAGCCTAAGAACACCCCCCACCCATTCCCATTTATGCATTTCTGTTTTAAACTGGTTTAATCTCATTTCGTTCCTAAAATTATTTGCCAGATCACTACACAGTTTTGCTGCAGCATACCTGATAGAGTGTAACCCATACCTTGTTGTATTCACCCTTGGTATAGTCATTAAATTTTTGTATCTGAAACACAATTTCAACCAATGAAATTGCTTGAAAAGAAAATGTTTTGTCAATAAAATATGCAACATGGCAGCAGATGAAACGTAACGCAGCTAATAAATATCAGAATAATAACGAAATTAAAACACTACTGTACACAATACGTTGATTTTTACGTGGTCTATGCAAAACATCCATTTGCTGTTTTTGCAATCATCATCGGGATATCCCCTTAGTAAGTCGTGTATGAAAGCGAGTTTTGAATGGCTACATGCAGGTATGATGTAGCAAATCAAAATAATGACTTCTAGCCCGGCAATTTCCTAGCTAAGTTGTTCAGGGTTTCGTGGACACGTGTGGACGCAAACCCTGACTGAGGATGTTACTTCCGTTTACGCATTGATAAGTCAAGAATGAAGACAAGCCGTCTATTTTTAATGTAGAATAAGGACTATAAAAGGGAATATAATTCATTCAATTTACAGATAAAGACAACAAGAAAACAAATAAAATTTATTTATTATGTAGGATAAGGATCATAACAAGGAAGATAATTTACTTAATGTAAAAATCAGGAAAACAGGAAGACAAGCAGTCTATCAATAATGTAGAATCGGATTACAACACAAAAATGATTCACTCTTGGTATGGAAAAAGAAAACACAAAATTAAGCAAAGTATATAAAGACTATAACAGGGGAGACAATTAATTCTCGGCACTGATAAAAAAGATGAGAATAACGTCTGTTTGTTATGTAGAACAAGGACTATAACAAGGGAGATAATATACTTAATGTACAGAAAAGGAAAACACAAAACTAATAAAATTAATTTATTATGTACGATGAGGATTATTACAGGGAAGATGATTTACTGAATGTACAGACAATATAAAAACAAGTTGTCTTTTGATTATGTTGGATAAGAACTATAACAGAAGAGTTAAAAAGCTGTAGTTCTAATAAAGTCCAGAATGAAAACAAGCAGATTATTCATTACATTGAATCAGGACTTTAACAAGGGAGCTAATTTACATGTACTTCAGATAAGGACAAGATAAAAACAATAAAATTATGTAGGATAAGGACTATAAATGGGGAACAAATTCCAGTAATGTACTCATTAAGGGCAACGTGAGATAAAGCAAAGTCTATTTATTATGTAGGATTTGAATTTTAACAACAGAGATAATCACTGATTGTACTAAAAGAAAACACGTCAATGATTTTTGTCAGGATTTACTTAAAATGGGTGAAAGACAAAAACCCCTGTTGCATCCAGTCTAAAATAAATATAAAGGAATTACTCCAGGAAGGGATGATAAAAAAATCAATCTTTCACAATCAGAAAAGTACAGAAACTCTGAGGTATAGTGTTATTTCAAAAATGTGAGATAAGGAAATTTTATAAAGGATTTTAAAGGATAAAGACCCTATTTCGTCAGCCAGACATTTTGGTACGTTTGACAGGCGACGTTACATTTGCAAAATGCAAATGCATCCGGGAACCAGTAAACTTGGAGTTCGATACAGCACTGTACACTGTAACGACTTAACTTAGTCACACAGTTCACCAGAATATCATTTTCTGCTCCAACACTGGTGGACTGTAAACGTAAAAATTCCTCAGCTCAAAAATCTCAAATTTGATGTTTACTAATCAGCTAACCATTCATTTAATTATTTAATATTGTATATTATTTAATATTTTTTATATGTTTATGTATTGTTGGTAACATACTTCATGTTCAGGCCCATCATGTGAACATGATTGGTATAAAAAGAATCTTGTTTATGTTCAGTGTGACGACATAGCAAACATATTCTTAAATTATATTGGTGTTGACCACCAAAATACATAATCCATGCTGTATTTTGCAGCACATCATATCTGATCGTTGAATACCTGTCATTGAATTGTTTGGTAGAAAACTGAACAGGTACAGCGCGTTAGTACACAAGCCTAGCTGCTTACAGTTCTGTACTCAACTATTTCACCCAAACAGCTCCCCTTTGTGTTCATTTGAATTACTCACAATTCACTCTTAATGTAACTTTACTCCGATTGATTTGAAATATTTCTTGGTATGGGGAATAAGAAGTTACCTTGTGTGACACATACAGATTGAATCTACCAATGGTTATAAAGAGATAATACAAACTCAATTTTCATTGCTTGATTGATTACTATTTTCACAGCTAGCAAGAATTTATTAATTTAATATGTTAATAATGAAAAAAAATATTATCTACATTGTTATACATATACAATATTACAAATTCAATCAAATGTTATCCAAAATTTCGCCAAAAAACATTTCTAATGGTAATAACTGTAAAAAAAAATGCAATCAATCATATTCTTTGCTTGTAAGTAATGTTAAAAACTATTGACATGGAAACAAATTGCCTGTGAAGAAAATCTTCAATGAGTTGTTCCCGTTATTCTTGTTTTGAAAGAAATTCATTGTGATGGGAAAGTTATCTTAAAATCAGTTCTCTTTTTATTCCTTATTACAATCAGAAAACAAATGTTGAACAAATATTGGACAAATGTTTCTTGAAAACCATAATAAAAACATAGCTCAAGCAAGGAAAACCATAAATACACACTGGACCAAATAACTAGTAGTCTATTCTGGTTACCTGTGCAACGAACTACCCACCCTTATCTTTTGGATATAATTAAAAACATATCTCATCCCACCAAAAATCAACAAAAATTTTCAACAAACATTGCTAATTGGAACAAAATGTTTAAAAAAATCTTCAATGAATCCTATTCTTTGGTCTTCACTACACTAGTTGTCTCAAGAAACTTTCCCTTTTATTTACAACCCACCGTAATTGATGTACCAATTTCAATATAAAAAATAGTAACATAACAAAAAAGTCTGGCAGCTTGCTCGTAGCTGCTGTATGTACTGTGAGCAGTTGACTTAAATATATTATTACAGCAGTATTATATTAAAATTACATATTTTTGACATATAACAGATCCAGTGCCAACATATTAACACAGTATATATTAGTTAAAAATGTTCTGTGACCGGTCAGGAAAAACTTCGTATGGAAACATGTGTTTGTTTGCCAGTGCCAGGAGAAAGAAGTGTTGGACCTTACTTCTTAACCAAAATTTAATGTGTCCCCATTATTAGTATAGCGTCTAGCGAAAACTGATATAAAATCTTAGTCCTATTTTCAACCTTCATTAATACCGCATAAAACTTCAAAGCTATATGCGCAGAAATAAACAATCAGACAAGTTTGTATAACTTACGGACATAGCCGAGAAGACAATTAATTCCCACTACACTAGGTGATGCCCTATTGATTAAAATCCATTGCTATATAAACAAATTGCATGTGAAAAAAAATCTTCAATGAATTTGAAAAAATGAATTGTAATTGGAAAATGATCTTTAAATTAGTTTGCTTTTATGCCTTATTAGTATAAAAAAAAAACAATTGCTGAACATATAATGAAAAACATTTCTTGTAAGTCTTTAATTAGTTCTAACCTTTATTGTAAGTCTTTAATTAGTTCTAACCTTTATTGTAAGTCTTTAATTAGTTCTAACCTTTATTGTAAGTCTTTAATTAGTTCTAACCTTTATTGTAAGTCTTTAATTAGTTGTAACCTTTATTGTAAGTCTTTAATTAGCTCTTACCTTTACTCAACCCTATTCAAAAACCCAAGCTCAGTTGTAATGCGAAAAAAACATGTTTACAATAAATCTCAACATGTAATGCAAAAAACAATGTGTTTACAAAAAAGACAATCTTGTAAAGCAAACAACATGTTTTTAAAAAAGCTCAAGATGTAATGCAAAAAACAACAAGTTTACAAACGATCTCAACTTGTAGTGCGAAAAACAACATGTTTACAAAAAATCTCGACTTGTAAAGCGAAAAACATGTGTACAAAAAAAGCTCAACTTGTAATGCCAAAAACAACATGTTTACAAAAACTTGTAAAGCAAAAAACAACATTTTTACAACAAAGCTTGACTTGGAATGCAAAAAACAATATGTTTACAAAAAAGCTCAACTTGTAATGCCAAAAACAACATGTTTACAAAAAAGCTTGACTTGGAATGCAAAAAACAATATGTTTACAAAAAACCTCAACTTGTAATGCAAAACCAACATGTTTACAAAAAAGCTCAACTTGTAATGCCAAAAACAACATGTTTACAAAAACTTGCAAAGCAAAAAACAACATTTTTACAACAAAGCTTGACTTGGAATGCAAAAAACAATATGTTTACAAAAAAGCTCAACTTGTAATGCCAAAAACAACATGTTTACAAAAAAGCTCAACTTGTAAAGCAAAAACGTGTTTACAAAAAAGCTCAACTTGTAATGCCAAAAACAACATGTTTACAAAAAATCTCAACTTGTAATGCAAAAAGCAAAAACAATGTGTTTACAAAAAGCTTAACTTGAAAAACAAAAACGTGTTTACAAAAATGCTCAACTTGTAATGCAAAACACAATGTGTTTACAAAAAAGCTAAACTTGTAAAGCAAAAAACATATGTACAAAAAAGCTCAACTTGTAATGCAAAAAAAAACATGTTTACAAAAAAGATCAACTTGTAATGCAAATAACATATTTATAAAAAATCTAAACTTGTAATGCAAAAAACAATGTATTTACAAATAAACTCCATATGTTATCCAAAAAACAACATGCGTACAAAAAGTTCAACTTGCACTGAAAAAAAACATGTTTACAAAAAAGCTCAACATATAATGCAAAAAACAATAAGTTTAGAAAAAGCTAAACAGCAATATTCCATCAATTCTTTCGAATGGTGTTTCCATTTCGCAATTTTCTTATGACTTTGTGGACCGAACGCTGAATTTGACCTATAACCTCGTCAAAAGGTATTTGTTGCACCTGGATTGATGGCATCTCTCCAGAAGTTCTATGGACGACTTAGCTGATAGTTATAGACGATCCATCTCCCAAATGCTTTCAGACATTTTTGTAAGTCATAGGTTTTTATATTCCTTATTTGACTTGTTCACGGATCTAACTGAAAGGGTGTTTCATTAGAGGCAAGAATTGCTTATTTTGCGGAAGCTCATGAGGGCACCCATTATTTAATGAGGTTAAGGTTTTATTTTTAGATTTCTGTTCTCTTTTTGGGCTTCTTTTGTCGAGTATATTCGCGAAATTTCAATTTTATGACTGGTTTGCGATACTTGTTGTCTGATCGAGGTCAACGAAAAGGACAGTATATTTTTATGTGATAGTGTTATATAAATTATGTTCCGTAAATGGCCGGTTTCATGTTGTAATGGCCAAGTAAATCAATAAAACGCTTCAATCAAATATGTTGATATGGTATGTAAGAGTCTATAAGATATCGCGACATAATAGTTGTTGGTTTATTGAAAATAGGTACTATCTTGTCGTAATGGCGATGAATTTTCACTCGTGATAGAATTCATTATGTGTTTCGTTTGTTTCGTTGCGCTCTACTCACAAAAGATATTAAATTTCTACCACTCGTGTGATATCACCTTGTCTTTACCAAACGTAAGGAAGAATCGATTCGTCTTTGATATTTATAAGTGTTGAAGACCTAACGACTATTTTTGTCCTTGTTTGATTTAATTGAGCGGGCACAAATAGTGTAAACTTTGCCATAATCATTTTGATGCCTTCTTGTCACCGATTATGTCGTTTCATAGATGTTTTACATAGAGGGGTGAACGCTCTTCTCAGTCATTCATTATATGTAAACTCTGTAAATTGTCTCAAACTCATCTTACTTCATATGATTTTGTAAAAGAAATCATATTATTTATATTAAAACAACTACTGGTATATGAATATCGTGCGTTTTATTCTATTAAGACGTCCTGCTTATCTATGTAAACAAAGCCGTGTAAAAATTCCAAAAAATTTAATTCGCACATGCGTAAGCTGTGTGTTTTGTGTAAAACTGACTTAAAAATGCAGTTTGTTATGTGTTATCAATAATTATCGTTATTGTTAATAATGCAGTTATTATAAGTCTGAATTCTGAGATTTTTATGATTTAACATACTCCTGATACATTATTTTTCTAACAACTCTAAATTTGAATTATAATGACGTCACAATTAGAATTCCGACGTCTTATACGCTCAACTGCAAATTTCAAACAGGAACAATGTTAACATTTCTTAATATTGTTTGCTTAGAAGGACAATAAAATGACAAGTGTATATGTTTATGTCAATTTTATTTGTTTTGGGATATATCTTATTAGTTTAAGAAAAAAACAAAATTACCATTGAAAGCGTCCTCTTTGAGCCGCGTCGAAGTTTTACATTTGTTTGAGACTCATTAGAATTGGAATAGATTATTGTAATTGCGCTCTATGCGAATTAGTAGATGGTCAGACCTTATATTTATCTTCATTTTATTGTCAAATATAATGTCTGACCATGCTGTAATTCCCAATAATCAATTTCTTAATTACTGCAAATGGGCTCAATGCGAATTAGACATGGTTATAACTTGTGTTTGTCAATATTTCATACGCAGCAAAAGCGTTAACGATAAGTACTCCATTAAATAATTCATGTAGCGGCAACCTCTGTGACGTATAAGTTAAAGAGACGCATGTACGAACGATGAACGGACAATATACGAACGTTGTACGCACGATATACGGACGATGTACGCACGATGCACGAAACGATATACGATACGATATACGATGGAAACGGTGAGACGGCAGTTATCTTTTGTATAGATCGTTATTATATAGATGGAGATGAAATATCGAATTTTCCGACAGAAATCACGGTATATCACATGTGAAAATTATCGTTTATTTTCACTCTCGGTTTTTTTTCCCGCCCAAAATGTCAGTTTAGTACTATCAAATATTCATTCGCCGTAGATGCAATTTAGGATTAAGCATTAAAATTTTACGAAAACAATTTTGATCTATATAATTAATAGGATAATCAATTGGGCATCGTGAATATCCAACATATGATCACTCGTGCCGCATAAAGCATCAGATTAAACTCGTGCGCGGAACAAGTTCCGCGCACTCGTTTCATCAGATGCGTTATGCAGCACTTGTGATTATATGTTGGATATTCACTCGCCCAATTAATTATCCTATAATTTCTCTATCGTATGGTATATCGAATCGTTCAGCGTTTTGTTTATCGCATGGTATATTGTATGGTTCATCGTTTCTTATACCGTAAATGTATGGTTTAATGATGATTCTTGGTATAAATTTTTTTTCCCTATTTTACTTCAGTATTGAAGGCACTTATAATAATTTAAAAGGTACTTACGGACTGAAGGAGCACAATCAATCGCGTTTATTTTTGCATTCATATTTAACGCTATGTATTTTGTTATGGAACTTCATTGATCAATAACATTACCGTGACCTCTGTTTTAAATGAATTAAAAAGAACTTAAACCTTATCTACATTTCCTGATAAAAGCGTTTATAGTCATTGAAAAAGCCGACCAAGTTAAAAAAATCTTTATGATTTAAAATGCGTATGTGCCACTCATTTGATTCATATACACTCTAGATCTTAAACAAGAGCGTTTATGCAGCATGAACTCCTATACATTTCATCAAGTTCCTACCTTTCTTAAATGCGCCAGTCATTTACAAAAAGTAACATGATTGCGATTTTCTACAAAAAAAACCACTTAACTTTTCTGTCGCGGTATGTGTATCTTACAAAATTGCCTATCTTGTGCTGGGGTAAATTGATTCAACATAAATATTAGTTCCCTATCGTTAAATGTGTGCTTTGTTTATATGAAAATTCAAATATTCATAAGTCACGAATATAAACTAAAATTCGTAAAGCAATCCATCAAATATTCATATATATTGTTATAATAGTATATTCTTTAAACTATATTTTTAGTCAATAATATTACGTGTACTTACACCTCTTTATACAATTTAAAAAGATCGTTAACTATATTCACAGACGCGTTTTTCACAGTACTAAGTGTTAAACTACACAATTTTTGTCGTTATTTTATTTTTAGATAACATTATTTTTGTTTTCTTATCTACGTCTAATGATTGTTTAGATGTATTACGTGGTAAATAAGTGTGCGTCGCCACGGAAAGTAAAGAATGACACATTTGTATATAAAAGTTATTTTGCGCGATCATCCAAGACGACGATTCAGATTTCAACTTTATAATGAAATTCATCCATTTGCAGTTATGAATTTAAAGGAAGTGTCTTTTAACAAGGCGTACGTTCTTTCGTCCCTCTTGTAAATATCAGAAAACTGTACGTAGCGTTGTTAAGGTTAATTCTTCTTTATTGTCTAAAGTATACCAAACTAGCTTTAAAATCGAACGCTTTAAATCTTTACACAGGACATAGAGAATCGCCGACCTTGGACAGGTACCTGACAAACATGAATTCAAATCGAGTGCACCATTTGTTTTCACCGTACATAGTCTCGATCATCCAGACGCTTAATTGCCTAGTCTCGATCATACAGACGCTTAATTGCATTTGTGCGTCTGGATTCATCTATATATTGAACTCGTTATTATTACGCCCAAAACTGGGCGTAATTTTTTGATTGGATGATATTTTTATAGTCTACAAATGACTTCCGTTCATATCAAGATCTATCAAGAAGTGTATAAAAAAATTGTAGCAAAGTTTTCATTTGAGTATTTTTATAAAATATTACTTTATCAATTAATTAAACAAATATTATTGTTATGCACAATCAAGATAGAATCTTACTGTGACGTCATTTTATTAGTTTGCATGGTTTTCCTGATCTAAAAATAGGGCCCTAAAAATAGAATCATTGTTTTGTCTCCACCTATTGGTAGCGAAATTACAACAAGGTGATCCCATACGCTATTATATATGCGTCTGGGTGATCGAGACTATTAATTGCCCCAAACTGCGCGTAATTTTTGATTGGATGATATTTTTATTGTGTTAAAAATTACTTTCGTTCATATCAAAAGTGTATAAAAAATTGTACCAAAGTTTTAAGCTTGAATATTTTTATAATATATTACTTTATCAATTAATTAAACAAATATATATATATATATTATTGTTATATGCACAATCAAGAGAGAATCTTACTGTGACGTCATTTTATAAGTATCGACATGTTTGGATGGGTTTCCTGGTCTAACAAAAGTGCCCTTAAAATATAATCATTGTTTGTCTCCATCTATTGGTAGCGAAATTAAAACAAGGTGATCGCGGACGCTTCTATATATGCGTCTGGGTGATCGAGACTACACCGTACAATGTCACGCACGAAACAATGTGTAAGCATTTATAACACAGAGGATTAAGTTAAATTACTTCTTCCGTAAATGGCCGATTTCTGGTACAGATGAGCTCACGCGCACACATCTGTGCTTGCTGAGTCATCCAATCAAAACGCCAGAAACAAGAACGTTGTTATGGAAGCATAACAACGTTCTTCTTCCGTAAATGGCCAATTTCTGGTACAACGTTCTTCTATGACGTTCTTGTTTCCGCCGTTCTGATTGGACGTTAGAGACAATGGAGTCTACAACAATGGAGAGTCTATATGTTATAGCGATGTGATTTCAAGTTGTTGATGTACGGAAGAAATAGGTACTTTCATACGTTTTTTGGAAAGTCCGTGTGAACTTTCACTCGTGACAGAAAATTTTATGTCTTTTGGCTCGTTCCGCTGCGCTCCACTCGCGAAAAGACATAAAGTTTCTATCACTCGTGAAAGATCAACCGGTCTTTCCCAAAAACGTATGAAAGAACCTATTATTCTATGACGTTCATTATTTCCGGCGTTCTGATTGGACGTCAGAGACAATGGAGTCTAAAACAAAGGAGCGTCTATAGGCTATAGCGATGTGAAAGTTGTTGGTTTACGCTCCACTCGCAAAAAGACATAAAATTTCTATCACTCGTGAAAGATCAATCGGTCTTTCTCAAAAACGTATGAAAGAACCTATTAATCTCAGCTATTCAACCACCCTTAAAAATAACAGTTATGTACCGTGATTTAAGTGAGACGAAAGTTATTTTTTAAAGATTGTAATTAGCTTTGAATCAACAAAACCCAAGACGTATTTCCAAACAATTTCAATCGCCACGATTTCTTTTAACAGTTTAATGCGATGTAAATACACTTGAAAAAACAGATCAAAACTCAAAATATTTGCACTAAATTTTACCACGAGTTAAGGTTTGTGTTTTTCTGAAATATTTGATTATTATGTTTGAAGTTATAAGCCATGCACTTTCAGGCCTATTCAGCAGAGGCGAGTCAAATTTTTAATGGAGAAGGAATCGAGATAACCTGGTGGAAGCTCCCCCCGCCCCCAATTTTTTGTAAGGAAAGAGGGATGAAATCGAGCACGCACCAATAATACAAGACCATAAATTCATTTTGTGTATACATCGTAATGCACTATAAAGTTAGTTGAAAATACGAAAACTTAATTTTTTTGTAATGAGTGTTACTATGAATAAAAACTGTTCTTCAATTTATGTATACGTGTCATTAACGTGTAGTTACCTGGGGTGCCAAGATGCATTAGTAAGAGACGTTAATTGTTAATATGTTAATTGCAATCACCACAGGTAATAAACGATAACGTGTCCCTTTGAAGTGATTTTATTACAGTGTAATTTTTATAACAACTTGATTATCTTTTGATAATTACTCTGATGTCATACGACCAGCATCATATTTAGTTCAAATATACATCAAGTTGTCGTTGAATTACAAACGAACATGAGTACTTATGAAAAAAAATCCTTATTTTTTAACAAACATTATATACTAGTCCCGCTTGTTACATGCGTATGGAAAACCAGCGCGCCTACATATATGTATACATACTCATCTATTAGACATCTCAAAATCAAATATTAAATATAAAAAAGGTATAAAATCAGTTGGAAAAAGGAATGTCTCGTACATGCAATTTTGCTACATTAATGTAACTCCTTTGAACATAGTTTTATCTCGGCCGTGCTAGATTACTGTAGCTATTGTACACAAGTGTAGCGCTTACTGTTTTTGAGCTGTAACAGCTGCTATAAATATTTTATTCATAATTTATCCATTTATTGAATTTAAAAAAAACGGTATCATATCTCCTGTTCAGTGTACTTGTTTATTACTTGTATCATTTAAGTGCATATATAAACTACATATAAATGGACATGTTCCCTAGGACAATGTCGTTTAAACAGCTCATGATGGTGTTCTTGTCTTATAAACTATACCGACTTTAAATAAAACTGTTTATGTTCCGATGTATAATTTACTTAAAAGAATATTTATTTATTTATTTATTTATTTATTTATTTATTTATTTATTTATTTATTTATTTATTTATTTATTTATTTATTTATTTATTTCCACTAAATTCAATTTATATTATGTTAAAAAAATAGATCCTGTTTAGTGCAATATTTTATCAACGTATATGAACTTTTTACGTCACGGATTCATTAAGTTATTTGAAAACTATAAATGCACAGTTATTATCCTTAGAGCAGAAAGATGTTATTTAATGTTGCAATTTATTAAACGTAAATAACGATATACATGTAAAAAAGAATTGCCCAAAAACTACACGCTGTACGATAATAGAAAACAGAAAAGCCATACGTCAAACGATAAACCATACGATGTACGATAAACCATACGATATATGCTAATATAAACGGAAAACCATACGATGAACGATAGAACAAATGATCCACCGTACGATGCACGCTGGAGAAAACGAACGATGTACGGACGTTGTACGAACGATAAACGCAGGATGTACGAACGATAAAATCGTTATATTATATGTTCTAGGGACTGTTATCTATTTCGATTTTTATATGTTTAACACGTTTTAAATTCCAAAGCGGATTTGAGAGGATGCTTTCAATGGTCATATTGGTTTTTGAAACTAAATAAGATATATCCCAACTCATCTTGTAAAGGAAGTAAATTTGACAGAAAAATATATCCTCGTGTATTATTGTACATAAGTATCTTTTTAGCGAAACATTTTATTAAATTTAAACAAAAACTGTGTTGGTACAACTATTTAAGTTGAGCGTATAATTGCGTCAAAATTCATTACGTCATACCGGGATGTATGCTTATTTGAAACCTAATGTGTACTCAAAGCGTCTAAGTATTATTAGAATAATATGTAACCTGTAAACATATGTGAGTCATATCATTTTAATGCAAAAATTATGAAAAAAACCTAATTGTTTCATAATTGCATCATTAGCATGGACTGAGAATAACGAGTGAGGTAACTGTGATACCTGTATTGAAACTTCTGTAATGAAAGACAGCTCTCTCTCTCTCTCTCTCTCTCTCTCTCTCTCTCTCTCTCTCTCTCTCTCTCTCTCTCTCTCTCTCTCTTTTACATACTAATTCCTTTGGTACAATGAAAAGGTTCCCTATGCAAAGACCAATTTATGTCGGCAGAGCGTCATTGTGCCTAAAAGAAGCTTTCTTGAAAAAAAGAGAAACACATTTTTTTAATACATTTTTAATATAAGCAAAAACTCAGCTCAAATAAACAATATAATCAATTGAATAATCCTCAAAAGGGCAAACTATTGGTGATATACCACGCGGAACAATAAATCAAATGAATAAATGAGGGGTAATATCAAATGACTTAATTTGAAGATCCCTTGCTTATTTTATACGAATGTTAAATGACATTTAGACTTTTCGGAATTGCATGTAGTAAAAATAACAGACTAAAAAGAGAGAAATAACTAAACCGTGCTTATATAAAACTCAAAAACGCAAAACGCAAGTAAAACCCAAAAAGGTTTAAAACAAGAATCGAATTCTATACGACAAAGACAATAATGATATACGACACAAACAAAAAAAACCGAGCAGCAACATCATCAGGTAAAACATACAACGAACAAATAAGAAACGCGAACACATCTGATATCAAGTGTTCCGGACGGTTGAGCACATCCTGTTTCACTAGTTATATCCTTCTTATTATACAGTTAAATCGGTGTAAGGGGAGACAGAGAAGTGAGACTAGTTATACGTCGAAAATCATCTCAGGGATAATTATATTCGGATCCATAACGACCTTCTAATTGGTAATGACGATCATAACTTTTGCGTATTAGATACTTATGAAAATTGTACAATTGTAATATAAAAGTCTTGTCTAATAATTTTTTAGGGCTCTAACTTTTGTTCCAATATTGTGGTAAAATTTCACATCTACATTGCAAACAATGATAAATTGCTTAAACAGAACATTTGATTGATACAACAAAATGTTTGACGTTACATAAGTTAAGAAATTGTTCAAATCATCTCTAATAGGAGTTATAATTTTGAACAGTGATTGTCACATACAGTTTACAATAAATTGTTGTATACGTCATATAGATTCATATCATGGAAGCTGCAATACGTGACCCAATACAACTTCAATATCATCAACAAGTTTTAACTGCAGGCTGAAAGAAAAACAAAAACAGCAATTACATTTTTTTGCAATGAGTTTAACTTTCTGAACATGAACAACCATGGAATAATACCATTCTTCTCCAGCTGGCAAATGTTTGCTCCCCCCTCCCCAAACCATCCTAGCAGCATTCACGTGGAATTGATAATTAGTATTCCCATTGAACAATCTATAAAATACGTTTAATGTTTTTCTATTTATGCTTTGTGTTCACGTTTGAAATAGGGTTTGGTGCAAATTGAAAAGCAATAATAAAGTTAATGTGTATGTTTTTATACCTTAAAATTTAAATGTATAACGTCATTTGAAGCTTAAACTTTTTGTATACGGGTACATATCGGGTTCGTTTGTTACATATTTAATGCCCTTTATAGCTAGAGGGAGTAAAGAAATATATTACATGAACAAACAAATTAATACGCAGAGGTTGATCACTGTTCAGTTATACCCTATTGGTTTTATGAGCTAAATATGATGTGGTCACAGTTTGTCTTTAAATACCAATTTATTTTTGTGACGTGCTTTTTGTATGTTATTGGTTGCTGGGATATACTTTAAAATTAACTAAGAGTAAAAGAAGCCCGATCATAATGGTTTGTACATTCGTTCTGTATTTCTAACCCCATATCCCTCTACTACATGTAGCAAGTTATGAAGTTACCATCTTGCAGATGAAATAGTTTAAGTCTTGGTAGCTCATGTCATTCCAGTTGAAATTATACCGGGACCACATAACCACAGCTCCAAAGTTGTCATAAGGCTCTAGCGGTGCCCAGGTGAGGTAAGACAATGTTTTCGGTTCAATATTTAAGTTGGATACCCATTGAAACTGACTTGCATTAATGTCCTTAGCAATACCAATCCATGTGTCTGAAAAGAATTTGGAAATTAACTTTGATTAACACCCAGTCTCTGAGAAAACCTTTCAATTTTCCTAAAATGAGTTCACAAGGTAGGTTACGGATTTTAATAAAACTTTGCAGGCTGAATAGGGTTCAGGTGAGAAATCTGTACTAGGTTGAAAACGGTACTACTTCTCAAAACAAAAAGACAAAATTGTTTGCCAGTTGTTGTTTTCTAATTTGAAATCTAACACTATATGATCAATAATTGGAGAAAAATGAAAAACTGGATTTTTATGTATAACGAATGAACAATCAAATGAAATTATCTTTTGAAGTACTGCTTTTATTTACAACAAATGACCTTTTTTCCCCGTGATACTTTCTACCTACTGTATGCTTTTTATGCTGGGCAATTATTGCATGTTGCCTTGCCAACCATTATAAAATTTAACGAGTTTCATAAAAATGCTGACTTTTTATAGGGATTCTGTTTCTTTTTCTATTGATTAATCTTTAAATGCAAATTAAGGTTCAATATATATTTATAAATTAATAACAGACAAAAACGTTTAATATTTATTCATATTATAACATAAAATGAAGAAACAACGGGATTTTTTCATCATTTTTAAAATAAAAAGTTCAAACTCATTTATGTGTTTTGAAAAAATTCCAACAAAATAAGATGTGATGAATGTTGCAAAAAGATTAGTTATGTGGAAGTACAACCCTTATTTGTATATTCCCCTTTGTAAAAGCTGTAGTAATGGTAGCATTATTCGCTTTATACACATATATATACATAATAAACTGCACTCAAAATCAGTGTTTTAGCATCATCTTGAATTTTCTCCCATTTTGTAACCTTTCCATTTCCTGTAATTTATTGTTTTCATGTCAACATTTGACCATCAGTCATGTGGACATATACCCATTCTCCAAGCCTTTACACAACATTATCACATGTAAGAAATACATCACTTGGCAATGCGTTCCTTACATTGATTACAGTAAATAAATAAAAAATTTTACTGAAGAATTATTTCTTTATGAAATATATTGTGAGGGTAAAAAATGAAAAGGATCCTCATATACAAAAGTAAATGACAAGCTTAGAAAACAAAGAAACCAAGATGTAACTAGAAAGTTATGCCAGGTCAAATTCGCAGTCTCTTTGAGTTCTTATTCGTTTAATAATAGTTCTGTATTACCTTGTGACGTTAATAGTTTTCAGGATTCAGTTGATGATATTGAACCAATACTTGAGGATAGTTCCTTTTCCAGTATTTCTATAAACAGTGTTGTCACTTCTGCATTAAATGAAACCGGAGTTCTTTTGACATAAACAGTCTTTATGAATATATAAATAAAGAAGCTGAGTCTAACTCTTTAAAAGTATTATTTTCAAACGTAAATGCCATTTTGAACAAGCGATCCGAGCTGGAGGTTACTTAATATTAGAGAACCTAGATATAATAGGTCTTTGTGAGATTTATCCTAAAACTTCAACAGATTGAGACATTAAAAGCAGTATTATTTTACCAAATTATTCAAAGTCTATACCTAAAACTCAGGTTGATCGTAGAGTTATATTGTTTGTAAGCGAATGAAGCTATTTTATCAGTTAATAATTTCCGGGAAGCTATTTTTGTGACATAGCTCTAAATTCGTCTCATAAACTGTTTATTGGGATGTTTTATAGAAGTTCATAATCATCTCTAGAAAATAACAATAATCTTTTGTCAATAATAGATTGCATTGTAGAGCTTAAAATATTCTCATCGACTGGATAGATTGGAATCTTAGAAATGAAGGTGAACCCGTCCACCAAGTTTCTGAATTTAGACGTTTTTTGTATTTTAAAATATTTATAAACCAACCAGATTTAAGGGTGACCAACAACCAAACTGTGTGGACTAAGTATTTGCAAATGAAGTTGATATGATCACCCCTGAGTCGATAACTGTTGATTCATCTCTGGGAAAGAGTGACCATGCTGTAATCCAGTTCAGATACAATTGCTAGCTTAGTCATGAAACTGAAGAAAAATGTCAATGCTTGATTTATGTAATGAACTTTATACAATGTATTGGGACAATTTATTTAACTCTTTCCCTTAACTAAAATAACTTCATTCGTTGAAGACATGTGGAAAGTGTTCAAAAATACTCTAAATGTTTGTGTGGATACGTTTATACCGAAGAAGAGAACGAGTCCAAAATTTCCAATTCCACCGTTGTAGATGAATAGAGCAATAAGGGAAGTATTAATTGTTCCTGTTTACGTGTTAAGTATCCGTCTAATACGTAAATCTCGAGATCTAAAATTATACGAAACCGTTCAAATAAAATGGATGCCATTGGTAAAGATAGAACATTGGGGTCAAACCATAGCTTTTTGGTATTTAAAAAAGAAACTGCTACATTTAGCTTATATCTTGAAAGAATAAACTTGTTCAGTATTGACCTTTTGTGCAATTTTAAAAAATGGTCTTAAAACTAATGTTGGAGAAGTCGGAAGACTTAACATCGCTGCTACATTTCTAGTAAGTGAGTAAGTGAAGAAGCAAACATGGAATCATCTGCCGAGTCAACAATATATCGTGGATAACTAAGGTTGATGTTTTAGATGGTCCTGATATACTGAATATTATTCAAAATATGGAGAGTATAAAAAGAAATGAACAGACTGAATAAAGAATTTCTTTGGATAATTAAATTCCAACATCTAGTAGGAATCATCATCAAGGTGTTTTTAATCAAATATTTTTGGATTTTATTGTTTTTAAGAGTGTCCAAAAACACAATAGCCAGATTGCTTAAAATGTTACATTACATGGATTAGACTGTTGCTTTTTGTATATACTAATGAATGTATATCTTAAAATTTCTACATATTTCTTAAACAAACCTGGCAGTGTACTTTTGTTTTAAATCGGGTTTTTATATTATTGGCTTATAACTTAACAACCATAGCCGATAGAGAAATTTTTTAAATGTAGTTATGGCCTACAACAGTTAACTACGAATTTATTTATATTAAAAAAAAATTTTAAAGCTCAGCAACCTAAATAATGAAAAAAACAAAGACAAATTATTTCCCTTTATGAAGGTAAAAACAAACGAATTTATGAATTGATATGACTTCATGTAACTATTAACTCAACAACATTTTTATTTGTTTTTATGTCTCATAAACCATTAGTATAGTAAGAAAAAATAAGTATTTGCATAAGCTACAATTTATTTGAAAGAAGCATGAAATAGTGTAGTAATGGTATATGTAATATCCTTAACAGAAAATTGAACTTATTTTCTGTGCAAAGGTTTGTTTTATACATTAAACTGACTTATTCTGCAGTTTAATTAAATCTGACTATAAAAGAATGGTGTAAATAAGGTGTCGTCAAAGATACCAAGGTTAACAAAAACGCGCGTTTCGTCTAATCAAGACTAATCAGTGGCGCTCATACCCAAACAATATGTAAAAATCCAAATGATTAAGATGTTGTAGAGCTTTTATCACCAAAATTCCAAAACGTTATTTCAAATCCGGCTAAGGCTATCTACACCTTGAAATAGAAAAAATATTTTGTGAATTTTCTAGTCAGTAAATTTAGACCATGACTTTATCACTGTTAGATTTTCCTGTCAGCACCGAAGTGTGACTACTGTGCTGGTGATACCCTCGGGGACTAACAGTCCACCAGCAGAGGCATCGTCCCAGTGGTTGCAAATAAAATGTCAAAGATACCAAGGTTAACAAAAAAAATTTTCTTCGCCAGACGCAATTATGAAATGTTTTTGTCAAATAAATTAAACTTCGCACAACGATCAATATTTTATTGAAAAGGAATTAAGAAAGGGACAACTTTGTAGTACGTTAATATATACTTAACGTCATTTTCTCAGCAAGCAATTACTGGCCATCAATTAATAACGCTATTAAGTAAAGAAAACAAATTTTTTTCATTAAATAAGAAACATAGTTGTACCCTATTTTAATGGAAAAAAGTGCAGAAACACTGGTCCCCAGGACTTAACAGGCCGTTGCAAATATAAACGGTTTGGATACCCATTTATCACACACAAATTTCTCATAATTGGTTGACCCCTCCCACCCACCCCCTTCCCCCTTTGTGGACAGTTTTGCGTGGTTCTCTCAGAGAGTAAAACTGCATATCATATCAAGTCATGTTACACATTTTTATCTTAAATTGAAAAAACCTATTTTATTGTATATATTAAACAGATGAGACCGTGCGTATGGGATCTTTCAATATATAAGCAGAAACAGTTGTTTGTTGTCTTCGTCTTTTCTTGATCCGAGTTGAAATGGCTTTATTATATTATGTTGTTTGTGCGGACTCCTGGATGTACGGTATATAAACACCAAAATGCTATATATGTCACATTTGAGAACAAAGGCCTAATAGCCTTAAACAGGATCATACATCGATACAGAAATATGTAATATTCATATAACAAGAGATTTTCAATTGTTATGATTACTTGATCATTTTTTTAAATATATATTTTGATTTAACTATCCTGGAAAAGCACGGCTATTTTACATGTAAATTAAAAACAAGAAACGAGGTTTAGAATAGGTGTTGGTTTTAAATCTTGCATTGGTAATAGTTTTTTTTATCTAATTTACCTTTATTAAGGGTATTTGTCACTAGGTTTGCTAGGAAGTTCTGTTCATTTCTGTCATTTACATTTGTCAAATATGCACCCTTAACCTCCCAGCAGTAGGTCTGGAATATAAAATTGTCATTTTGAATTGAAAGAACTGCGTACGATATTTTAATTATTAATGACAAAAGATATAAAAAAACAGGGGTATAGTTGCCGAATATTTGCTTTTATTGCAGTTTCAACTTACGAATTTTTCGTGGCCTCGGTAGCCTAGTGGTTTAGGTAGTTCGTCTACTATTGATCACGTGACCAGTCAACACTGCGTCTGCGGGTCGAGTATAACTGCGGACAAATTGCGCTTGACTCCAATCTTAATTGACAAGGATTGCCAGTTTCCTTACCGAAAGTCAATGTTTTTCTCGTGGTATTTCAGCTTCCTCCCCAATAAAAACTGGACGCCATAATATAATTACTAAAAGTGACGTTAAACGCCATTCAAACAATCAAGCGCAAGGAATTTTTCGCTAGTGATAGTCACATGAAACAATTGCGTGTGGCAACTTGCATTTGTGCGATGTAATATCTAAACTGATAAAGAGAAGATATTTTCAAACAATACATTAACTTTGGAATTGTTCGTGAACTAATTGAAAAGAAAGTGTCCGTCATGTAAAACGTAATAAGACGTGGTTGGAATGATAGTATTTTATCTTTTGTAGCAAATACAATGCGTCTGCTGTTCTTGTGTGATATCGACCAAATGTGCTTGGCACTCTCTGAAAACATTTATTCAGAATGATCATGCTTTTTTTGTTCTAC
Source organism: Limnoperna fortunei (assembly GCA_944474755.1). NCBI lineage: Eukaryota > Metazoa > Mollusca > Bivalvia > Mytilida > Modiolidae > Limnoperna > Limnoperna fortunei. Next base: position 64,019,426 of record OX104121.1, on the reverse strand, counting down.
CTACAACTGCTCATGAAATGGATAACCCAATGTCCTGTCGAGCCGTGGAAACCTTTCTTTCAGTTGTGTGTACATTTTAACAGGCCACAACTAATTTTATTAGAAAAGCAAACATACGCGGGAATACAAAAATACGCACAGAGAAAAATCCACAATCTTGGAAAAAAACATTAAAACTAAAGGTAAGAAAAACGATGCACAATCGCACAATCTGCTTGTTCTATGCAAACGTGTTATGGATTAGTTACGTTAAAACTGAAATAAGGCGTATTGACACCACATATTCAATCGATATGCGATTTTTAAATGTAACGGATACATGATGTCTGTTATACTATTTAAATTCAATAGTAATTTATACAGATACATCTAAGCTAAATTAATTTAGTTTACAGTCATTGTATGTAAAATTGTGTTGTTTACTCTGTGTTTTGGAATGCCTGTAGTAATATTTCCCTTTTTTAAATTTTATTATTTGGTATATGAATACTTACAGGACGCTGGAATAATGATTTAAAAAATGCATGTATTTCATATTCTGCAGGATTACTACACAACACATTGGACGTTTTATAAATACTTACCAATGCTTCCTGAAAAGTTGCTGTGAAGTTAGACACAAAATAGCAACTGTCGGTTTGTGTATAATAATACCATTCGACGGGACAAATATGATCTGCAAAAAGTAAAATGAATGTGAAGTTGTATATCACACATATATTTTCAACAAAAGGTTGTAAACTAATAACGTAATCAAATGTCTTGTACATATATGGCTGTTTTCTTCTAAAACGCATGAATCATTCCAAATCAATTTCATCATTTGAGTTGTTTTGTTAAAAAAAAATTCTTGTGGTTTTTCATCTATTTTTATTGCTACTTTATAAATAACTTGATCACATTTTGTATAGGTATGACCTCTGTATGTTTTGATGACTATCTAAATTAACATTATATGTAACTAAATTATCAATTTGTTTTTTTTTATTTCTTTATTTATAATTAATTTTGTACCGATTGCCTTATGATAGTTTAGTCATAAAATGCTGTTGAATGTTTATTTGTTTATCCGCATAATTAAATTTAAGAAGATTGCGTACATACATACAATTAAATCTTTTTACCGTCACATCCTGTAAAATAAGACCGTTGACAACTACAATTTTGTTCATATAATTTTAACATCGGGTTTTTCTTACTTTTGTTGATCTGCTGGCCGAAGGTTTGCCCTAAACACTGTTCAAATGTGCACAGTTGAATGCATTAGATATCCCTTAAATGTAAGCTTAGAATCGGAGTCTATCCCAAGCACCTTTAACCTTTTTATGATCTGACGTGATATCAGTGATATCTTAAAAGCTAGGCAAGGTTGGGGATGTTCTCTGGGTACTCTGCCTTTCTACCCCCATAAAACTGGACGCCATGATATAGCAACAGAACAGAATACTTTATATCGTTGGAAGTGGGAACCATGGTACCAGGAAACATAATCTTGTCATGAACGAAATACAACACATTTAGTTGAACGTTATAATTGTAATGATGTCACATTTATAATAATCATGTCTCGGGTATCAATCCTTTATCGGAAAAAAACATCGAATAAAAAATATGTCAATCACAAAGTATTGCCTACGACGGAGAAATAAAAGTTACTACAATATCATAACAATAGAGAAAGGACATTGAAGGAAGAAAACGTTGAAAAGATTAAAAAAACCTATGTACTAAAATGGTTTAATTACTTGTTGAAGTAAGTGTGATTTGTTTTACGTAGTACTGCAAAACAATACATCAGGTCAGTAAATTATGCATATTCTCGTCGTGAAAATATATATGTTGCTTTCTCTTGGTATATAATTCTATCAAAGTATATCAAACGAAATAAACCGAACAACCTTTTTTCTTAACATTAATATAGTTTTAGCAGTCAATTAAACAACTGTTATAAATTGTGATACAAAGTGTTTGTATCAATTATAAGTTTGGAATGCGGGGAAAACATAAGTTAGACTTTTATTAAGTTTTTTTTACACTATAAAAAACTTTATGAACTTCGCATTTATGAGATCTTCTAGCAGTTATTAACTGAAGTAAAATATAACTCTAACTTTTTTTATAAAACAATATAACAATCTTACCTGATATTTGGATGTAAAATTTGGTGTTGTTCGAAAACTCTTTAATATATTCCATTTCCCTCTTTCTGTATAGAGAACATGTCAAATCTTCTGTACTGTATGTATATCCATCACACTGATCGGTTTGTAAACATTTAATGCCACACTGGAGTATTCTCTGTGTTTTACTGGATGCGATAAATTTTGTGGAAGACGTTTTGTTTATTAGTGTATTACAATTTTGAAACCTTGTTTTGATGTATCGTGATTGTATTACTATTATAAATGAAACTAAAAAACTAATTAAACTGAGTTGCATTTTAAACCTTAAACATCTTTTACAGCTATGAAAATTAACAGGCATCACTAATAAATATCAGTTATTAATCAATACGAGGTTGCAGTTGATAAGCTGACTTTTGATAGGACAGGCGTTTAGTAAGCAGACTTTTGATTGGACAAGCACCTAAAAGTTCAGATTATTTTCAGGGGCGGTAACTAAAACGTCCGCTTTGTTCTGTGTGGTGGTAGGAATTTTTGTGAATATAGTTTTCTGGTGGAGGAATAGATTGTTACAGATCATTACAGATATACTAGGCAAATTGCACCCAAACATGCGTCAACCTATGAACACACTGGTTTAATGACAAAATTGCTAAAATAATTAAAATTTTTCGCTTTTGACTTTACACCTCGTAAAAGTTTTACTCGGATACATTGTTTTTATCCTACAAAAGTCATCATTTGATTCAGATTCAAGGAGACATTTTAGACTTTTAAAGCTTTTATCAAACTTTAGAGAAACATTTTATCCCAATGGAGTAGTTTATTGTCTTCCACACACAACCAACAACACACCTTTGACTGTATATCGTAATCTATAACATAGCATGTGTATATATAAGCTAACCAACATAGAGCACTTTTACCAGATTGATACAGTATCTACATGGCAGAACACAAACTTAATATCAGAATACTTTAGAAAACTCATCTTGTACAAGACAATTAACACTTGTGGTCTTTTCTGGTAGTAAAGGGACATATTTGTTATAGCAATGTAGATTACCTGTAGAGAATAGCATACGATGGTGGTTTGAGTCTGGAAGAACATCTGCTAAAAGTGTAGAGTTGTTAAGAAAAATCTTGACTCGAAAATTAAGCACGTTGGTAATATCGCCCTGTATACATGGATAGGGAAATGTGAACTCACTGAGTACAATCACCTATATATTTTATTACGTCATAATTTTACTGAGTTGATATATGAGCTGGTAAGCAACTTTGAAAAGATTGTAGACTTGTTCAGATATTATCAGAAAATTGCCTGATTGTGTTCCAGTGTTCTTTCAGCATTCAACATGGCATTAAGCATAAAGACGTTGCGTCGTCAGAAAAGCGTAGCGTAATACCTCATACCATACGCAACAAATATGAAAATGAATACACACTCAATGTTAAAAAGAATCTTCGTAAAAAGAAAAAATGTAAGCAAAGGGCTGAAATCAAATACACTGAACCAGGAGGTGGAATTACTGCATAGTATGATGCCGTATCCTTTGAACTTTGCATATGAGCAATACTATAATGATGTTGATGAATACATGGTCCAGAAATCTATCGGTACAGATAACAATGGAGCACATTGTCAATATACATTTCATGTTCATAAAAGTGAATCAAAAGAACACGTATATACCATTAATCCATACTTACCAAGATGTTCCCTGCTGATAAATGTATAAAAGTGTGACTGTTTAAAATTGATGTCAATAAGATACATGAAATAATGGTCAAAACCAAAGTAGATTTAGCTGCTATTGACGTTAGGTTGCTAAATCAAAACGTGGCTTACAGTACTTGCACCCATAAACTCAACACTTTCACTGATTGATAACTGATTAGTGACGGATTTTGGAACGCTGACGGATCGCTGACTGATTGATGATGAATACATCCGTCCAAAATTATGAATCCGACATTACCTTGGTAACCGTCAGCGATCAGTTCCATCAGTGCGATCCAGAATCCGTCATTTAATTATATGCATAAATCGGTCAGTTTATTGACGGATACGTATACATTAATAATTTAAAGATAAAACGAATTCTGCGTGATTTGTATATTATATATGCATTTATAATGAAATTTATAATAAAATAAACGCAAGTATTCAAAACAATAGTTAATACAATGTCTCGTTCTTAAAAATACCAAAGATAAACATATTTAAAAAAAAACTATTTTCTTTATATTATATAATAAAGCAAATTTCTTTAAAACAGGACATATTTGCGGGTTGCGCCCTGTAAGCCTTAAAAAACTTCGATTTAAGGCACATCAGTAGCGACGAGGTAAATGTTTTATTATCGTAATCCTTTATTGATTCTCTCTTTTTATTTCCGCGACTCGTGATTTCGGCCTATTTTATTTTCTGCGACCTGCTACATGTATATTTTTTGTCGTATACTAAGCCGACCCGACTCCCCAAATCAGTTACAGATTTATTTTCGTTTAGAAAAGGACGTGGCCTCATTTTGACATCATTACTAGTTACTTAAATGAATGCCTACGTGTTTTTTATTTTGTCTACAACATTTTTAAATACAATTATAAAACTGTTGTGTATAAACGATTCTTGAACTGTTGAACAAGCATTGTCAATCATAACAAATTGTTTACTAAACAAAAAGTTGTATTGTAAAATATACAGCGATTATGGTCGCAAGTTTTATTTGACGGGCAATAAAAAAGAAGTTAAAAAGTATAATTACATTACGCTGGATTGTTTCATTTATTTCATGGCGTCCATTTTTTATTGGGGTAGGGTGGGAGGAAGCCGGAGTATACGGGTTGAAACGGACAAGTCAGTACAGTTGGAGTCGGGCACATCCTATCTGCAATCGTTCCAAAATCCGCAACCTGTTTATAGGCATGTAATAACTAGTAGATGACTAACCAATCAGCCACTGAGGCCCTAATAACGCCGGGGAGACTTGTCTGTGAATAACTGCAGTTAAGCGTAAAAATGTGTTACAGATAGACACGTGTTATAGTACGAAATAGTAATTTTTTTAACAAAACGTCTTTAATTTCCTAGGTCTATGAAGATCGGTTTGAACATTGTCATTACAGTAATATCGATAAAACAGAACCTTTTCAAAACGTACCCTTTAAAGGATTGTCATTCAATTTGAATAACTTATTACATTGATTGATTGATTGGATGCTTGCTTTTCTTTCAGCGAGGGTGTTCAGCTTTATTTATGACGAGAATAAGTTAAATATCGATTAGATTTGTTTGTTTGTTTAAATAATGTTTAACGCCACTTTCAGCAATTTTTGCAGCTATATCATGGGGTCCAGTTTTTATTTGAGGAGGAAGCCGGATTACCAAGAGGAAGTGGAAGAGAGAAAAGTGGCAATCCTTGTCAATCAAGTCGAGTGCACCCTGCCCGCCTTGAGACTCGAACCCGCAACCTCAGTGTTGACAGACAACGTGATCAATAGTAGACTACCATAACCCCTCGGCCACCGAGTCCCCCTCAATCAATTAGAGAAAGATGGAAAAAAGGGCAAACATTTTTAATTCAACTGGAAAAATAAGTGGTATGTGTATGGGCGGAAAATTATAAGCCTTCCTTTTTCGAAATCTACAAAAGAGATCCTAAGCGTGCAAGCACTCTCTAAACACGTTACTATGGTAATAATTGAATAAAATATATAAATAGATGTACATGTATTTGCTTTTGTCGTAAATCTTTCTCAGTATTATACACCGAAATTCTTAGGAATTGTGGCACAGAAAGAAAACTGATCAAACCACGACAAATGATCTTTTTACGCGTTTATAATAAAAAACCTCCACCGCTGTGGTTAAGGTAGCAGTAATCTAGTATTGATCACCGAGTTGTCTGTTCGACCCTTACAGCGAGAGGGTGTGCTCGACTCATCCCTTAATTTGCAAAGAGAACCAGTTTTCCTGTCGAAGGTCTGCTGTTTCGTTGGGTACTGCAGCTCTTCCTTATGAACACTCGACGCCATATTTAATAGACTAATATAATGTTTGAAAATAGTGTTAAACTAACTTCAATCATATATACAAATAATACTAACGCGAAAGCGCGACGTGAAAAAAATGTTCTATTCCGCCTTCGTCTTTCTCGCTTTAAAATACGAGATGTACGCCTTGTCACGCGAGGTCAAATATTTTTTAATACATTGTGTGTGTGTGTTTTTTCCATTTCTTTTTTTTATATATAAAATTGCACTATGTGTGCGTGTGTTTTTTTCCATTTCTTTTTATATATAAAATTGCACTATGTGATGTTTATATTCCGTCACAGATGCATTAGTTATTTATTGGGGGAATTTCCATTTATGATTTATAACTTTAGACGCGACTTTTTCCGCCTTAAAAAATTCGAAGACAAATACGAGACATACGCCTTGGCACGCGAGGTCAATTTGTTATAAGTCATTGTGTGTGTGTTTTTTTTTAAATTATTTTGTTAATAAAATGACACTATGTGATGTTTATATTTCGTCACAGATGCATATATAACTAGTAATAGATTGAGGGAATTTTCATTCGTATTATTTATAACTTTAGACCTGTTTTATTAGGTTTAACGAGCCATAAATGAGGACATAACAGTTGACATTTATATACTTCTAATATTTGCGAGTGAAACGAATTTTCACATTTCGAAATATTGATTTCACTAACCGGAAGTTGAATGGACGGATTGGAGCGATCCGTCAGATCAGTCAAATCGTTCCGAATCCGTCAATTGACGGATGGACGGATTGGAAACGATCTGACGGATTGGGAACGATTTGACCGATCTGACTGATTGATAACTGATCGCTGACGGATTTTGGAACGCTGACGGATTGATAAAAGTGTTGCGTTTTCAATCTCAAGTACTGTACTAACTTGAAACTGCATTGAATGCAATTATTGATCAAACACCACAAGAGAGAAAATGTCTAGCTAGTGAACAACAATATGACAATGACAAATGCTTCAAGTGTAAGTAAATAGTAAAACAAGGTCAATACTATGCCTAGAACGAATAATCGTACCCTGGCTTTTTGGTAAGGAATTTAGTCCAATTACTCGTAATGTAGCAGAGCGGGAGTGAGTCACTCCTTGCCCTTTGATGTCAAATAAAAGTTGCATATACAATAGGACTTGTTCCATCTTGATATCTTTCACGGTGTCACTATTTTTTGTATCGGTTTCGTGTTTAAAATCGATCATTATTGATACGTGATGATATTTATTGAAGTTTTTAATAACCCGTTGTGCGTTGTGTATTAATTGACATTCGTGTCTCATTTTAAGTACGTTTACTATATGAAAAACATTGAGAAACCCGAAACTGAATGGCGTGTTGCATCTTGGGTAAATTATGTAAATTACTGGATTCTTACTACGGAATGGTTGTTATGGTATGCAAATTAGCACGTTTATTTTTAAATTAGGTCACAGTATCCATATACGGAAAAAATGACCAACATAGCATATTTCACGTGCATCTTTCAGACGCGAAAAAAAGAAATTTCTTCTGTAAAGATCGTTTGCCGTTAATTTCGAAATGTCTAAAGTTTTAATGGCTTAAAGAAGATGAATATTATGTTGGATGTTTTATTATCAGAGGATCAAATTCAATTTCACACATCAAACCCTAATGAACTATATATTTGTAAGTAATTTGCAGTAATAAAGCAAATAAAGCAGTAGCCAACCAATACGTCATAGCCTGCATTGATACAGATCAAAATATCTCTCAAGCTGAAATTATTCTTTGTGAAGAAATGGAATGCAATGGTTGTAATGATATCTAAGTGGATAATAGATGTGCTGATTGTGACCTGCCAATTCACACTAGCTTTCTGGACTCTGATAACGACAAGTGTTATGCATGAATTTGTCTAGATAAAAAAGAATTAGAGACATTTAGAGAGTTCAAAGAAAAATGCTATAGATCTTGAAGTATCCAGCTACCGGAAGACGCCAACTCAGTCAAAAGATATGCAAATTAATGATATAAAGGAAACAACAGTGACAATATGCGAAGCTGAACGAAGAGTTCCCAACAGCACAAGGAGATGTACAAACTTAACAACACAGGAATAAAGACAACAAAGGTAAAAAACAGAAGGGGAGGATAGATCAGAAACATCAAGCATTAATAGGAAAAAAATAAACAACGATTCATTATCAGATGAAAATGAAATCAGTCTGAACTAAGACAATTAACATTGAAAAAATGAGAAGAACAAATAAAACTAAAAGAGGCAATGGTACAAGAAGATACGAAAGAGAAGATAAAGATAATGGAAGGCTGCACAAGGCAGAAATACATAATATTGAATAGGAAAGTACCATCAAAACATTGCATACACGCATTGAAATGCTTCAATCACAAACAAAGGGCACATACAACTCTTCAGCAATACATAAGAATGATTATGATGAAACAGATGAGCTAGTAATTGGAATGAGAAAACGTGTCAATAAATACGTCTTAAATACAATAGATCAAGAACTTGAACAGTTAGAAAAGTACTCAAATGCCTACATAGCCATATTGTAGAGAACAAAATAAGCTGACAAAAATTCCGGTAACACTATCAAATTATTTTGGCTATGGTACACAAATGGTAAAGGAAAGCTTGACTCCAACAAGGCAATATGGAACACAAAATCAAGGACAAGGTAAGGCTCAAAAATGAATGCAAACAAGTATAAACATACCACAACACCTACAATACTACCAGGTGGTCCTAATCAACAACGAATTCCACATGTTCCTACCCAACAGCATAGTAATAGTAATGATTCTTACAGATCAAAAAATGACCAATACAGTTACTGTAAACGTATTAATTTTTGCTGATTCTAATTTTCGTGTTTTTGTCAAGTTGAACATTTTCGCGGAATTCATCGAAGATAAAATAATTAAATATGACTATTTATACACCTCTTTTTAATTTCTTTCCAACCCTACTTTAATCCTTTGAAAAAGTTCACACACGTTAATGTGACTTAGCGTACAAAAATATCGACTTCCATTAAGCAATTTAGCCCTTACGTGTTGATTTCATACTCACTTCTGGAATAAAATCCAAAGTGAATTTATTTTTACTCAATTCATGAAGCTTGGATGGTTAATGCATTTCAACAAATTAGACCTTAAACATTAATTCGAGGTTGGTTTAAGTCGGGGATCAAAGAAGCCCTTGAGAAATGTAAAGATTAGCTTCCCGTTATAAATACAGTCGTTAATTAATAAATCAACACTTCGTTGTACAATTGTTTATTGTAATCAGTGATCCGTACAATGACAAGTTACTAGTAATCAGGCCGTCTTGATGTACGCGTTGTAAAAAGATATGTATTGATTTTGTCAATAATTTGTAAAAAAAATTCTTTGTATTTTAATTCACGCCAATTTAAGGTAAATAATATAAAACATTTGATTTCAATAATTGATAGACAAAAATATAAATAATATGTTTTGTAAGATAAATGCGTACAATTTATAACATTACTTGATCTCTGATGTTCACCTGGCCCGTGTGTCTGTTTAGTATACCAACGTTTTTCGAGGATATCTATTTTCGAGATTTTCTTGGTACCGCAAAAATAGCGAAAATTACTACGTTTACAGTATTAATTTGATTAAATCATAATAATGCCTTTACTGTAGATGTAGGATCTCAGAGAATTCAATGTATTGAAGTCAACTCTGAATCAAAATTAATAGTAGTATCACTGTATATGCCTTGTAAAGGGACAGCTGACCATCAGAATGAATTTCTTGGGTGTATTGACCAACTAAATAATTACCACATATATGGAAATCCATAGCTTTATACCCTTTCAAGCTGACTCTGGAAGTTCTAACCAAAACAAAAGAGTAGATTTACATTTAAAAGCTAAACTTAATATAATGACGGAAGACATTAAAACAGCAATATCTGACAAGAAACTAGCTTTTCACAGATGGAAACTACAGGGAAGACCAGATAAATATCTAATAGAGAAAAGAAGAACTACCTATGAACTAAGAAAGATATGTAGAATAGCAAATGCACTCCAAAGGATGAATGATAGACAAAATTTAATTGATGCAAGAACTACAGATCTGAAGACATTCTATAAAATTATAAGAAATCAGAGAGGGAAATTGTCTAAATATATAGACCAGCTAAATGTAGGAGAAGAAATATTTCATTCAGACCTCACTTTCGAGAACTATTACAAAAACACTTGAATCCAAATTACAACCAAGAATATCTAATGGAAGTTGATAAAGAATACAAAATCATTATGGACATTTGTAAAGAAAGATTTATACGCAATTCTATCACATTAAAAGAAGTTCAAGAAGCAGTAAGAGGTATGAATGGAAATAAGGCTGCTGACTATTTTGGTATCACTGCAGAAAACATCATTTATGGAGGGAAATATCTACATCAATAGTATACAACAAATGATTAATAAACTATTAAGAGAAGGACTTATTCCTGATATTATGAAGGTTGGTACTGTATACCGAGGGAGATCCATATGTTGCCAAAAATTACCGAGTCAAGAGAAAATTCAGTTATATTAGAGAGTTAAAGTCATTTACTGAAAACAACCTCTCCACTGCAATGTGAACTAATAATAGAGGAATTTGAACGAGAGAACAAAGACAATAACCTGCCAACATATATAGCAATGCTTGACAGTAAATCTGCAATTGATGTATTAGTACATGCTAATTAAATAAGAAGACTATTCCAAATAGGGATAAATGACCAATAAATTACAGTTCTAAGCCAACTATATGAAAATGCAACTTAATGTGTGAAATGGAAAGGAGCAATTTCTGAAAATTTATAGAACAAGAAGTGTGACAAGAAGGTGCTATACGCGCAGATTTATATAAAATATATATCAATCCATTATTAGATATTCTAACTAGTACTAGCCTAGGAGAACATATAGGAAATGTAAAATGCTGTGCTCCAACTTGTCCAGATGATGTACCCATTATACCCAGCTGTCCGCTTCAGCTAAACATGCTTGTAGATATAACCAATGAATACAGCAAGAGGGAAGCTTTTATACTTCAACCAACTAAAAGTGTAAAATTACCAGTCAGAACTGCTCCGCTAATAGATGTCCCTGACCAAATTTGGTCTATTAATGAAAATCCAATGCCAGTTGTAAATAAATCCACCCATAGTGGAATAAATAAAAGTGAATATGAAACTGCTAAATTAACAGAGAATATTTAAAAAGCCAGGAGAGTAACATATAGTCTCGTGGGCACATGATTACATGGTAGAAACAGCTTAGATCCAGTGACTATCATATCAATAGTAAAAACATATGTCATACCAATTATATCCTATGGTTTGAAAATTGTCCTTCCAGAAGGAAAAAATCTAGAAATCCTTGTTTTACTTGATAAAAAGCTGTTGAAACAACTTTTAACATTCATCAGAAACATTGCTGATCCGGATACATATAAACCGCCAGGTATGATGCCTACTGAAGCAGAAATAGGAAAGCTCTTACTCTATTGAAAATATTACAAGTTCAAATCAAGATTCAGCTGAATGAAGAATTACAGAGAGACAACTTTCCATCAAAACCTCGACATCCCATAATTAGTTCATCAATGTGAAAAACTGTGTATTAAATATGACATCCTAGATTGTAAAAGCTATCTTTATGAGCCTCTGACCAAACCACAATGGAAAATTCTAATACAAAACTAGCTAAAAAACTACTGGTGCAACAAAATTTACCAAGTGTCTTGCCAATTTTCCACTATCCAAAGTATTGCTGGAAGTTACGTTATTGGAAAAGTTCATCCTCTATTGAATACAAATTAAGCCAATACAAGAGACATAGCAAGGATTCCAATTAGGGTTAAAGTCGCAACTGGGACATATATACTACAAGCAAGCAGAGCAAAATTTTATAATGCAAAAGTTACAGCAGAATGTAAATTGTGCAATGGTGACACAGAGAATCTGAAATATTTTATAACTGACGTCAAGAAACTTGACAATGCTAGAAAAGTTCTGGTAAAATATGTACAGGTGCGACTATCCAAGTTCGCATCACTATTTAACAGTAAATCCATTTAAACAACGGAAGAAGTGATTATAAACATATGTCGGTTGTTGACATGTGATGTTTCTGATAGTGTATCACATTGCAAATTCATTGACAGTTTCATAGAGCCTGCGTGTAGAGATTTGATATATGGCTTATATAATCTTAGATATAAGCTATCGGCTGAGCTGCAAAAAACTTTAGTGTTATTGGAGAATTGGTAGTGTGTGGAACACGCCAAATAATTTTCAAATAAAACTGTGTTCTTATAGCAAGGACAGATTGTATATATAACTTTATCAACATTCTTCTCATACCGGAGATGTGCCTATAGTGGCAGAATTTATGTGATACAGTTACCGTTACAATTCATCGCAACATTTATAGATAGCACAAGATTACAACAGTGACTGCCGATTTTGCTATTTCAGAACTGTTTCTACTGTTCTCTGCATTCTTCTACGTTTAAAAATACTTCCAGTTTATTAAGTAAGCATTTTCAAAAATGCTGGAAGCTTGCAATTAATAATTCGCATTTGTTGCTTAGTGTATGCAGGAAAATTCTGTTCCGGCGAACTTTTGGAACTTAGTTGAAACTCGAGCATTTGTTTTCCTGCACTTTGTCATTTTATCCATTGACAATACGATATGTCTTCAGAGCATATGTTATTATTGGATTCCAAGTTCGAAATACTGAACGTTATCGGATGTTTATGACATTACAATTTACCAGCACTGGTCACTATGATGTTCATAGAGCATAACGGAAGTTCATTTTACTGTGAACAGGAAACCTATCGCGTGGTCTATATAACTTATAAAAAACCCATTGGCATGTAAATGTTATTTTCCCTATTGGGGTAACCCTATTCGATTACTATTTTGGTGAAAGTTGAAGTTAATTTAATGTTAAATTAAGAGAGATTACCTATGTTAAAAATATGTAGTTAATTTGGTGTTATTAAAAATAAAAGTTTGCGTTGCTTTTCCGACTGAGATTCAAAAAGGGGGAGTCTTTTTTTTATTTCCTTGAGGTGCTCCTACGTATTTGAAATTTAATTCCTTCCTCCAAAATGTGTACAATACTCCTTTATTGTATATTTTTATACCAAAGATTTCATTTCTTCCCAAAATATATTGACTTTTAATCATTATTGATCAATTGAGTTTAACCTGACAGTTTTGTCACGCTCATAAAATTTCCGCTCTTATTATGTTATGCATAAGTACATTGATACCTTTACGTTAACAAGGAGAAATAAATTTTATTTTCGTGACTTATCTTGATACTCTTTAGAGCCCCAGATAAATTAATTTCTACATATATATTTCAATTCAAGTTAATTAGTTTTGCTTAACATTTTAATTATTCGTATTCAGACCGCTGGACATAGTGCAGGCGAATTGGTGCCACAGTGTTACAACGGTGTGACTTCGAATGCCGCTTGGGTAAACAAAAATTTGACAGTGTTAAAAATCTAATTCTAACAGTGTTGGGCTAAATTTGTAGACGTATATATAAATATTTTATATGAATCCTGTATTTCTAAAGCTTCAGACATCCGCTGGATAGATATATTGTATGGTTGTCACAGTACTTAGACGTTTGTATATAAATTACTCACTGTGACTTTATGACAAGTAACTTTGTCATCCTATATATACATACAAAAATGCTGAATAACAATTCTGTCAGATTAATACGTATTAGTTACGAAAATTCCATCGTCACACGCTAGTACACATGTTCTATGTACTTTTTGACAAGTAACTTTGTCATCCTATATAATATATACAAATATATATGTACTATATAAGTATATTGATAATATTGAATGCCACAGTGTCTGCGATTCACCCCGGTTAATGAAGCTATATTTTTATAGCGGAATCGGCCGAGGCGCCTATACCACTAGGATCTGAGAGAATTCAATGTATTGAAGTCAACTCGGAACCAAAATTAATAGTAGCATCACTGTATATGCCTTGTAATGAGACAGCTGACCATCAGAATGAATTTCTTTGGTGTATTGACCAACTAAATAATTACCACATATATGGAAACCCATAGTTTTATAATAGGTAGACATTTTAATGAAGACATCATTAATGGTAAAACATCAACAATAAAGATTGGTATCAATGACTTAATGAATGAATATCTGTTTCAAACTGAAGAACAGGATCAACTTTTATAAATAATAGAGGTCAAGATTCTACTTCTTTTGACTTTTTCATATACCAACAAAAAATAAAAAACATTGTAGAACATCAAAAAATGGAGCTATCATCAAATGTATCTGTTAATTACCCTTTTAAGCTGACTCTGGAAGTTCTAATCAAGGCTAACCAAACAAAAGAGTAGATTTACATTTAAGCTACAGGACAAAAGATTCATTGGGATAAAGTTGATAAAAAAGAGAATGAACACAATATTACACGGGAATGGAAAAGATGAAGGAGATTAAAACTTGACAATGAATCAACAACTGTTTTCAAGACTCTCAATAATATTATTGAGAAGTCTATATCAAAAGTAGTACACAAAAGAAAGAGAAAAAAGAAAGCTAAACTTAATATAATGACGGAAGACATTAAAACAGCAATATCTAACAAGAAACTAGCTTTTAACAGATGGAAACTACAGGAAAGACCAGATAAATATCTAATAGAGAAAAGAAGAACTACCTATGAACTAAGAAATATATGTAGAATAGCAAATGCACTCCAAAGGATGAATGATAGACAAAATTTAATTGATGCAAGAACTACAGATCTGAAGACATTCTATAAAATTATAAGAAATCAGAGAGGGAAATTGTCTTCCATTTTGAGAACTATTACAAAAACACTTGAATCCAAATTACAACCAAGAATATCTAATGGAAGTTGATAAAGAATACAAAATCATTATGGACATTTGTAAAGAAAGATTTATACGCAATCCTATCACATTAAAAGAAGTTTAAGAAGCAGTAAGAGGTATGAATGGAAATATGGCTGCTGACTATTTTGGTATCACTGCAGAACACATAATTTATTTAGGGAAATATCTACATCAATATTATACAACAAATGATTAATATACTATTAAGAGAAGGACTTATTCCTGATATTATGAAGGTTGGTACTGTATACACAGTTTACACATATAAGGGAGGTCCATATGTTGCTAAAAATTACCGTGGTATAACTGTAACACCAACCATAACTAAAATCATAGAAAAAATCGTCGAGTCAAGAGAAAATTCAGTTATATTAGAGAGTTAAAGTCATTTACTGAAAAAAGCCTCTCCACTGCAATGTGAACTAATAATAGAGGAATTTGCACGAGAGAACAAAGATTGATTGATTAATGGTGTTTAACGCCCGAGCAGCAATATTTCAGCTATATTCAGGCGACAAAGACAATAACCTGCCAACATAAATAGCAATGCTTGACAGTATATCTGCATTTGATGTAATAATAAGAAGACTATTCCAAATAGGGATAAATGACCAATAAATTATAGTTCTAAGCCAACTTTATGAAAATGCAACTTAATGTGTGAAATTGAAAGGAGCAATTTCTGAAAATTTCGTTATAGAACAAGGAGTGTGACAAGAAGGTGCTATACGCGCAGATTTATATAAAATATATATCAATCCATTATTAGATATTCTAACTAGTAAGGGACTAAAAGGAAATGTAAAATGCTGTGCTCCAACTTGTGCAGCTGATGTATCCATTATACCCAGCTGTCCGCTTCAGCTAAACATGCTTGTAGATATAACCAATGAATACAGCAAGAGGGAAGCTTATTTACTTCAACCAACTAAAGTGTAGTTTTCTCAAAGTACTCCGGCTTCCTCCCCCAATAAAAAATGGACGCCATGATATAGCTGAAAAATTGCTGAAAGTGGCGTTAAACACCATCAAACAAATAAACAAACAAACATATTTATAAATCAGTTAATGTTAAAATTTTTGAATTAGTGTGTATTATGTGTGTAATATAGAGTTTTTTCCCAACTAATAAAATCAAGATTTTCAATGCCGACGTTATTGTCCAAAAATTATTTTTCATATGCTTATTGATACTTTTTCTGACTCAGCGGCATTAGTCAAAGTATTGTTTTTAAATATATTGATTATAATTTAAAAAAATTGGGAAACATATCTATATCATTTGTTCACACAAAATAGAATATTTATGAACACAGAAATAATACCTAAAGTAAAACCTATTGAAGAAGCGGAGGTATAGGTATTATTTTCATAAACCTTGGTTTATAAGTGCATCACGAAGAAATTAACGTTGGAAAAATAACCGTATACTCTTTTCTAGCTCGTGAATACATGATCGATTGAGAAATATAGACACTATTTACAGAAAAGGCTAGAATACTGCTGCTCAAGTGAGGAAACTTTATAATTTTAAAATTAAAATCGTCTCGTTTGTGGTAAAATTCGTGTGCTCCAAAGATCATTGGCGTCAAAGTCTAAAAGGTGCAAGTCTACAAATGATGAATCATGTAGATGAGGATCTTTCTGTGGTTTCTTTATTTTCTATTTTTTAATATTAGTTGCTAATTGACTGTTAGTTTGTTTGAATAGTTTAAACGCCGCTTTTTATTAATTTTTCAGCCATATCACGGCGCCCAGTTTTTGTTGGACGAGAAACCGGGGGTACCGGGAAAAAACCCGACGTTCGGGTTTGAAATGATATCATATATATAATCTATGGGTAAACTTAAATTCCTACCTTCTGCTATCTTCGTGTAGCAGAATAAAACGATGAGGAAATTTAGTTTCATAAGAGAACAGAAGCAAGTCGACAAGGAATGGGGCACAGTCTCTACCTATTTTAATTCCGATTATCTGCTGTCAAACCTATCCTCTGAAAGTTGCAAATATGTTGTCGATCAGAGAAGCATACTATAAACCTGGTACCAATACAAGATCCGATGTGTTTAAAATTGTCATCAATATCACAAAGTTTATGTAAGCGTTCATCAATCTGAGCAGTATGAAAAAGAACCCACCAGTTAAATTTAAAAATCGAACAGATAAAATACCTAGTTTAGAACAACCGTGCGCAATGCCATAGGACCCCTTTAATCATCCTTTATTAAATTTAGTCAGACAGCTTGCATTATTACTATAAAAAATCACGAGTTCGGTATGAAAAAACCCCAAAGGGACTGATTTGAATAACCTATTAGTAAAAATCCTCTACCTGAACACCTACGAAACTTGAGACTACCTTTGTATTCTCTTTCAATCATTATCAAACTTAGCAAGACAGCTTCCGTTTTATATTTAGATGCCATCACACGGAATTTGAGGCATTTGAAGTGAATCTGGACCAAGGACAAATATGTAACAACCACTCCAATGAGTCGACCACCGAGGCTCCGGTTAATCAGTCACATTATGATCTCCTATTTTTAGGTAGTCTATTCATTAATTTGTTTTGAAAATGATACATGCGGACGAAGAAATATATTCATATTCATTTTTGTATTCTGTTCTGCTCTGTACTGATTTGGTTTGTATCCTGTGTATTTTTAGAAGTCATAATAGTAAAACATAATAATTTTGTTTAAATGACTGAAGTTTTCCTTCAGGTTCCGTTTGTCTAAATAAAATATAAATTTGTACAACTTTAATTTAAAAGACATACGTTTTTGTAATTTGTTATAACCAAATAGTTATTCCATCCTTTTTGTGTTTTTCTTTTACATATTTTGGAATAATCTAGAACAAATATAGTTGTGTTGTTCTCCTGATAAACCGACAGGTTCAATAATTCTAGAAAGCGATCACAATAACAGTTTCGAGTTCAATTCTGTTTTCAATAAAGAGAAACAACTTCACTCTTTAGTGAACAACGTAATTAAGTTTTAAATTGTTACGTGTTAATAGCGGGCACAGCTCGCAGAGCGGTGAGCTCTACGGCAATTATGTGTCATGTGATGAAAATGAAATTACGTGATCAGAATCTGCTTAATGCTGATATTGATTTTTTTTCGTCCGGAAGTTGATATCGTCAAAAAACTGTAACAAAGTAAATGAAGAAAAGTACTAGAATTAATTTTAAGAAAGACTTGAAAATAAAGTTGACAGAGATAAAAAATAAATGTTATATTTAAAATTAACAAAAAAAATTTCATACTATATTTTGCAATCTCTAAATCGATCTTTAAAAACTGACAATTAAATTACATTTCATGTGACGTCACGGTTACAAAAAAAAACGTCACGTGACCACTGAAATTTAGAGGCACTTTTAGGATGTTCTGAAGTTACGTCAATTATGAAATGCACATTAAATATTGATAATAAAGGACTTTATAGTCTGTGCTCGCATTTTGGCAATGCCTACTACATATTTTATCTCAACGTGTTTTATACTCCATAGAAATAAATTTACAGTTTTTATTAGACGGCGATTATATGTCAACATGTGTTAATTCCCTTGATATTCATACTCCATAGAAATAACTTTACAGTTCTAATTTGACACCAATGAAAATAATAGTTATTTATTTATGAAGTAATAATTCTAATATGATTTGCATATTTAGAAATGCGTTTATTTGATTGGTCGAGATTACTCCCGGTTGAGGTTTTTGACGATATTTATTTTTTGATAAATGAAGTTGACTCAATTTATTTTTGGATAAATGACGTGTAGGGAACTATTTTTAGCGTAACAAATGTAAACAAAGATGGCGTTATATCGGCAAGACCAAGTCACTCACAAGCTGTTCAAAGAAGCTATATATCCTTAGCAACATTGACATAGCTAGGGTTGAAATCTGTTATAAGCCATCAAGCTCCTTAAAATGTTACAGTTCTAATTCATCTCACTAGTGATTAAAACTCACTTATAACTAACGAGCAAACTGTAATTTTTAGTCATGTGTGTAATACTGACTGCGTCCATCAACCACCAGACTGTTATTTTTAGTCATGTGTGATGATACTGACTGCGTCTATCTAACCACCAGACTGTTATTATTAGTCCTGTCTAATGATGCAGACTGTTTCTGCCTTACCTCCAGCTGTTTTTATGTGTTTTGTAATGCGTATTTAAATAATTAGTATAGTTTATTCAAATGAGCACTCTCTTAAAAATACACTTGGCCAAGAAATGTACTTTAAAGTACATTCCAACTGAAATGTATTCAACTTTGTTTTCTACTTCTCAGGAAACCAATTCATGACAGTTGGAACGGGAAGGCGGGTTAGTTGCGACCATTTTACACAAAACTATTGAGAATACGGATATGTCAAATATTTAAATTTGATTCTGTTTGCCTACATTTCATACCAAACGATCTAAATTTCTTTTGGTAGTACCTACAGCACTATAATACAAACTTTCTTGCCAAGTTTCATGACGAATGAAAGAGGATGAAGTGGCCGCAGTTTCTCAGGTAGATGGTTTATTACCAGGTTGATTGAATTTCGGGCACTGTTTCATACGAAGCCTTTTCTGTTGTGCTTTTTGTCATGCCGAGTCCATAGATATGCATTAAATTCCTTTTGGTAGTACCTAAAATATTATAATTAAGCTGTCCAGCCAAGTTTCATGAAGATTCAAAGAGAATGAAGGGTTGTTTTGCTTTGTCCATGTTCTGAGGTGATTTTTACCTTGTTGGGCTATATTTCATACCAAACCATCGAGATGCATCTAATTCCTTTAATAAGTATCAATATCAATATAATAACAGCTGTCTAAAGAAGATTGAAAGAGGTTGAGGGATCGTTTCTAGTTCCGAAGTTTCTCAGGATGTCAATTCAATAGCAGGGATTTCATTCCTTCAGTGTAATGATTCTGGTGGAAAAGGTCCCTAGGAAAAAGATTTATAATAAATGAAGTTAATGCTAATAAATGAAATGAAAATCCTACTGTTTTTGTTCCTTAATGTTTTACATCAGTGTATTTATTTTCCTGAAGTTTTACATTAGTTTTTTTATTCTCGGGATGTATTACAATAGAATATTTTACCTTTTAACCATAAACTTTAGTATTATTCTATACTAGATGGATGATATTAGTTACGTTTTGGCTTACATTCATGGTTTTATTTGAGCTAGATAACAATTCTCTGTCTTCACGATCTACATCAAAACTTCTGGCACTGAAAAAATACTTTTATCCGGCAGAAAGACATTTTTTTATTTTTCGAAATACCATCAAGATATTTCTTTTCCTTTCAATAACGGAGGAAGATGTGATATTCCTCCCTGTCCATTTCAAATCCACTATGTTTGATTATAGTTTTAGAACGAAATCAATGTTTACTTGAGTAGATATCATGTCTATATATTATTGATTTAAAAGAAATTGAGCTGGTTCCAAATAAAATCTACTCTTTTATGAAAATAATAATTAAATATAGGAGCAGAAAAGGTAAACAATGTTTACAAATGTACCAAACAAACAATAAACAACACTTCTACGTTACACTATTTACGGATATCCAACACTAGTGATTATTGGTAGACCGGAAGATATACAGGTCTGAATAATACCGAACAGATTCAGATTACCTAACTTCCCTTTAGTAATATTTAAAGCAATTAACTGCAAGCTGCCTTGCTAAGTTTCACAGGTTAAGTAGTTGTGTAGGATTTCATGTACTTTTTTCAGTTCAATGTCGGTATTCAAAATTGTCCCTGTTGGTCTCATCCCGAACTCGTCCAGATGCCTCGAATTTCCTTTAGTAGAAACCAACGATGAACAGTATAAGCTGTCTTGCCAAGTTTTTTTAATATGGAAAGAGGTTAAAGAGGTGGTCTGGAGTTGCGCAGTTTCTCAGGTGTGTGTGTCCTATTTTTAAATTTTTCCGGTTGGGATCATTTCATACCGAAGCCATCCAGATACCTTTGGTTTAAAAAAAGCAATATAATACGAAGTGTTTCCTTCTTATCTTTGTTTTGATAGTGTGTACGTCTTAATGTCAAATATCAAACCTTCGTCTAGCAGCGAGTTCGATATTCGAATGACAAATATCGAATATTGAAGCCGCTACTAACTTCACTCCTGCATTACAATTAAAAAGTAAACAATAATACAAATTTATTGAAAATTCGAATGACCATTTATGCTACTAACTTTAACAAGATAACTTGTTCCACCTATACTAATCACGAACTTCTGTTGTGTTAAAATAGATAATGCATTGCGACGTTTGATTTACCAGCTATGGTCCAAGCTTTAACAGGATAAATTAGGATATAATCCTAAATAAACTGTCCTATCGCGACACACAATTAATTACTGTGATACCCAATACCACATACAAGTGTTCGTAGTACTTAAAAACAATACATTATGATGTTAGTATACTTAATTATTATTAATAATAATACTTTATTGTCAAATAAATCACATTCAAATGATTCGTGACAAAAAAAAACAAAATAAAGAGCAAACAAACAAATAACTACAAAATAAAGTCCTAGAAGTTTAAAAATACATGTGTTATATTTATATTATATTATTGTATTGTTTCCCTTTGATCATAGCTGGCAAGCTGAAAAGCATGATACAAAAATCATGAAAATACGGTAAGCCGTCTTTGTGTCGTAACTGATAGCTTTTAGTGTGGAGTTCCATGTGAGTTCAGTTATAACCAACATGTTAAGAGTGGTACTTGTTGCTCGCACAATTAAAATACCTAGTTCAAGAAAATTGGTAAAAGTGGCGTTAAACATCATTCAAACAAACAGAGAATAAAAAGGCCTAGTTAAACATTTTATGACATAATTTTACTCATGAGTGGTAGCTCTCAGCATTTAGATACGACACAAACTACAACACTTGTAAAATATGTTTTGCTATCCTTCGTAGAAAAAAAGACAATTTCTATAGAAAGGTTTGATATATTGGATGTTTGCTTTACGTCCAGTGAGCAGTGTTTCAACTATATTCATGGTGAGAACAAGATAACAAACAATTAATCAACGAAAAAAGTAGGATAGAATGTAGGGAAGAAAGTTTGAACTGCCACTTGAAAAGTATGGAGTTTTAGGTAGGGGCGGAGACTATAGATTTTGTAGCGGCTACAATGAGCCTATTCGTTTTTTAAATATACAAAAGGGGTCTTTATCGTGCAACTCTCCAAACAAGTTACCGACTACGTTCTGCGGCCGTATTGTGACCCCCAACAAGAGGGTCTCCCCTATCCGCTACCTGGGGGGCGCTGGGCTGGCAGGTGGGTCTACCACTGAACTGGGAACTCATTCTACCAAGTATAAATTAATTTTACATTAAGTGTCGCACGTCGTATTGCAGTTTGTTATTGAAAAATATCATTTGTATTCTCATACTAGCAGTATACTGTATAATACATATATTTGTTTTAACGATCAGTGGTTAAAAAATTATCGAAATGATGTTTATATCAGTGCTATTTACTTTTTTAAAATAAATACACCAGCTACCATCAACATTAATGTGATATCATATGGTCATACATGTAGTTATGATATATTAATAAATCTGATCAACGATATTGGCATAATACAGTAAAATTTCGACGATCTATATTAACGTCCATAATCGCGTTATGATTTAAACATGAACATATTATAATAATCACCAACCGGATCTAATGACTAAATTAAAATAAGGTATGCGGACCATAATTGACCACGTGATCAAAGCTGGTGTTCAATTTTCGTTGGAGCAGACCTCGCTAAACATTGGCAATACGATCATATTAACTAGTAACTTTTCTTACTCAAAACTACATTTTTTGTTAACAATGACTCAATCAATACATTTTATAATACGAAATCATTTTTATACACTGAGTATATATTTCTTCTCGAAAATAAAATTAAACGGTAACTTTAATTACGGATCTGATACCGTGATTGTGTAGTATATTACATGTATTACTCTGCATTTTAGCTGAGTTTCCATGTCTTATTTTTATTCCTTTGAATCAGGGACAGTCTATACTTAATATAGATAATCCCTTTTTGAATGTTCTTTCTTTGATAGTTTGTAATCATAAATACTTTTGTCTCACCTGTATTGGGTATCTCAGGTAATATTCTGTGGTTTTCTATAAATAGTAAAAATGCATTTTGAAGAATAGTGTTTATAGTGTTTTGAATTGAAAATACCACAAAATTAATTGTTATAAAATCAGCATTAATGGAAATTAGACATTCTCAGATTTGACTGCAACAAATAGCCATATGAATACTGTTTGTCATATATAAGATTACAAATGTTCCTAAAGATGTAATCTAAGATATGATCTTGCCCGATATTGTAGCTAACTATCTGCTAGTTACTTTTCTTCAATTATATTGACAATGCTAGATTTGAGACAAACACATTTCTTTTTTAGAATTTCTAAAGTACAATTTTTTTTTCCATAACAACCAAGCCATTCAATATTTTGCACTGGTTCATAGATACTCTTTGTTACGATAAAAACATAATTTAATAAGTCTTGTTGAACTTTAAAAGTACGAAAGCGCAGAAGGCTCATTCGAGATTCGAGAATCGAAATTCGAAATTCAAGATGCGAGATTCGAAATTCGAAATTCAATATAGTTATAACCAATCAAATTGCGTGTGACTTAATCGTCTACCAATCAGAATAGTTCTTATATAAACGTAGCCACGTGCTATCAAGTTCGCTGGTTTTGTGCAATATAATTGTGTTCTTTAAAATTATTACCGTCTCCCATGTAGTCAAATGACGATCAGTCTTCGGAGTAAATGACTCTCTGTTACTTGATTGGGTGCTTAACTAAATCTATAACTATTTTTCTCATTTCATTGGTTTACGTCAGGATCGCACTAGTATGTGTACTGAAATTGCGATATATTCTTAGGTCGAATCGGAGTTGTAATTACCGTCTCCCATGAGAGACGGTATACATAGTCAAATGACGATCAGTCTTCGGAGTAAATGACTCTCTGTTACTTGATAGGGTGGTTTACTATATCTATAAATATTTTTATCATTTCATTGGTCTACGTCAGGATTGCACTTGTATGTGTACTGAAATTTCGATATATTCTTAGGTTGAATCGGGTTATAATCAGTATTTTAGTGTAGTAATGCTACGTTCCACATATTGACTTCTATTTCATTCAATGCATTGGTTAGTGAACAATTATAAGGTAAACATTGTACCAAAATCTCCCTACTTTAATATGAATGTAGGCGAGCATCGCACATTGTTTAAATGTGTCGTTACTTCAGAGCGTCCTAACAGTGCCTCTACATTCTATTGATGACGTAACGTCTTATCTAATGTGTTGGTGACGTCACAAAACTCAATTTCAAATACAGCGTTTCAGATTGAAAGAAAATTTGTCTGACATTTTTGTAGTAATTTAAAAAATAAACACTTCAATTTTTTCGATGTCAAAATTATTTTTGTCTACTTTTATATTATATATTTTTTCGTTCGTCTACAATATGTTTTTCGGATAGCTCAGCTACCATCCGAAATGGATTTGTTCATATGGACCACGTGCCTTTTTTTTACACACACGCATGTAACCGTATAGCTCGCATCTGCGATGCTCGCTATAAAGCTGTTTTGGAAAAAAAATTTCTTCTATATCTTTATTTTCGTTAATCAGTATTTTAGTGTAGTAATGTTATATTCCACATATTGACATCTATTTCATTCAATGCATTGGTCAGTGAACAATTAAAAGGTAAACAGCTTTATAAAGTAGAGTGATTTGGTACAATGTTTACCTTATAATTGCTCATTTTAAACATTTGTTTAGGGAGTCAACTTTTGTTTAATTATTTTTTTTAAAAGCACGTGTGAAGTGACAACAGGCATTTAAATCTCTCAAGCACCATCGGATAATAGTTTAGCGTAAACAATGTCCTTACAAGGTACATGTACAATGTTTACCTATCCTACATATAAATTACAAAAAACCACATACTTTAATAAATCCATAAAGTTTGTAATGCAGCTAAGAGACGGTTAGCTTTTTAGAAAAGCTAAACTTGTCAGTATTTTAGTGTAATAATGTAACGTTACGTTCCACATATTGACTTCTATTTCATTCAATGCATTGGTCAGTGAACAATTAAAAGGTAAACATTGTACCAAAATCTCCCTACTTTTTAAAAAGCTGTTTGGGTAAGGAAAAAATTATATGTTATCTTTATTTTCGTTCTAAAATTGATGCAAATTTAACAAAACATATTTTTGCCGCTAATTTTGAACATTTGTTGTTTAGGGAGTCAACTTTTGTTTAATTATTTTTTTAAAAAGTACGTGTGAATTGACGACAGGCATTTATATCTCTCAAGCACCATTGGATAATAGGTAAGCGTTAACAATGTCCTCACAAGGTACATGTACATTGTTTACCTATCTTATATATAAATTACAAAAAACAGATACTTTAATAAATCCATAAAATTTGTAATGCAGCTAAGAGACGGTTAGCTTTTTAGAAAAGCTAAACTTGTTTTCATAACTCAAAATCATTGCATTGTATCACACGTGAGGTTATACCTAATTTTGGGTACGGTTTACTGAACTATTGCGCGATAATATAGTTCGGTGTGTGGTTGCATTTACCGAAGTAAGTACTTTCTATCTGTAATATTGTTTTGATTATTTTTCAGGTGAAAAACAGTATGTTTTTTATTGCGAAATGTAATAATTTTGTTCTTAGCATTTGAATAAAAGTATAATTCTTTTCATATATTCCTACGCGATCAAGCTGGCTAGGTGAATGATAATATAAATGCACGTTCAATCTGATTTCATCTGAATTGTTAATTATATAATTAACGCATAATGAGTATGTCCAACAATAATGATCTTCTTGCTACTGTTTTTAATGGTTAATTAAACAATTTTCGCGATGTAAACAGTAAATATTCAATTGCTGCCTGTGCTTCTGCAGCTGATCATCGCGATGAATATATATACTGGTATACCAGTAAACAAGATTTGCACATGTAGATCTTTGATCATCTTTGCAAAATAAAAATAACCAATAAGTCAATGTATTAAGAATTTCGAGTATTTTTAAAACAATTAAGCGATAACCAGTCCTTTATCCCAGTTGGGATTGCAGATTTATCATAAGTACATTATATCTTCACAAGCTGTAAACAACAATTAATGTCTTATATTACATTACAAAATGGGTTCCTGTTTTAATCCTCCAATTACTTTAATTGAGTTTCCCCGATATTGTTACAACCATATCTTTTCTTGTTATTTGGGGTTTTAACCGTCGACATATTTGTCAAAGAATGACTGTGTTCAACATGTTTTTGTTAAAAAAAATAAAATTTATAAGCTTTAGTTGTTATTTTATCAAATTAATTCAGTTCACAATTACATCTTGATTTTACAAATCAAAGAAACAAGAATGTACCTGTAGAACGGAATTCAACAAAACTTGGTGTGTAGGAAGAACACATGTTGTTGTGCATTTTACCAGGGAATTTTGATCTTCAACTTTTCGTGGGAGTTATGGCCCTTTGAACTTAAAATTTGCTGAAAATACTAATTTATTATCTTGTCGGAGCTACTCCTATGAAACTACTGTATGGACTTTAAAGAACTTGGTATATATTGGGTACAACATATTTAGTTGTGCATATTACCAGGGCATTTTTGTCCTCAAATTTTGTGTGGGGGCTATCAGGAGTGGATCCAGAGGTGGCCCCCTCCTTTTTGACGGAAAAATTTGGTTGGATATATATAGGAAATCATTGGAGCATGACTTAAGTGGGGTCCCCTTAGCCAGTCAGTTCCCCCGCCCCCTTTTCGAAATTTCTGGATCCGCCACTGGTTTATTTTGACCCTATGAACTTAGAAATGTGCTGAAAATATCTATTAATTATCTTGTCAGCACAAATCCTCTGAAACTACTCAGTCGCGATTAAAACCCCAAATAAAAATAGTTTTAAAGAACACAATTATATTGCACAAAACCCGCGAACTTGATAGCACGTGGCTACTTTTATATAAAAGCTATTCTGATTGGTAGACGATTATGTCACACGCAATCTGATTGGTTATAAGTATATTGAATTTCGAATTTCGAATCTCGAGTTTTCTTGTTTATTTTGACCCTATGAACTTAGAAATGTGCTGAAAATATCTATTAATTATATTGCCAGCACAAATCCTCTGAAACTACTCAGTCGCGATTAAAACCCCAAATAAAAATAATTTTAAAGAACACAATTATATTGCACAAAACCGGCGAACTTGATAGCACGTGGCTACGTTTATATAAAAGCTATTCTGCTTGGTAGACGATTATGTCACACGCAATCTGATTGGTTATAATTATACTGAATTTCGAATTTCGAATCTCGAATTTTGAATTTCGAAACTCGAATTTCGAATTTCGAAACTCGAATCTCGAATTTCGAATTTCGATTCTCGAATATCGATGATTCAGCCGTGTACATACCGTCATCTAATTATATGACAATTTTCAAACCCAGACTACGCCAATGTTTGACTACTACATGTTAAGTCCTCTTAAAATTATGACCAGCTGAAGATAACCCAATAACACAGAAGATAGAAAATGTTTTGCCTACTACCAAATATCAAAGAAATCATGTATATGATCAGTGTGAATGAACTATATAGTAATGCCCGGATGTGAAATGAAACTTACAATTGTAAGTCACAAAACCTTTGGCTTCTTTTAAATCATCAAATTTAAGTTTCATCGTATCAACAAATTCATTTAAATTAATAAATTTCAAGATAATATCATTGCAATGCTAATTTTTTTTCCCAAAATTACTAATTTCCAATAAACTGCTTTTAAATCTAAAAATTGTGTAACTACTTTAACAGTTGTCAATGTTTATATTAGAAGTACTGGGTGTTAAATACTCAACTATATCTGATGCGCCAGGTTCACTGTTAATGGGATCTTTTGTAACTGTCGAGATTGTCCTAGTTGCCGGATGTTATTAGGTAGGTTGGTAGGCCCTGGTTAAATGACCTAGTTGATTACAATAGAACCGTTTAGATACCTTTGATGTTTTCTGGTTTCTTGTTTGTTTGAATGCTGTTTTACGCCACTTTTTCAACATTTTTCAGCTATATCGTGGTGTTTTTATTAAGGGAGGAAGCCGGAGTACCCGAAGAAAACCTCAGACCTGCGTTAAGGAAACTGGCAATCCTTGTCAACTAGAAGATTGGAGTCAAGTGCACCCTGTCCGCAGTGCGATTTGAACCCGCAACCACAGTGTTGACAGACCACTTGTCAATAGTATGACTAACTATACCTTAACCAATTGGCCATCAAGGCCCCTTTCTGGTTTCATTTGATATCCGATCCACTGTGTTGACTAAGTCCACAAAAATACATGTATTCTGGAGTAAAATTGTTCCTCTAAAAGACGAATTCTCGTAGAATCCTGATACTTCAGTATGTCACACTATTATAAGACTTTAAAGCCCTATTGCAATTATCACTTAAAATATATAATTAGTACTACAATAACGTGGATAGAAGTCCAACAAATGTAGTAAAATCATATATTAATTGTTTTCATTTGCGATAAGAAAAACGTATTTATGTGCGAAACTTTTATGTACTTAATAACAATAACTTTATTATTGCTATTTATTTATACTTGCATAATGTATTTAAGCGAATTTTCAATCGCAAATGACAAAGAGAATAAATCTATTTCTATACGTACCAAAATCTTTGTCAGTCTATAGAAGGCTAACTAGCCAATTCTAAGTATTATAAAACAATAAAGTATCATTGATTATCATATATTATGCTCATAACCAAAAATCTAAAACCAACATTACACTTTATACATGTGTATATACGGGACGAAAGAGAAATGGTCAATTCAAATAACAAATATAATGTTATTATTATTATTACTATGCATTAATGTCTTAATTCATCTTTATATTTCTCTACCTAGAAATAGCGGCACGTAGTTCTGCTGCATCTTTTTTGTTGTCCACCAAAGGACTGTCCAAATACAGTGTACTCGTTCACAGTATCCCTCCTGTGCTTGTCGG
This sequence comes from Limnoperna fortunei, assembly GCA_944474755.1. Classification (NCBI taxonomy): domain Eukaryota; kingdom Metazoa; phylum Mollusca; class Bivalvia; order Mytilida; family Modiolidae; genus Limnoperna; species Limnoperna fortunei. Next base: position 63,990,139 of record OX104121.1, on the reverse strand, counting down.
CAACCTTTAATATCTTGTTCCTCAATTGTAATGTAAAATTGTGTCAAGTGTATTAATAGACTATGTAAAAATAGAAAAGAGCTAGTGTATTATTTTACAAACACCATTTTTTTGTTTACCGACGTTTCAAGCAGACGACAAATGAAGTCCCGCAGTAAAATGCAGAATGACGTGTGGCAGAGGTTATATATGAGAACTATTGTTATATGTTCTCTGTGCCGAAGAGTGATGTGTAACATACTAAGCAGAAGAAAACACATGATGTTTTGGAGGTTACTGCAAGCTTCGATACATGTAATACCGGTCGAAAGTATTTATATCAGTCTATATCATGCAAATAGTGCATTGTAAAAGCGGGTATTCTACCCACACTTGGCGAAATGACATAATTGATTACAACAGAATTACAGAACTGACCAAACAACTTCACAAAACTGACCACACATGTTGTTTATAATTAAGAGATACTTATATAGGTAAGAAAACGTTCTACCCGAAATAGAAATATATGTATCTCTGACTAGACATGAATATACAAAAAATAGTTCACAGTAAGCCAGCTGACTATAGTTTACAATTATATATATTATTATATTTCATAAGTAAATAATTCTTAAAGTCGACTCACTATAGGTTAATGTAAATTCGATTATATTAATATATGATAGGCCGACTAATCTATGATAGCCCTACTCACTCTGTTGAATTTAAGTTTTCACGAGTCGTAATCCTAGAAAGTGTTGCTAAACGTATAGTTGGCGAATCATGATTATAGATTATGGATGTAATTCGACTTTAGCGAGGCACAGAAATCAAACCAGGAATTATTGTCTTTGGAAATAGAACAAAGAAACAATAGTTTATTGTAATAACCGGTTGATAATTACTATTCTGTATAGTATGTTTACATTTCTGTTCTCGTCCATTTACTATTTACCCATAAAATATCAATACACAGTGATTAACGGTAATTACATAATTACATTTAAACATTTAAATGTAAGTTTGACGTGTTTTCTTTTCTATATTTAAGTATAGATTGTTTTGTCCCATTTGTTTATCTTTTCGATTGGATCCGCTTGGTTTTGCTATTGTTTTCCGCCATATTTTCCAAAACAAAGAAAATAAGAATTGAATGACAACGGAAAGTTTTAGGCATTGACTTTGGTTTAAATCTAATGGGGTGAAACTCATCGCACCCTAGTACCGGGAGGTTTCTTTGTGATATGTAAACATTTATTTAAAGAAATAATCGAATTATTTCAGAAACAACATTCATGACAGTATCGAATACAGGTAGGTGAACATTCCAATTATAATTGCATTATACGTATTCAAGCGAAATCATAAATATTTTAAAATGTTTAAAATGTGACGCTAAAAATTAAAAGACTTATCTTATTTTTTATGAATAATTTTTATAGAGATTAAAGAAATTATAAACTTTTTAAATTATATATCATTCCAACATACAACAATTCACTTTTTACCGTTTTACAAGTGAGTTTTTATGCTGTAAAGAGAGTAGTACCTTGATTGACAGATCGCTTCGTGTGTTTTTTTTCAACAAAATAGCAGCATCAAGTCTTACTAAATTTTAAATGTGGCGTTAAGGCCAGACAATCCAACCTATAAGTATCTTTTTGTAAATCAAAATATTTACATATGTGTTTTTCCAAATTTACACTTGTCCAAACATAAATTTCATAAGGAAAAAAATTATTTTTTTCTGGTATATTGCTAAATAAGCCTCATAAATAAAACTATATCTCTTAATGAAGCAAAAACATTCAAGTAATTGTGAATTAATCGTTTGATGTACGAAGTAACATTTCGTGAGTTTTTCGTTTTTAATGTACTAGTCTTGTCAAAAAGCTGTTCATAAAAAGTGGTTTTAAATTATGTAACAAAATGAGTAATAATGCTATATGGTCATGTAAATATTCTTTTGGTGTTGATAGCAGTAATTCGTCAGATTTCATTCGCCGACTATGCATATTTGATCGCTTCAGACCTTAAATTATATTTACTTATTTAGTGATCAATACGTGATATTTTCACTCTTTGCCGGGTAACAACATTAGCTCAAGACCCCAAAACTTGTTTTTGTGTTGTTTTTTTTTTTTTTTTTTTTTTTTTTTTGGCGTAAAAATAACTTCTACATTTCTATACAAAATTCATTTTATACGAGTAATTTCTCACTAAAATTACATATTTGTCTCCATGTTGATGGATTATGTGTAGAAACTTCTTTGTTTTTAATTACCTGCATGTGTTACCTATATTTACAATTGTACAGCGCCATTGAATATATTTAATATGTAGAAATAAGCGTTTATGAAAATACACAAGTTATAAAGTTTTCAAGTTTCAAGACGTTAGTTATTGATAATTATATCAGGAAAAATTGTACTGCTTTAAACAAATTGTAATCGTACTGATATAACACAACTACTTATTGTGATAATTTCTAATACAACGACTTGCACCAAACGTCGAATTTTCAACATGTATTGCAGTTTTGAGATCATTTACAATCAATTTTCTTATTTTATTTCCACGAATGCACAATAAATGGTTTTCGATATATAAAAAACACAAATCTGTAAACCGTGTTAATAGATAACGAGACCGTTTTTAATATAAATAAACATATATATCGGGATTCCATATCTTCCAAACATGCGCATTGTTACGTGTTTCTCAATAAAGGATGTATTGATTAACAATGTCGATATTATTCTAATCTTAAATAGCTTGCACGACTTTGAACACTCACTTGTATCAAATTGACTTTTTTGGAGAAATTTTATTACTTTTTCCTAAAACACTCTATAAGTTCATGTTGCTATATACGCTTTGTTTGTTGGTTTGTTTGTTTGAATAGTGTTTAACGCCACTTTCAATAAGTTTTTTAGCCATTTAACGGCGTCCAGTTTTTTTTTTTTGGAGAGCGTAATTCGGAGTATCCGAAGAAAACTCCCGAACTTCGGTAAGAAAACTTGCAATCCTTGTCCATTAAGATAGAACATACAGTAGTAAATGTTTTGGCTTTAGTCGAAAATACTAACATTTCTGTAATTCAAATACCTTTCTAACATTGATCAGCATTTACCTGTGCTAGGAAATTAATCAACGTTCATTCAACATTAAAAAAATATATATATGCCATATATATCCGTGACCAATTCCTTTTTTTTTCGCTAGTAAGAACATTTTGAGACGATCCTTCTTTTACATGCACTTTCTAATGCAGTGAATGTAAAAATACATAATTGTTTTAAAAAATTACTAAAATTTTATCTTGCCAGACATGAGAACAATTTTACCATTTTTTAAAAACTTAATTTATGCAGGTGCTTATAGACAAAAAAAATTGTACACACGTAACCACTATTGACCAAGTCAGAACACACCATAGTATTCACTGTTGTATTTAATTTAGGGTACACGATCTGGTACCCAGGGGCCTCGGTGCCCGAGTGATTAAGGTAGTTCGTCTACTATTGATCACGTGGTCTGTCAACACTGAGATTGCCGGTTCGATTCTCACTGCAAGCAGGGTGTACTCGACTCTAATCTTAATTGACAAGGATTGCCAGATTTCCTACCGCAGGTCGGGGGTTCTCTCCGGGTACTCCGGCTTCCTCCCCCAATAAAAACTGGACACCACAGTATAGCTGAAAAATTGCTGAAAGTTGCGTTAAAACAACATTCAAACAAACAAACAAACCAAACAATCTGTTAACCTGTTACTGTTACACATTTACAACTGTTGTACCTTAGGAGTGGTCGAGTGGTAAAGGAAGTTCGTCTACTATTGATCACGTGGTCTGTCAACACTTGAGATTGCGGGGTCGATTCTCACTGCAGGCAGGGTGTACTCAACTTCAATCTTAATTGAGAAGGATTGACAGTTTTCCTACCGCAGGTCGGGGGTTTTCTCTGGGTACTCTGGCTTCCTCCCCCAATAAAAACTGGACGCCATGATAGCTAGAAAATTGCTGAAAGTGGCGTTAATCAGCATCAAACAAACAACCTTAAGATTAGAGTCGCAGTGTAACTCGAACCCGCAATCTAAGTGTTGACAAACCACGTGATCAATAGTAGACGAACTAACTTGGACACCGAGCCCCTTGCTATATACGCATCAACATGGAATAATATTGTTTTATACCCAGACGTCCTGTACTGAGGATTTTGTTTTAATTTCAAGAAAAATGTTGTCAATATCGTATTAAAGAACTACTGCCCTGCGACGATATGTAAATGAAAAAATTCACATTATTTTTGAAAATCTTTTTTTATAATTATTACTGATTTTATTAAATGTACTGAAATTGAAAATAATGATATATAAATTATACTTGTATAATTGCATTCAAAGACATTTATAATGCAGTTTTTCTGCCATTTGTTTTATCATTTTGTAGAATATGCTAAATGTCAAATCTAACTGAAACTACATGTATAAGGATGTTTGATTGATTGAATGTTTGTTAACATCGAGCGGGCAATATTTCAGTTATATTCGGGACGTAAACAAGCTTACAAACAAAGGGAGTCTATCAACTGAAAAGTAATGAGTATGAGCTTGCGCGAAGAATCTGGACTAATTATCAGACAAAAAAACAATGTTTACTTACAAATCCTATTTCAGTTGGCACCAAAGCACTAAATTGATGGGACCATACTGGGAGGGTGCACAGTGCTCGACACATAGAGCATCTCAGCGCGTCTCCAGTGGTGAATAGGGAAGACCTATCGTTGGGATGTTGTCAGGTCATAATACGGAAAGCCTGGCCGCGGACCGTAATTGGTAACGTATTTGGAGAGTGCTACGCTCCTTGCACGACAAAGATTTCTTTTGTAGATTTTTAAAAAGAGTAGGCTCATTGCACCCGCTACAAAAGGCTTAATTCTCCGACCCTATACAATACTCAATTCTTTTCCGGTGGCAGTCAAAACTGTGTTTCCTGTGTCAGGTCCCACCTTTTTCCATTGATTTATTGTTTGTTAGCTTCTTCTTGTCTTGAATATAGCTGAAATACTGCTGACTGGACGTAAAGCAATACTGCGTAATAAATTATCAATAACATGTCTGAAACATGACTGTAATGTTAAGAATCTGTTACTGTGAATTGACTATATGGACTGACTAATATAAAAGAACGCGAAACTTACTGGCATATATAACATGAAACGGGGGATATTTAGTATTTTAAATTTAAATTAACAGTGAATCAAAATTGTTTTATCATGTTCAGTCGAGCCGTTAGAACCCCCTCAGTATGGCCCAGTATACAGAAATTGCATTTTTGTATCTGTTATCAAAGAGGATCGTCAATAAGAAATGTTTTACGTCTTGCGACAACTAAAATCACTTGGTCGTTTTTAGTTTAATGTTTCATGGCACAACCATCAATCATATCTAGACAGCACCCGTGGAAAGTCTAATAAAACAATATCGTAGTATTCAACTCTTCCAGATGCCGAAATCAATAAATATTTTTAATTACCTAACTTAATCACTAAGTTAACAATAAAACTGTGTATATAATATATTTTGCCGAACCAGTCCAATACAGTATTGGTCTTATTCACTTGTATTGGCCTGATCGACAAAATATATTTAAAATTGCTCGCAGACCAAATACAGAAAAGCTCTCTTAACTACATCATAATTTTGATATGTTTATTTCTTACAATTGGAAGCTGTTAAATGAAAAGTTTTTCAGGAATTGTCATGTTAGTACCTCATCTACTGGTATATAATAACGCTCCAGAGTGACTTATGCACTGTTGGTGCCTAATTTTACTTTCGGGGACCCACCACATATACATACATTAACTATAACCATAACCCTACCATAACCCTAAACCTGTGATGGTTTGGATGAGGGCCCATAAAGGAAAATTGAAAATTGGGCCACAGTTTGAATGAAGATATATCACAGTAACCATTGGTCCATGGTTATGTAATCCATTTATTTTGGCCATGCTGACAAAACCACTGGAAATATAGTAGATTCGTATTTCCTTTTTCAGCCTGTTTCAGCTGTTTCCATACAGTAGGTATAAAAGCAAAAATAAATACTTAGGAATCATAGTGAAAGACAGAAAAATTATCTTTGGTAACAACAGGAAGTTTGGTGACAACTGAAATGTTAGATTTAATCAATTTATATACCTTCTTTGTAGTAATGGTATGATTTTTAGATGTTTTGCTTACAATATTTTGAGTGAACAAAAATTAAAAAGCAAACTTTACTTTCTTAATTAAAAGTAAAGATTTTGAAGATTTCAAAATATGAAAGTGGGAAAATCTAATTTCTCTTTTATTGATTAACATGCGTTATCCGAACCCTTCACCGATAAATTCAATAAAAACTCTTCATAGGAAATCGTAAATCATCGGAATTAAATCAAGTAAACATTGATTACGTCTGACAATAAAAAATTATAAAGCAATGCGTTCCTTATCGGTAATATCACAAGTCAAATCCTTTTATAAAGACAATAGTACATATATCATGATTAAGAATTTCTGATCCAGATCTTAATATGAAATATTGTTTAAAAGATAATTATTAATGTCTTCCTGCCATCAAGCAGGTAATTAAATAGAAGCGTTCGACTCAACATACGTCATACAACGTTTGATTAAACTATGTACACTAACAAATCGCCTCCTGACACTTTGGTCCTATGTCAATAGAGGGTTTCCGAACGTTAACGGTCGTTCTACTTATCAGATCAAAAAATTGTTATAAGCTTTTGATAAATATGAAACGAAAAAAATGTATGCAAGCTCATTTTATCTGCAAAACTCAGTGAACATATTTAGTTCATTTCTACTTACAACGCCGGTTAGCCAGGCGCGTATACGCGGCTGAATCCAAGTAGTTTTGAAATCTATCACTGCAATCCAAAACTGTTCATATTTAGTACTAAATAAAGCACTTTACAGAACTCTCCAAATTGCCCCTGCTAGATAAAATAATACCAGTTTGTTTTTTAAGGACATTGTGCACTCTTTATCAAATCGGGTATACTTTCAGTTAACGTTACATCGTATTTTACTTTTAATTTAGTTTTGTCATCTTTCTTCTAAAAGTTGTTGACAAAATAAATGCTGACTGCCGTACGTATTGTGGCTAAAAATAGAACTATGTATTTCCTTATTCTTGTTGATCAAGTATTAAAATAAGACACCTAAAGCAAAAGGGATTTATGATTATATAAATTGTTCATTATTGTGGCTATAATTACTGATTATTGTATAATGCGGATAAATGTCTCCGATATCCATTTGTAATTTCTTCACGGGGGTGTAGTTTCAAGAAGTACGGAAACCGCGATAATTATAGAATATTGACAAAATTAGCCTTATTGTTACTTTTAAACCTCGAGGGTTTTTAATTTGTTTTTTTACGTTTTAAGTTATGTTTAAAACGATTTATGCCATTTAACGGAAAATATATAGACTGACAGGTAAGAATTTCTGTTAAGTACTGAAGTATAATAATTTATGTACAATTTATTTTATTTTAATCCAAATACTATATTGCATATTTTTGTCAACGCAGCATGTCGTAAAGTCTGAAATGTGTTTATATTTATTTGTATCGTTTTTAATGTTGTTTAATGAAATGTTATATGTAATAAGTAATTAATGGTCTGCAGTTTAAAGAATGTTTCTTTTAAGAACTAACAGTAAAGAAATGTAATTTAGCTTGTGTGTGTGGTTTTTATTGACATAATATATACACGTATATAAGGAAACCAATATTATAATTATAAACTTGGTAAGACTTCCAATTGAACCCCCAATAAAAAATACGCAATGCATTAGACTATCACAAGATACATGGAGTTCACACGGATCGCACTTGCCCTATTGGCAATGCATGACTGTGTCTAATTCTTCTATTTACGTTGGAAATAAATGCGTTTTTAGTGGGGGGGGGGGTTTCAAATGGAAGTCTTTCCATAAACGTTAGTTTTATCTTTATGCAATGACTTTTACAATAATACCATGATTATTAAATAATTGATTTGTACGTAAGTAAAAAATTGGTAAAATAACGATCAATATTTGACCCCAAAAACTTATTATATAAAACTACAGTTTTAAGGATTATTTTCAACTTTAGTTTAATAACCATACAGAAGCATTATAACTCAATATATGTGTGGTGTATTAAAATTGAGACTTTTAACGAATGTTTCTTTTTTTATTTCCAAAACTGAAGTATCAGTGTGTGAACTTATGTATTTAAAAATTAAGATAAATGTTTACACTCAAAGTTAAATATATCCGTGGAATGAATGTTGATCATCTTATATAAATTACGTATTTAAATGGAAATTTAATCGACATTTTTACTCAATTATGGTGAAAATATGAAAAGTGAGAAATTCTCCCTTTGATACTTTGTATGGTAAAATCTATAACGGAAGGATTTTATGCAATAAATGACATTACTTTTAAAACAAACTGAATCGTTAAACTGTGGCTTAAAGGGATATATATTTATTTATAAGATTACTTATTGTTTATTTAAGGAATACTTGAATCCAAGCACTCGGAAATCTCAAGGTAATAACATGACATTGTGTTTGTTTATGCATTGCAGGGCTTTAAATAAACATTGAGATGCACTCGATTATTACGTCAAAAGTTCGGCGCTCTGTACATGTGAAGCGGTTGTCCTGGTGTGCACTTATCACCAAGTGAAAAGGAATTCAAGTATTTTATAAATTATTAAACAACACTTTTCTTACATTGTCAGATATATTTACTTTAAATTGTAAATTATTCCGGTAGTTTGTGAAATATCAAAATGAGGCATGAGTGTCCCGGTAAATTAGTATAGATCATCGTTATGAAGAAAACTCGACCTGTCTTTCTATTCAACTATGTAAATAGGAACAGAAAACCTACTAGAAGGACAAATATACACAGAAAACAGGATTTAAGGTGTCTTATTATCTTTGATCAAATCTAAATTATAATCCGGGTTTATCTATTGATTATTGTTAAACAGTTACCGTTTTTCTATGATAAGACCAGTCATTGGAAAGTAATTAGTCTTAAGGAGTTTGTTTATAAATCGAGAAAACTGTTAAGATGGAATCTATTTTAAGGAATAGTTCATCGGCAAAACTAAATGTAGGGACAATAGGTCCTCTTCGGAGAAGCGAAAGTTCACTTGCCAAAATATTCCCAAATATGTCGGAAATGCTGTCACGAGAGGACAGGAATCAAATTAAAAGATTAAAGGCAAAACGGCAACGTCTAAGACCAAATCAGACAGTGTCAATTGATGATTCTCCCATGATGATGCTTCCAAAAGCAAGGATAAGAAATGACTACGATCATTTAACAAGGAGATCCATGAGTGTTATATCGGCAGACGATACGTCTGGTCTTCATCTCTCAACTATTCCCGGAAGTGCTATAGTTGCAAAATCGTTTTCGAAATCATTACGAAATCACCACCATACTAGCAAAAGTGATGCAGATAGTGGAATCGGGTCTATGAGACGCAGTGTCACATTTGACGAAATAAGTGTTGGTCGTTCTTCGTTTAAATCTATTGATGATATCGATGCAATATCGGATATTACGCCAATGGAAGGTAAAGAAACTGATCCACCGATTTACGAACCATTTCCGGAAGATAGATACAGCGAAATGCCAAAATATGTTGACACATACAGTGATAATTCTTTCACTATGTCAAAATTACCGAAAGTGAAACTAAGAAAACCGAGTGCTAGTACTCCCGAAGACACAGACGAGAATCACGAAGCCAATTGTCCTATTTGTAGTGGATTAACGAATGAAACCGAAAGAATCCAAAGATATTTTGGTGGAGTTGACGCATTTTTCAAATGGTTTTGGTCAAGATGGGGAAAGGTGAGTTTACGTTATTAGTCTGTTTTGTATGCATATGCGACTCTATTTTCTGTCGTTCGATAGGAAGAAGAAAGTAACAGTGTGATAAACAAACAAATAACCACGCATACAGATATTTTAGCAGTCGAGCACACCATGCCGTTATACCTTTCAAACGTTAAGTTTAACGTATTATGAACTATTGCATCGGGAAAAGGTAACACAAAACTATGAAAGCCGTTATAGTGTCAATACATTTCTTGTTGTTTTCTATTCTGCCTTCAATATCTGAATATTCAAAGATTGTGTCGTTTGAATGGAAAGTTTTTGACCGCACATTGCAGCATAAGACACATTTAAAATATTTTGTTTACACCTTTCCTACCCAGTCTTTAAACGTCGGAGGATAGGTGGGTTAAAATTTTGTTAAAATACATTAAATGAAACTAATAGGTTTTTTTATGGATGATTGTAATTAAATGTTATATTAAAGCATTTAAATATGCAGTATTTTAAGTGTCGGGGAGGGGGACATAAAAGAGAAAAGAAAAACAGCTCATGAGAATTTGTTTTATATTTTTGTCTCCAGTTAAATATTCATTCTATACATATATTATTATTATTATTTTAATATGAAAGGAGTAGATATTTCATATTCATAATATCACCATTTTAGATGTGCCGATTTTCTATATAGATCGAAACGAAAATTATTTTTGTTCAATATATTTACAAAAATCCAAAGAAAATTGACATTTATAGATAAGAGGTTGTAATTAAATTCTTTAAGTCATAAGAGTAATTATTAAAAAAATTAAATGTATTTTTAAATAGTCTAGAAGGTTACCACACAAAACCTGATGTAGAATAAATAACCGACCTTAAAGGTAGAAATTTAATCTTGTGATCGTTCTTCTAGATAGTCTCTCTTGAGTGGATTTTAACACTTGAAAAACAAAAGTGTTTGGTAATTATGTTGTCTAGGATTATATCTATATGATCTTCGTCTTTTTATTTGTGGTTACAGACAGCTAATGTGACCTGGTTGTGTTAGAATGGTATGGTACCACATTCGGCGGAATAAACATGCAAACTATGTTAGTCCTAAAACTACATACAAACAATGCATTTTAATCAAAATAGTGATTACAGAAAGAAAACATGGCAATAGTTTTATGTTATCGAAACTTTGGGTCAATTCAGATTAAGTTATCAGACAGGTATTTTGTACACTGAGAAATGTAATTCCAGTTGGTACCAAAGGGAGGCAATCAATTCACAATACTGCCAAATAAATTATGACAGTCAATAACAGGTTTGTAATATCACTGCAATGTTAAGAATCTCTCACTGTGAACGGTCTAAATAAATGTACGTGAATTAACTGACGCTTTAACGAGAAGACATTTTGTATTTAAAATTTAAATTTAACCGTGATTACAAATTTGGTCTCCACTAGATGTACGTTGTTTTCTCGTTTTCAACACTTACTCAAGATTTACAGCAGTCTTTCCATAACTATATTCATGGTGGATAACAAGTTACCAAACTAGTCAGGGAAATGTGATGGACCACTTGGGAGTAATGTTTGATTTCTACTTGACAAGTATGGCGGGTTGCGTAGTGACATAGAATTTTTCGTTTTACTACGTCATGTTGTCACAACTGGAACACTCTTGTTGTTCTATGTAACAGTAACTTTGAAAAAAAAACCGTTTATGGCTAGTTGCAGTTGGTCTAAAATGCTTACCAAACACGGGGATCACACATTCTTTAAAATATAGAATGTAAGCCTGAAATTATCACAAAAATCTTAAAGATTTTAACTTGAAGTGCATTTTATAAGAGGTATAATGTTCAAGCTATTAAACTCATAGATGATCGAGATAAACTTCTTAACGATGACCCTAATGTTTATAAACAGTATAATTTTCTAAAGATTCTTGTGTTTTAAGGTTCGTTTGTACTAGGAATTATTACCTGCCTTCGTAAAACGACAAAACATTAGAGAATTATATTAACAAACATGTAACTTTATCTTACACATTTTTTTTTACCACGTGCTCAACAACGTATCTATCTGTGGAACTTTACATTATACATGTATTCCGTGATTTCATCTTTACCTTGTGTCATTCTCTTTTTACTTCTTTTGATTTATCTTTATTTTTGTCGTATTGTATTTACGTTATTTACGTTTCATATTTCTTATATACGGTTTTATCTTTACGTTACTTGGTTTCTTCTATGCGTTACGCTGTTTTATCTTATCGTTAGTAGTTTCAGCTTTACGTTATGTAGTTTCTTATTTTTCTTATACGGTTTTATCTTTACGTAACTTGGTGTCTTCTTTCGTTACGTTGTTTTATCCAATCGTTGGTAGTTTCATCTTTACGTCGTATAGTTGTTCACAGTACGTTGATGACCGCGAGTGTCAACAAACATGACCACCCTCTACAAAAAAGGACACACAACAAAATCACGACAATTTCTTTAAAACTTTTAGAAAATGATAAACTCTTGACTTGATGTTGCATATGAATGTATTATTGATGGTCACTTGCTTCTACTAAAGATAAATAGAAAATGAGACAAAAAGGGACAGAAAAATCTTTGTAAACAATCATTTAACTATTAAACTTATAGAAAATCATGCATGCTCCTCTATGATCTTTGATTGATTACCAACATGCAACTACCAACCGAAAAATTACCGATTGTAACTAGGTACATAAATATGACCGACCAACTAACAGACAACCATTCACAGAAACATGAGCATGTTTTATAAATTAAAAATTCAAGAGAATGATTATAAAAATCATATTAGTTCGATTCTTGATATTGTGGCTCGGTATCGTCTGATTTATTTGTATTCTAAACTAATTCTAAACTGCGGACTTGTAATTCCTAGTGGTGGGGATAGTAATGTTTGAACGGCTCCGCTACACTACATCTAAACCCGGTTGTATATTGCGTATTTATCACGTTTTACCCATCATTTACTATAAAACAGACTGTGATATATGTTATTTTAACTCGTGAACATAATTGATTTGTTAATGTATACTGTAGTAAGCTAGCTTACAGTTAACTTGAATTAACGTTCACCAGGAATAATCATAGATAACATTGGCTATTCAATTGTTAGCTGGTAATAGTCTTAAATATGGTTCACAATACTAGATTACGTGACTTAAATATGCCATACGTATCGGCGTTACATTGTGATTCGATTATCTTTTCGTTACATTTTATAGGACAACATTGTATACAGACAAATACCATATATATATATATATATATATATATATATATATATATATATATATATATATAATCTGTCTTGAAACACTGACTATTTGTGACACGGCAGCGAAAGGAAATAGTGCAGTGTTAAAGACAAATAAAACCGCTATATCCAAAGCTGTGTTATTACATGAATTGCAAATTTAAAATAAGACATTAAGACACGATGGTATGTAAAAGTCAAGATAACAAGATGTGGAAAACCGCGGGAAATGTAATCAAAGTGCTATTGACCGGTCAATAGAACAATTGTTTGAACATATTACTCTTATTGTCATAAATTATTGCTATAGAAAATAAGTGTGAGATGTATAATAATAAGTTCTGTACTACTAGTAAACTAAAATAGAAGGCAGCGCTGAATACCAAAAATATAAGGCGGTGCTGAATACCAAAAATGGCATCATCAGCAATCGTAACAATATTTAAAGATAAAAAATTCAGACCAAAATTTTCATTAATAGACGAATTTAAAAGCACGAAAACTACACCTATGATTGTAGAAAACCAACTGAAGTGTTTGATTTTGTATTTAATTCATTTGGAAAGAATAAGAAGAATGTATCGACAGAACAAATAAACGAAATATTTTGAAATGTCAAGTTCCATGCGCTAAAGAAATTTTGCTTTGTTTCTTTTAATCATTTTAGAATACTATTTTCAATATCGTACATGCGGATCGTACTCAGTTCTTGTGTATTTTAGTTGACATTTAGTTTTATGATCTGTTTTATTTATTATTAAAATTCTGGATTCCAAATTTTTTTTTATTTATTTGAAAGTTGTTATAAAACTAAAACACCAAAATTATTGTACTTAGACTGAACACTGATAGTTTTAAATGAGTTGTTAATTCAACCTAACAAATATTGTAGAAATTGAAAACATATTTTGGTTCTTTTCGACTCTACAACAAACAGAGATTTCTTGGTAATATTCAATTTTACTTTAAAGTATTGTGATAAGTTGCCGAAAGTCACCCTCCTGGTTTTTTAATTACGTCCATTTGCATTTGTGGGCGTAAAATGATTTGAGAACTTTTCAAAAGGCGCAAAACAATAATGTAGTCATATTTTTGGCAAAGTGTAACAAACACAAGATATTTATTTTCTGTAAATTTCTATTTAAAATATATTAATAATAGTTATTTCCTAAAATAAACATGTACTTACGCGTAGTACAATAAAATAAATCATTTCGTATTTTGCACGAAACCATTAAAACTGACTAATATACAGAGTAATTGGTTTGATCAGGAACCTATTAATCGTCACATATACTAGTCCTAGGTTTGATAGGGAGTAATATTATAATCTTGTATTTATACGTGATTTGAAAAGCTGTATAAATAATCTATTTCAGCAATTGGCAAAATTTTTAAATATTTATTGCGATTTTTAATTATTTAATATCATTTTAATGTTTAACAAGCGTAAACACAAAAAATGTCTCGCAAGCTCTCTATATTGGTAGTGGCAAACTTACTCTTCATCCTGTACAAATAAATAGCATTAAACCGTCGTAATATAAAATATACGTTACAAAATAGTGATGCAATCACTCGAAGAAAGGCAAAGTGTAACGACCAGACTCTCTTCTGATAAACAACAGATATACTATTGTCACCCGACTATGGTTCGTTAATGAATAGTTCTAAAACTTGAACGTGTCTTACTTCTGATAAACAACAGATATACTATTGTCACCCTACTATGGTTCGTTAAAGAATAGTCCTAAAACTTAAAAGTGTCTTACTTCTGATAAGCAACAGATATACTATTGTCACCCTACTATGGTTCGTTAATGAATTAAACGTGTCTTACTTCTGATAAACAACAGATATACTATTGTCACCCTATTATAGTTCGTTAATGAATAGTCCTAAAACTTAAACGTGTCTTACTTCTGATAAACAACAGATATACAATTGTCACTCTACTATGGTTCGTTAATGAACAGTTCTAAAACTGGAACGTGTCTTACTTGTGATAAACAACAGATATACTAATGTCACCTTACAATGGTTCGTTAATGAATAGTCATAAAACTTAAAAGTAGCCATGAAATATGGACCAAGGTACGATGACACATACTAGACTGTCATGTACTGTTTGAGATAAATATACAGCACTGGACCCATATTTACAGTGAATTGGTCTGCCTCTCTACCTGACTAACGAAATTTACTAAGGGGCACCATTTCTTGTTAAATTTATTGTATAGATGCGGACTCGTAGAATTTACATTTTATAAGTCTGCCTTTCATATTAATTTTTAAGTCATTGAGTAGTCTAGAAACACACGTCAACATAAATATGATAACTGTGGAAATCATCACAATATACCTAAAATAGGGTTTGAAGGGATTTTCATACTCATTTAGACTATTATATAATACGGGGCCTCGGTGGCCGAGTGGTCAAGGTAGTTCGTCTACTATTGATCACGTGGTCTGTCAATACTGATATTGCGGGTTCAATTCTCACTCGCATTGTGTACTCGACTCCAATCTTAATTGACAAGGATGGCCATTTTTCCTACCGCAGGTCGGGGGTTTTCTCCGGGTACTCCTGCTTCCTCCCCCAATTAACTAGACTCCATGATATAGCTGAAAAATTGCTGAAAGTGGCGTTAAACACTATCAAACAAACAAACAATATTATATAATACAGAAGGGCCTCAGTGGACGAGTGGTTAAGGTAGTTCGTCTACTATTGATCACGTGGTCTGTTAACTGGCGTTAAAAATAAACAAACACACGAATAATTTCATAAGTCGAGGTGAAGTTTTTCCTACAGTTTTTTATAAGAACTTATTAACTTAAGACAATTAAGTCTTGGAAGACCTTCGAGACACAATCACTATTATCACTATTTTAAACCCATATGGCAAATATTTGATTTTACGTTACCGCATAGAACTTACGTTCATATTTCATTGTTTTTATGTTAAATTTCAAAATAAAGAAGACAAAAACGACCCTGATACGTAAATTGGGCGGACCCATTCTTATACGGGTGGACCTGAAATTATATAGACCCGGACCCAAAATGTTAACTTTACGTATCCTGCCGGATAAGTTAATTTGGACCTATAATTTTAAGACAGCTGGAGCCAAATTCTTGACATATACATGTACTTATATAAATACTCCCGATTCCTGAAATCGGGAAGTTCTGAGTTTTCGTGTGTTTTCCCAAACTTTAGCTGAAACAACATTTGTTATTCATTTACTACGTGTCCAGGTAAGACGTACATTTTCATTGCAATTTGAACGTGTTTATTTATGACTATTTAAAATAAAATAATCCAATTAATCAACCAACTCCTTCGCATATTTACTCTTGTGTAAATATTTCAAAGTAAAAAATTTATAACATTTACATAAAATTGGCCAATTAAAATGTCAATTTAATTTTTAATTTTGTTTTTAAAACACGTCTCTTCACGTTATACAATTTAATCTTTGTTAATACAGCTTGATAAATTGCAATTTATAAAACTATGTGTGTAAAGAAAGTAGTTTCATTAAAAAATATTTGACACTATAATATTTAAACGATGTCTTTTAAAAACCCCGAAATCGATTTGAAAGTTGAACATCAATTTTTACGTTCTGCACGACGAACTCGTTAATTTATGACGGCGGGTAATATGTCAAAATAGTTGAAAATTAATATGAAAAATGAGGCATCCCACGTATATTGAATCGAAAATTAATGTTAACAGTTTCTCGGACATTTCCCACTTGGTCATACATGCTCGAAACTGAATCACTTATTCAGACAAAACAATGCTTGATAAACTGGCCTAAGTAAAAAAACGTGTAAAAGTTGTAATATTTGAACAGTTTTGTATTAAAAATGAACGGAATAGATAATATAGTTAGATAGCTGCAGAAATAACATGTGTTGTTGCATCCAGTAGTATATGTACCCCACATTATAGAGCATTGCCCCCCAGTACACACAATATTATACACCAAGTCATTAGAGGCTTGCGTTAATCAGAATAAGAATAGTCATAATTACATAAAATGACATAGAAATGATACAAGGTAATCTAGGGGTCGTGTTCGTATTGAGTCAGTTAAGTTTAGTTAAACGTTCGGCGATTTTCAGACGTAATTTTTTATACGTTTGAGAATGTTAGATCGTGTATGTTTGTCTGAATGAGCTGTGAATTAACTATCAAAAGCCCACCATCTGTAAGGAGTAATGCTTTGGGTCGGCTTTGAATGATCACATATTGGTGTTCACGCGCACTCGTGTTACATGTACTATTATCCGACTTCCGTCGCCACTGCTAAAAGTGGCTCTTTTACATTTGTTAACAGGCTAACACCAACTGATGTTTAAGGCAGTAATTATAAGTGTTTTTTTGTCGATGGCACAAACTAAAAACACTTTCAGGTGTTACCCGAGGTTGTGGGGAGGAGTCTGTTGTACGTGTTTGTTCCTCATATAAACTGGGGGACCTCGGTGGCCGAGTGGTCAAGGTAGTTCGTCTACTATTGATCGCGTGGTCTGTCAACACTGAGATTGCGGGTTCGATTCTCACTGCAGGCAGGGTGTACTCTACTCCAATCTTAATTGACAAGGATTGCCTGTTTTCCTACCGCAGGTCGGGGGTTTCCTCCCCCAATAAAAAACTGGACGCCATGATATAGCTGAAAAATTGCTGAAAGTGGCGTTAAACACCATCAAACAAAAACAAACATAAAAACTGGAGCTCCTACTATAAGACTAATGGCAATACTCGTCCAGCAGACAAGTATTAAAAAATATTTTTTATGTCATATAATTTTTTTCGACAAGAAAATTGAACGTGTAACATTGAGCACTTAGTAATTCATATTAACTGTTTTGGAGGTATACAATTACGTTTTTAAAGAAATGTGATGACTTTTGACTCTGGTAGCACATAACCTGCGATACTATTCAGTTTACTATAGTATAACAGTTATCTCCCTTACCTTGTCAAAAAGGTAACATGACTTCGAATTAAAACTTGTATCGGTAAGTCGTTCTGCCAATCAAACACAGGCTCGAACACACGTTATTAACTGGTTTAGTCTAGGAATTTTATTAGATTTGCTTATCTTAATTTTTTTAAGAAATGGAAAGTAGCTAAGTAACATAATATATTTTTTTAACTAGCCTAGCTCCAAACAATTCACCTTTTTGTCTCGAAATGGGTTAAGACACAATTTTTCCCTTAGTAATTTTTCTAAATATTTTCATCAGAATACTTCCCTACATATTATGGATGGGATTTATAAAGGCTATGCCTGCTATCCAATCCGTTTCAATTTCTTGAATAAAATATGTTTAAACTTCACTACATATTACAAACAAATAATGACCTCAGTAGGAATTATAAACTCAGATTTACTCTTCTCGTTTTGCTACTTTGCTATGCGTTTTTCTTTTTGTGTTGCTACATTGCTATACGTTACTCTTCTTGTGTTGCTACATTGCTATACGTTACTTTTCTTGTGTTGCTAAATTGCTATAGGTTACTCTTCTTGTGTTGCTATATTGCTATACGTTACTCTTCTTGTACACATTTTATTGTATTGCTACATTGCTATTCTTTACTCTTGTTGTGTTGCTACATTGCTATACGTTACTTTTCTTGTGTTGCTAAATTGCTATAGGTTACTCTTCTTGTGTTGCTATATTGCTATACGTTACTCTTGTGTTGCTATATTGCTATACGTTACTTTTCTTGTGTTGCTACATTGCTATACGTTACTCTCCTTGTGTTGCTACATTGCTATACGTTACTTTTCTTGTGTTGCTAAATTGCTATAGATTACTCCTCTTGTGTTGCTAAATTGCTATAGGTTACTTTTCTGGTGTTGCTACTTTGCTTAACGTTACCTTTCTTGTGTTGCTATATTGCTATACGTTACTTTTCTTGTGTTGCTACATTGCTACATGTTACTCTTCTTGTGTTGCTATATTGCTATTCGTTACTCTTCTTGTGTTGCTACATTGCTATACGTTACTCTTCTTGTGTTGCTACATTGCCATACGTTACTCTTCTTGTGTTGCTACATTGCTATACGTTACTCTTCTTGTGTTGCTATATTGCTATACGTTACTTTCCATGTGTTGCTATATGGCTAAACGTTACTCTCGTGTTACACTCCACTCGCGTTGCTACATTGATATATGTTACTCTTTTTGTGTAGCTTCATTGCTATACGTTACTCTTCTTGTGTTGCTGTTTTGCTATACGTTACTTTTCTTGTCGAGCTACTTTGCTATACGTTACTCTTCTTAATGTGCTACTTTGCTATGCGTTACTCTTCTTGTGTCGCTACATTGCTATGTTACTCTTCTTGTGTTTCTACATTGATATACGTTACTTTTCTTGTCGAGCTACATTGCTATACGTTACTCTTCTTAATGTGCTACTTTGATATGCGTTACTCTTCTTGTGTTGCTACATTGCTATACGTTACTCTTCTTTTGTTGCTACATTGCTATAAGTTACTCTTCTTGTGTAGCTACATTGCAATACGTTACTTTTCTTGTGTTGCTATATTGCTATAGCAATCTCGAGTTACACTCCTCTCGTGTGCTTTGATATATGTTACTCTTTTTGTGTAGCTTCATTGCTATACGTTACTCTTCTTGTGTTGCTGTTTCGCTATACGTTACTTTTCTTGTCGAGCTACTTTGCTATACGTTACTCTTCTTGTTGTGCTACTTTGCTATACGTTACTTTTCTTTTTCTTGTGTTTCTACATTGCTATAAGTTACTCTTCTTGTGTTGCTACATTGCTATACGCTACTCTTCTTGTGTTGCTACATTGCTATACGCTACTCTGCTTGTTTTGCTACATTGCTAGACGTTACTATTCTTGTGTTGCTACGTTGCTATTCGTTGCTTTTCATTTGTTGCTACATTGCTATACGTTACTTTTTGTGTTGCTACATTGCTATACGTTACTATTCTTGTGTTGATACATTGCTTTATCGCTATTTTGTAGTATTTTCCTTTGATCTTTGTATGCGATATTATTCCATCTCACTCTACTAGCTTGAGATGGGCCCATCCCACCTCGCTGTCAAGACGTCGTTAAGTAATTTGTGACGTAACCATGTTACAAAACAGCGATAAACAGATTATTTACGTTTTATGAAACTCGATGCACTTTCACGTCATCTCATCTCAGGGCTGTCGCCCTTCGATGAGATATGAACGAGAAAACGCATCTCATTTCAAAAAACGTAAATAACCTATAATTATCGCTATTTTGCAGTATTTTCCTTTGATTTTTGTGTGCGATAGTATTCCATCTCACTCTACTAGCGGGAGATGGGCCCATCTCAGCTCGCTGTCAAGACGTCGTTAAGTAAACACTGTGACGTCACAATGTTACAAAACAGCGATACACAGATTATTAACGTTTCACGAAAGTCGATGCATTTTCTCTTCATCTCATCTCAGGGCTGTCGCCCTAGGATTCGATATGGACGAGAAAACGCATCTCGTTTCAAAAAACGTAAATAATCTATAAATACGTTACTCTTGTGTTGCAACTTTGTTATACGTTACTATTCTTGTGTTACTGTATTGCTATACAAAGCAAATCGAAAGATATTTTATTCCTGTGTTCAGTGACCTTCCTGTTGCCCCATTATTTAAGTTGGTTCTAAACCAATTACTGATAGTCTTTCATGCAGTAAAAGGCAACATGTCGCGTTTGACACTTCAGCTCAGAATGTCATTAAATAAAACCCAAACAAAACCCTCATTTTTCTGAACATTTCATTGTGTATTTATATACATCATTTTTTGATGACCACAACAATACGTGAGCCTTGTAAACAAAAGATTTCATATCTAGCCATCTTATACTTGTTCCGATCAAAAAGAAACAATAAATTCCCCCAAGGGACATAATAAAATGGCCAAAACTATTGATTTATTTATCTTAAGTCGTGATTTCAAGTGTGATTTGAAGTGTTTATTATGTGAACAAAAGGAGACATAAATAAACACAGGGTCAATGTAAATATTTGCTTTATTAATATTATCATATCAAAGTGTTTTGTTCTATAGGAATGTAGATTTATAACCTTTAAAATTGCTTTTTGATTAAATTGTATGCGACGTCTGGACGTAATATTTGTATCGTTTTTTTCCAAAGAACAAAATACAGACATTTATTTAGTTCGATCATGGTTTTCTGACGTTTGGGCTGTCAGGACATTCCTTTGATGATTTAGGGTGGGAGAAACTTTAATATATCAAAATATGCTTTCTATATTTAGTTCGGATGGAGTGTACAATTTCACAACCCATGTTATGCGGCTATTTGTGGCAGGTTGTATGACCAGTTCTGTTTTCCTGTTGACATTTTGCTGCCACAGCACCTGTCATTTGTACTTTTTTTTACTTGTATTATACATGCGCAGCGCTTAATTCTGTTTGCAGTTCTATAATTATCACTAAATTAATCCACGGACTGAAGTTGCGCTTTTCGTCTAATTTGCCCTTTGACCTTTCTGAAAAATTGGATGATTAACTATAACATTATATAACTCTACAATTATAAAAAGAACATTATTTTACTAGGATTAAAGTTGTTTTAATGATAATATGATGTAATGTATTTTAATCCCTTAATATGCTTGTAGCGCATAATCTAAAAAATTAAACAAACCGAGATTTGTAACTACACAAATGGATGTGTCCTCCTTATTTTTAATGTAGAATTTGTGTGCAGTGATCTAGATTTGATCTATTGTATTATTTAAGATAGGGTTTCTACGTGTTTGTGAAACCCATGCATTTAAAGTCACAAATATGTA
The DNA here is from genome assembly GCA_944474755.1 of Limnoperna fortunei. Lineage (NCBI taxonomy): Eukaryota > Metazoa > Mollusca > Bivalvia > Mytilida > Modiolidae > Limnoperna > Limnoperna fortunei. Next base: position 63,968,095 of record OX104121.1, on the reverse strand, counting down.
ATTAAAGCTGTTGTAAATTGTTTTTAACAGTTTTAAAAATCAATAGCGTATCCAACAGTACATGTGGTTAACATTTGTATTAATTACTGTTATTGGTGTATAACCCAATTGTTACAAACATTCTTAATTATTCTCCGGAACAAAAAGTTGTTGATTGAAAATATTTTGGAAATTCAATCATCCGAATAAAAGAGATGTCACGGCCATGTTCTAATTTAATCGTACAACAAATTCATATTGTTAATAATATTCATTAGAAAAATATTTCTGATTTAAATGTCGGTATCAAATAAGTTGTGAAAGAACTTCATCACAAATTCTTAAGAGGAATTAAGTACTTAATGTACAACGATATAAGGATTATCGACCAGTATGGATGATTAGTCCACTCGTGCGTGGACTGCTCTAGAAATATGACCTCAAACGTTGTTTTAACGGTAAATTAATGATTCATTAGATTTTGATGACGGGATACGACAACGGGACGGAACTGATTTTATGACTCGGAGCTTCATCCGATTACAAAAGAAGTTGTTCATATTATTGACTTAAGTCTGGGAGGTTTAATTGATTATAAGAAGTTTCCACATGAGTGATGCTGTTCAAAATGGAAGGATAAAACGATACATTCTGTGAGATCGGATTTCACATGATACATTTAAACCCGAAATAGTGGTATATAGGTAATTGATTTGGATGTGTATTTATCACATAAATATGGCCTAACCTTTAAATGGTCTGAAACCATACGTGATTCATTGTTGGTATAGGCGTGTGCTATTTTGAAAAACGATGATGTGATCTGTTTAGTTAATGCATATATTTTTATTTTAAAAAGTGTTTTAAATCAGTGTAATAATTTAAATTTGAATCTGTTGGATTACAAAATGGTATTTGAAGATTATCACGCGGGTTTGAATTGGATTGCCGATGGATATAAACATAAACTCTTTGCTAACGATGCTCAAAAAAGCTCCGAAGTGTTACCTCAAGACGATTCATTTGCTCTTCTGCCGTCCGAAAAGACGGAAACGTATGCAGGAGTAAGAATAATACCACCATCTCCTTTAGAAAGCCATCTGATTAAAGCAAGAAGAAACCGTCCCGGTACAGCTCCGCCACGATTTGCAGGAGCAAAACCAAAAGCTGACCGACCATGGAGTAGCAAATCCCATTTGTCTTCCGGGTCCAAATCCTCTAATGATACACGACCTTCGAACCAGCCAAGAATTCGCAGTGCAGGCTCTGTTATCGAACGACACAGAGAGGCAGCGAAAATGAGAACAACTTTTACACTTGTAAATAAACTTTATGAAGATCGTAATCGCCGACAGAACATCAATCTACACCCAGCTAGTCCTGCTCCAGATTATCGCTACTTTGATCGACACTCGCGCTGCTTTGATTACACGCACATGCATACTATTCTTTTGCACGACCAGCCTCAGACCGCGTGCGATTTAGAACCATGTTCCCTCCATTCACGCCCTGTTTCGTCAATGTCTAACTATTCACGGACATCGGAAGAACAAATTGACACCATGAAACAACCTAAGAGGTACATAAACTACCACCGACCAAGAACTGCTCCCACTACGGTAGGTTCTTTAAGATAATTGGTTTGTCCAAAGACCAACAGATATGAAAATATTATACTGCTTAACTGCATTTAAGACCGTACATCAAGATATCGTAAAGAATCTGGTTAGGAATACATTTAAATTTGTGTTCGGAATAAACAGTTAGGGCAAGGACGGAAGGGGTGGGGTAACTTGGTATGTATACGATAATACGGATGCGCGGCCCGAATGGGTCACTTTTTTACAACTCCAAAGTATATGAAAAGGTAGCGGTTTGTTATTTGAAAATATATCATTGGGTATTTGTAAATTGTCTAAATATATCCACGCCTCAATTCTCATCATAAGCATGTTAAACCCATGTAAACCACAGTCATTTTACAAACAAAGTGTTCCATTAACAGCACTTGATCATTTGGTAGTGAATGGACTATTTTGTCAATGGGGATGTGCATTAATAAAATATATGAATAGGTCTGATGAAATAATAAAATATATGGTTAGGTCCCGTTTGAATAACGTCCGAAAATATATGAATAGGGTGGTTTTTCAAATCTCTGTCCGCACACCTGTACTTAAAAGTATTCGTAGTTACAACCCCCCCCCCCCCCCCCCAATGGGTTATAGACAGTTTACAACACATATTTGTATTTTTGATAGGTTTTTTTTAAATACAATTAAAATATTGAGAATAAGTACTCAACTAAACTGTTCGTGGAAAAGGACGGCTAAAACACAAAAAACAATATTCAAACTGCACACTGCATTAAAATTACTTCCACAAAAACTAATTTAATCAAGTAAGTCTTTAGAAATCTTCAAAAATTAATTTCATGGATGCAACCTTAATCTGACTATTGACGAACTTTAATATATGTTAATGAAATTAATTCAGACCATACAATTTCTAAATGATTCAAGATAAATTTCCAATCATAATCGATACCTAATTAAGTTTATCTCCACATGAAGGAACACATTTAGTAAAGTTTTCTAGGTTTTTAAAACCCGTTTTGTGTTTGTGTGTTTGTAGCCACGTGTTCGTCCTTCGTAATGGATTAAATTATTCATCTCTTCATTGTTTTCGTCTAGTGTTCAAATACACATTCTATATATTATAATCAAAGTAATAGATCAAAACACAACAATGTAATCGTTATCAAGAAAAATACAATATATACACGATAAGTAAAGGAAGTGCAATCGATTTTAACCATAGATACCATCAAACTGTAATACACTAACTGTCAAACTACAAAAGGTTCATTAAAGTTTGTATTTATTACATAAAGCCTATTACCACATGTTTCAAACTAAATGACATCTCATATTAACATTACATGAAGTAGTTCTATTGTATAACGTGAATAGATTAGTACACCAAGGTATACTGTTGTCGTACTAGATTTGTACGAGTACGCATGGTCCGTATTTTACAGTTCACTATATACCGTGAGTCAAGCTAAACAATTGTTTTACGTGTATATTGTTGTTTCGACGGAGTTTTGCTAAAACCGAAAATTGATCTTTGCTGCAAGTCATCGACTATATTTCACCATCAGCCAGTCAACAACTGGTTGAAAGTTTAGTTCTAACATGACCTCGGGCAAGCTTCACGGGGTCCATCCTGGTTCCCCATATAAAAACCACAATCTGTCATAATATAGGAAAGTTATGTAATTCGACAGTAAATATATATAATAAAGATTATTGGTTAGTCGATTCTGAATGCACGTATAATAAACAATAAAGCTCATCAGCACGATGACATCCGTCACAATAACACAAAACCGAATTAAGTTCAACTTATAATCGAAGATCAGGAGCAGTACTGTCAATTTTCAGTATATAAGACATATATTGTTAGTTTTGATTAAATTATTATACTAAAGTTTATAATTTATTATTTAAAAAATCTGGAGCAATGTCGAAAATTAAATTCAACATTGCCTTAATTCATAAGTACATTGTACAAGACGTTGTGGTGTCTGAGACCAATCTCCAGGGTTGGGGGGGGGGGGGGTCTGTTGTTTGTTTTTTTTTTAATTTTTAACATTTTTCTATGCACACATAACTGCTTATGAAACCCAATAAGGACACTTACATCATGTAATCAGATTGGTTTAAGTTAAAGTGGGTAATGGCTACATGCCAGTGTTCCATAAAAGATTATATCTAACGAATATCCGTATAACATTTATTTTAACACCAATTGGCCTGGCGACTAAACGCTACCAACAATGTGTGTATCTGGATGTATCGTTGATAGACTTTGGCTTTCGAAGAAACTGACTTAGTACCACGTGATTTGTGAAAACATTACATTGAACACTACAGTTGTCTGCATTCTTCCAAATAAAGACACATTTGATTTTTGCCTATTTACTGAATCATTTGTTGTGTCCTTCGTTTTTATGCATTTACAATGTATGTTTTATATAAATTTGAATTATTTCTTCGTTAAGTCTTAAGCTAACAATGATTGTGTAACAAATCTAACCAATGGGAAACATTGATTAGATATAGCCAGGACTATACCATTGTGGGTATTTTTTTGTTTACATATGGATTACGACAATTTTAATTATAACCTTAATTCTTAACTGTATGACATCGTTTACTGAATGTTATATACTGACAATGACATTGAGATAAATCTGGCCAATGGAGATCAGTGACTCCAGGAATACTGACAATGACATTGAGATATATCTGGCCAATGGAGATCAGTGACTCCAGGAATACTGACAATGACATTGAGATATATCTGGCCAATGGAGATCAGTGACTCCAGGAATACTGACAATGACATTGAGATATATCTGGCCAATGGAGATCAGTGACTCCAGGAATACAGACAATGACATTGAGATAAATCTGGCCAATGGAGATCAGTGACTCCAGGAATACTGACAATGACATTGAGATAAATCGAGCCAATGGAGATCAGTGACTCCAGGAATACTGACAATGACATTGAGATAAATCGAGCCAATGGAGATCAGTGACTCCAGGAATACTGACAATGACATTGAGATAAATCTGGCCAATGGAGATCAGTGACTCCAGGAATACTGACAATGACATTGAGATAAATCGAGCCAATGGAGATCAGTGACTCCAGGAATACTGACAATGACATTGAGATAAATCGAGCCAATGGAGATCAGTGACTCCAGGAATACTGACAATGACATTGAGATAAATCTGGCCAATGGAGATCAGTGACTCCAGGAATACTGACAATGACATTGAGATAAATCGAGCCAATGGAGATCAGTGACTCCAGGAATACTGACAATGACATTGAGATAAATCTGGCCAATGGAGATCAGTGATTCCAGCAACTATTGTATGGATAATCATTGTTTTAATTTTTGACAGATCAATGACATCAATTGAATTATATCCTGTAGTGTTTATTTTTTATTTAGAATTTTTTAGAATGTTAATATTTATGTCGAGTAATAACAATGACACTGCAATAAATCAGGCCAATATAATCCAATGACTTGGTAAAAACATACTATTTTTTATTAAGTAATTTATTTTAAAACAAGGATACGGGCTAACGCTGTTTATTATTAACTATCGGTCACTGGCTTGTCCGCTGAGGTGTGTGTTTGAGACTGATGTCTAGCAATGCAATGTGCGCTCAATGTTAGGCTTATTTGACAATGATTGGTAGTGTTTTCTGCTGAAAATTAATGCAGTAATATCGACTATGTCGGTTTACTCTCCTAATACAAAGAACACGTCATGATATAGCTGAAAAATACTAAAAGTGGCGTTAAATAAACAAATAAATTTTCAATACTTGTGAGGTTTATTTGCATAAGATTTTCCAGCTTAATTACGTTTATTGTATTTTCTCATTTAGTTTCTTTAATGGTTTTATTATTACAACACTATTAAAGATTTGCTATTTCTTCGGATTATTCTTTTGTCCGGCAGTTTAAACATTAATTTTCATTGTATTTGTATTGTTTGAACAGGAAACATGATTTCTCTAATACCATACACATAAGGTTTGGCCATTATTAAACACTTTAAAATCGTATTAGGGTATATGTATACATATATTAAGGAATGCATATTCTTGGAGAGTTCACAAAGGTTGACGTCTGACACAATTTTCATAATAAAAAAGTGATTGTGACACTAGATTCCATTTCCATTCATCAGGTCGTGGTGTCAAACTGTTGCAGATATTTGGGGCCTCTTATTTAGTTGTGGTGCATTTCAAGTTCATATTTATTTTTGTCGCAATAATTATTGCCATCGAATTTAGCCACCCATCTATATTTTCTATTTTTAAGAGAAAGCTAGGTTACCATGAGAGAGCAATATTTATTTTTATCTTTATTCACGATGTTATAAGTGTTTTATTTAGTGCACATGTTTATTCAAATCTCACGACGGCCTTTTACACCTTTGATTTTCTTGAATCAGAAATTGTCCGAGCTATAGCAATATCATAAAATAAGACAGAGTTCAAAATACGTTAAGCTTTTAAATTTTTATTTGGTTAAGGATGAACAAAACTATATTTATTGGATTTTCGAGAAACTTGAAATTTCCTGCGAAAAATGTCCTCCTTACATCCTAATATTAATATACATCAGCACAATAAATCTTGGTGATTTTTTAAAACTCTTTAGACCAATTATTTGATAAACAGGAGTACTCAGTCGTAAAGAATGTTATTTTCGAACAACGATTTTCAGTTTGATAGATTTGGCATAATCTTTATAGTGTTTCTCCTCACGTGGTGTCTGAAGGCTTTTAATTTAATATTATTAAGAAATAAATAAGAATTACTTTATTTGTTATTTCTGTCGATTATGTTTTTATTCAGTGATTTAGGGTGTAAAATGTCACTTTAAAGCATTTCGTTTAAAAGGAACATATATATACATATAATTATCAAAATATACGTGTATACATATAACGTCTACAGATCAACAAATAAAGAGGTTGGTACAGGGCGTTGTCTTTTACTTTATTTTATCACAAACATTCAATATACACTTGTATATTTAATTTCTTTAAAAATAGCTGTAATAACATGTCTGTAGCGTCTGATTATAATGTATTATATCTATCTATGTATCTAAAATAAACTGTTATATATACTTTAATGTTATTTTACAGAGATCTGATGCCAATCTGCAACGAAGAAATAATGTAAGTCTATACAAAAATATGTTTTTGATTGGGATTGGGCAGATAGCATAAAATATAATGAATTAAGCACACCATTTACTGAACATTTATTTTATTTCGTTGGTACCACTTTTTGTGCTCTGAGAACAAGTTGTTGCTTCAAGCAAATAAATATTACAATATCACAGCAATAGAAATTCTTCAGTTGGTTTGCCGGTCGAAACAAAATCCACGAAAATTATTCCGAAATTCTCCGAGGGTAGATAACTGCAAAGATAAAGTGAATATGTCATGAGGTAAAACTTATAGTCGGTTGCTTGATAGCAGTTTATTATTTATTCAAAGCCATTTAAGGCTGAAACCATGTGAAACGATATCATCTATGGTGATACAAATGTTCAATTTTGCCAACCTTGAATTCATACTCACCCAGCATACTAATGATAGATTCTGCATTTTTATATATTAGAAAATAATATTTGTGTATATTCTACATGTTGTTAATTTAACATCATATTATTAGTCTAGTCGTAGGATTACACTCAGGACAATAACATACTGTGAATTTAATTCTATTCGTTGAATTGATAAACGTATATCATATTTTCTCCTTACAAAATGTGCAAGTGCATTTAATTTACACTGTATTAATTAAAGAACTGTTGAATATGTATCGTTCAAGGGAGCTCGTCCAAGATTTTGCAATATTGTCAAAAGTGTCCAGCTGCACTCAAGGGAAGGACGAGATACGTCAGCGTGTACTGGTGATTCTGGATTTGATGAATTTGATTTCATCACGAGAGACGGGCGACTCATTAATCGCTGGCGGAAAGACAGCGGAGCAAGGTATTCTTATATACTATTTTGATATGAACCCTTTTCAATTTGTGAAGCGTTTATATTTCCACAATGTAATTTATTAGGAATAAGGAAGTAAACTGGCCAAAATTTGTAAAAAGGATTTAAAGTAGTGTGTCTTCATTTCATTTCCAAAAAACTTGAAAATTTTATGATCTTCCAGCATTTCGTTTTCTTAGCACATTTTTTATATTTCCTTTTATCTGCATTATAAATCTCAATTATTAAATGATTTATAATTTATCTTAAAAAAAAGAACAAATGTGTCAATTTCATGAAGGTGTCAATAGAGCAAATCAAAAATTGCACGTATTTTATCGTTTAAAACATCATAAAAGGCCCAGTTCATATATTATATTTTTCTGTCTCGTTTGAAGACATCAATTTCCGCAGTCAAACATGAGCACTTATAGTAATTTGTAGAAAAGCGATTTTATGGCTTTTCTTGATTTATTTGATAAATGGTTTGCGATAAATTTAATCAAGTAGATTTAATGACAGAAATGTATGATTATATCAAGTATATTTGAATAGATTCCCACATAAATAAGAAAAATAAAACATAAATTAATTCGATATTTTAGTTTGTGCTTTGGGAAAATATATATATTTCAAATTAAATATAAGTTTTGATTCATTTTAGAGTTACAATTAAAGTGGATGTTTTAATTAATAGATGCGTGCTGTTTTAGCAATATTTTCTTAGTGTATCCATTATATGTGATTCGTTTAAAACATATAAATTATTGGTATTTTTGAATGTGTCTTCGCTTGAAATAAGTTTGTAATGTCGACATCAAACGGTAAAAACAATTCGACTGCAAGTCGACGAGTCCGTTTCTCACAAGTTGTAGACATTCATATTCCTGATTTCAGCTATGAGGAGGATGTAAACTACGTCTTTGAAGGAGTGTAAGTGTCACGTGACTTAACTTGATAGCTTTGAATTAACCTAATGAAATTACATTTTGTCATGTTGTTTACGTAACACACAATTAATCACTTAAATTTTCTGTTATAATACGAATTATAACCTTATCTTTTTTTAATGTCTAACTTAGATGGGAAACAGTATCCGGAATAAGAAAAATATTTGATAAGACCTTCGTTATTGTAATAGTATATTCCAACGTGTATGATTCTGTTTAAATTTTCTTTCAGTTTTTTAATATATCGCCTTTCGACATGTTACGTTTATAAATTTTTATAACGCTATGATTTCCAAGTTTGGTCTTTTAGATATGTTCACATCTTTTATTTGTTTTATAAAACTAAATTTGTTATTCTGAAACCACATTTCGTGAACCTGTATATAAACGACTAAGACGCTTTAAAAGCTTCACGAAAGCGATACAGAAACTTTAGACAATATGTGATGACAAGAGAAGTGTTTAGTTGCTTGTGGTGCAACATATAATCGTGCTGAAAGGCTCTCGAATTTGAGAAGCTATAACTATGTTTAAACTAAAGGTGCTAATAGTTTTTTTAGCAGCTTTTGCTAACTTCAAAGTCAAATTCTTTATCATCGATTTCCATGTTAAAAAATAACGAATCTTTGTTGTTTTGTGCATGAAAGGTTACTGCTGTAATGTACGATAAAACGCAGATAGAATGTTTTATCTTATCTCTCCTAGTTTAACTTTAATTAAGTTATACTTACCGATTCACAGCACTATAACTCAAGTCACAATTACTATCTGTCACAAACCTGATAATATACACATTTTTTTATTTCTTTCAGCTTGCATTTTATATGATCAGCTTATTTAACTATATATATATATTTATTAAAATTTATTTACTGGTATTAAACATTGATTTCAACAGTGCTGGTCTTCGTGCAAAAAATGCTCTAGATATGTGGCTTTCTTTGGGAGAAGACGAGTTTGGTAACAGAGTAAATTTCAGACCTAACTATACATTCTATGGTTTATTCAGGTGAAAAACGAGTGTCGGCTGAGGAATTGTGCACTGGTGTTATTTTTGGTATTGAAATGCCATCCATTTATGTGTATATCAAACCAGCACTTGTAATCAACGTATTCAAATGCTTCATGTTTGTTTGTGGGCTTTTATTAGCTGTTTTATCATCAACATTTTATACTACAATTTAAATTAAAGCAAAATTTCGCATTAAAAGTTGTGTGTTTGTTCTAGTGTTACATGTCTTAAAAAATGTCATTAGTCTATAGATAACTCATCAACATGTCATCTAATGACGTGAAACATCAATGTCAATATTTAGTTTGTTTCATTGTTTTTGTGTCCGTTAAGCTGTAATACATGTATGACTGTAAATTATCAAATAAGTTAAACACAATGAAGTTAATATATCAAGACTTGATAGGTAAAGCAACGAGTCTAGCATTATACAAAACATATTGTCAAAGAAGATACATGTATAATATTTACACCAATTTTATTCCAACAGCTCTATACCAGAACATCCTGAAATCAAGCAGGAAGATTTGTCGTAAGTCGTGCACACATTTTATTTGCACGCCTGGTTCCTTTACACTATGTTTTAACTTCCGGTTTTTCTATCCATTCTAATTTAACACAAAATGACTCAATTCCTCTTACACAATCTTTACGTTTTCCAACACATTATAACGTCTATTTTGTTTTATCACGCTTGATTGTAATATACACCTGTAGAATTCTCTCAATATGTTTGCAAAAAAGTATGTTTATAAAAACCACAAAATAACATAAATTTGAATAAGACGCAATATTATCAATGTCTTCCTTTCGATTGCACCTATTACCATTATTTTCTCTCCGATACCCTGTCGAGTACATTTATTTCCCACCCTTTCTTTTTTTATATAAATTAAGCAAAACACAACGAAAAAAATTGTAGAAAAAGGTACCCCATTGTTTCTCTGCTTTTTCTGACATTTAAAACAACACTATGACAAAAAGCATACATAATGTATTATTGCAGTTATACCTCGTTACAAATGCTACCAGGGAAATTGGGGAAAGAAAAGCAAAATTGTATATAATGAACCGTGCGACCACAATATGAAGTCTGCATTTTATCAATGTTTTAAGTCTTATAAGTATTATCCAAAAGTGTGCTCGTAACAAGTTAGATTTAATAATCTTCATGTTTATATTTTATTATTAGTCATAAGTTTGAATATATACTCAATAAAAAAAAATCTCTATTTTCTTTCTGTTGGAGATATACAAATTCTAAAATAATTGTGTTTATTAGAACAATTCCTGAACTACCAGAAATCGAAGATGACGTTCCGTAAGTCTTGCACGTCTAGTATTTACAAATAAGACCCCATATGCCAAACACATTTATTTTCATCCCTTTGCTACTTATAAAACCGAATATTTGCATCATACCTAATTATAAACAGAAAAATGTGATGAATGAATCATTAGTATTTACTCATTGTGTATACTTTGCATGCAACCATTTTACGCAATAAAATTACACATCTATTCTTTTGTTTTGTGTATGCAGGCAGACCACACGTCAGCTGTGGGTATAGCAAAGTGTCAGGAAGGTTTCGATACTTCAAATGAATTATATATCAATAAATAATATGATTTAATTACATGTGAACCAACGTCCTGATTTTCTGGCCTGCTTCCATCAGATTGATATGGTAGATATTCAAGTTCAATCAAATATTTGTGGTAGATCTTGGAGACATTAAGATTATCAAGAAGATGTTTATCAAATGAACAGGTCAGGGTAACAATGTCGGAAAACTTGACAGGTGCACGCGTCTCTAATCATAACAATATAATGGGTAATTGGGTTCTCTTTTAGATCAAATAAACAAGATAATGGTGCAATTTGAGAGGCTTAATCAGGAAATAAAACAATTAAGCTTTTGAAAAATGTGAATTCCGATTTGATGTTAATATCATGACAGTAGGCTTTGAGTCTTCTAATGAAAACATTTAAAGTTATTAATAATGGCACCCAATAGTGCGCACAGTGAAACAGTTTGTCCTTCTTCAATATAATATAACGACTTATTATAGATAGGAAAGTCTTTTTTAAAACAAATAATAGGTGGTCATCAACTTTTAATAAAGCATCCACTGTTGTTATCCGATATTATTGAAATGCAAATGCTTCTTAAATGAGTAAAATGTTTAGAGTAAATAATGCAAACCCTACGTATAAATTGTAATTTCTATACCTGTGTAGTTCATAATAAACGAATATCAGCATTTTATTTAAACCCTTTCTCCACCTTTCACTATCTTTGGCACTATCATTATTTGTCCCACATCTCCCACGTTATTACATTTTGTACTATTGCGATTTGTCTTTTACCTACAAGTTTGTAAACTTGCGATAAGGAATGAAAATTGCTTCTGACATATTAGAGAACTATTGCAAATAATAAAAATAAATTTGCTTTTTGAAAAGATTGCAATAAAAATATATTCACAAAAACTAATCTAGATATGATTAAACTTGACATACAACTAACAATTGCATTCCATTTCAGGAGAGACCGCTTTAGACATAATTATTTGTTGATCGTACATATAGACATTAATTCTTATGTATGGAGTCAGAGACGAACTTAAAGCTCATTAAAACAAGCAATATTTCCATGTCTTCTTTCCGTTTTGTAGAAAAGTAACAAGAAGTGGACTTGATGGCAAACCAGGGACTCCTACGTCAGTAGATGAAGACTTGGATCGTATGGATTTGAACAGTACGAGTGAGTATGGTTTAATGGAATATATATTTTATGTGCACATATTTGTTGCACAAAACTATTAAAGATGTACACATATCACCAGCTCATCAGTGCACATCAAACTCTTTCCTTTATGTGAAGAATACTTAACCAATTGTATTGCAATGACGTTCGCAGTTGACCATTACATAGCCAAAAATTCTGTATCAGATTTATATCTAAACAAGCATGAAAATGCTGATATATATATATATTAAAACATGATATTAGAATAGAGGTAAATATTCGTTTTTCTTTTAGTCATATTTTTTCTGTTTTATTTAATTGATTTCATAGTAAGTTAGATCGCTTTTAAAAAATGATTATTTTTTATTTTAGTAATTTTAAGTCTATGTGCCATATAGCTTACATGCATATGATTTATGATGTTTAACGTGTTCAAATGAATGTTCCGATGTTTTTAGATAAAGATGATATTGATAACGACTTAATAGAACTGGTACCTCCGGTCGTTATTGTAGAGAGTAAGTCAGGAAGAAAATGGCACCGCCTCTCTATCGATATAAAACTTGCTAATGGTATATCTTCCCTTTCTTCCTCTATGCTTGCAAGCTGCTTTATAATAAATGACACGTTAAACGTTTGTGCAATTTTGAATAATAAATTTTAAAATGACTTGCAAAATGTCTTAAAGTATGAAGCTTTTTAAGCCTTTGGTATCATATGTGTGCTATTGCGTTGAGAATTAAATAAAAACATCCTATTTGATACATAAAATGTTTTGCGGTGTTTATCAGAGCTGTAACAGTGCCTTTAAATGCAAATAATCGACTGACAGTTACCAGTAAAGTAATTAACAAAAAAGATAAATGCAGTGTTTGCTGTGAAATTAGCTAGCAATTTTTACGTTCAATTGTTTATAAACACATAGATGATATTTACAAGTATATCAGAGATAAAAAGATACAAGGTTTGTAAAAATAACGATATCCGGGCAAATGGTGTTTTACTTTTTTAGTTAAATAAAGGTTTTTTGAACAATTTAAAGTAGTTTTGGTTTAGATGTGTATCAGACTAGGTTTATCAGATGCTTCATTGGTAAGCCACGAGATTGTTAGTTGTTATAAATACTATGGGCTGTTGACTAATGTTGTACAAAGACAGTGTATAAGGTTTGTGGATTGCATTTGATTTGAATTTGCTTAAATTGTAAATGGCAGTTTTAGACTCCTCTATCTTCTTTTTTTCTTTCTATAAAATATCTAAATATTTGGTTTAAATAACTACGTAAGCATATGGCCATTTCTAAGTACATGTACTATCAAATGAACATTTTAAATCTCACCACATAAAACGGGCTTGATGCAATCTTAAAATTGATTTCAATAGAACTATACATTAGCCTTATTCAAAGCTACAATTGTGTTTGCTGTAAACATGAAGGCCTCATATCTTCTGCTGTTATCTATTTATATGCATATATACATAATGCTTTTCATGTTTAAAATATTTTTATATTTATTGATACTATGTGTAATTTCTTTGCATAATAATAAATATAGTACACAAGGTGCAAAAAATGGTATTAGAACTATCTATAACTTTACTAATGCTTTGTTTTATATTTCACAACTTTTTAATTACATGACAGTAGTATAGAGTAAAGAGTTGTCTTGTAACTCTCAAATCTTGATTTTGTAATGAATTTTTAAAAGTATCTGTTTATGGATGTTTATGATTTTCATATACTGGAAAATTACAAATTACTGCAAATTGAATTTTCGTAAATGTTGCATATATTGATAAAAAGGAGGAAATATGTTTCCGGTTGCATATAATGCTAAATATATTGATCAAATAATATGGTTTTAACTTTTAGAAGAAATGATCAACTATTATCCATTATATCGTTCATATGACAAACAGGATAGAATGCAAATGGCAGAATAAAACAAGAAATGTTCAGTGTACTATATTTTTAAGATTAATAACTGATGACTTTTTTAAAGGGTTACTAGACGATGAGGCGGATCGTATAAATACAAACAAAGATGTAAGTATTTTTTTGTTTTACATTCTGATCAGCACAGCTAAGACGAATACACACTTTGTATTATGTGAAGCTCATACATATGATAAATGTGTATCGGCCTTTATTTAAGTAAATACCAATAAAATTTGGTCAATATAAGACCTAATTACAGCATACATAATTCAATTATAAGTTTATCAACTAAATACAAAAACAATACAAATATATAAAGTACCATTAAATAAACTATGTATGACGTATGTGGGATACAGGATGTTAATGCCGAACTGTTTTGAAGAACATAGGAAGTTCTTAAGAAAAGCTCAAAAAATTGTTTTTATTTTTTAATTAAATATGTTGTGGGTTGAGCACCACCGGTTAGTCTTTATATGACGAAATGCATGTCTGTCATAGTAAATTCTAAATCCTTAGTTTCTTTGCTGATATTTTATGAATGATTTAATATAATGCACAGTAGCATTAAAAGCGTATGACACATCGTCTAATATACGCATAATGTAAGGAGGATAACTCGAGTTTTGTACAGTAAATTTTATTTAAATCCGCGAGCTTAAAATATTGATTGATAAGGTAGTAATATATATATATTACGAAATTCGGAATTGATTTAGTCAGTTGTGCATTTTTTATTGATAGTAGTTACGACCGGTGTTAATGATATGTATTATTTGCGAAGTAAATAAAGGATCTACCAAAGTACGATAGTTATTATTTTTATTTAATGCTAAAATTGTCAGAAGGTTTGATCGGTCATGTTAAATATTTGTTATTACTTTCGTTCATCACTATAACTTAGATAACAGTAGGCTTGTTAATTACGCACACTTTAAATTATATGCATCGACAATGAGAGCACATTATGCATTTGTAATTGTCTTGTTCAACGAAACTCACTGCTCCATATATGTCATTAATTAAGATAAATAACCATTTAATATGTAGCCCATTTCAACTAACGCTTATAGCTGCGAACAATCTACATCCTATCGATAAAACTAAACAAACCTCTGATAATTAAAACAGTATTGATTAGGGACATGTTTCTATTGACAAACGATAAATGTTTTCTAATTGATTCTGAAAGTTCTTGCGGAGTTAACATGGTGCCTATGAGTTATATCAGCGTCAATGGTGTTTTAATTTTCCATCAATATTTCAACATCTCATCTTGCTTTGAATAACAATTTGCATCTTGAAAGGATTGTTCAGTAGACCGTTTAGATTATCTGAATCTGTAACTTGCCAACGAATTCGATGTAAAGTAAGTCAATAATTTTCTAGTTTATTTATATTGTTTCTGTTAATTGAATCGTGCGCTGTCTGTATAATGAGCAGAATCGTTGCATTATTTATAAAATTTAGTGTTTTAGTATCTAATCTAGTTCATCGGCACACGAAGAACGTACTGATGCATTTACCACATATCTCGTTCATCACTTACATTCATTTAACACAGGACATATATGACCTAATTTAACATATGACCAAATGTACTTCAATCATATTGTTGTTTGCCTTTTGTAAATTTACAATCAATATTGCATTAATGCTGGCTGAATTGTTTTGTTTATAGCATTTTTTGCATTACAAAAATTTAATATTAATATTGTTGAGAACTCCTTGATAAAAATCAAAAATTATTTTTGTTTCAAAAATGTTTTCTTTGTTTTTTTTCTATTGTAAGATTTCATCGTCCCTAGTTTTGTAATATCAATAGCAACACTTTCAATGATTTACCGATTTTGTTTTATTAACTTAATAAAAACATAACTTTATCATCGTATTAAAACCATTATCAATTTTCTTATCATTACAGAAAAATAATTTGACAGTTCCATATGATTTAGATAAATATATTAAAAGTGATGATATTGTTGCCAGCGAAACACCTAATCAACCACCCACTACACCTGAAATTCTGACCCCTAAAGAAACTGTGGTAGCACCACCTCCTCCACCACCATCTAAAAAGAAACCATGTGTTACTAAGAAAACACTTGAAAAGAAACCAGTTAACAGGCCAAAGAAAAAAGAAGAAATGGAAACACCAGTAGACATTCCTATAAAGGAACCAACCCTAACTCCTCCACCACAAGTTACTGAAGATAAGTAAGTAATACATGTAAACAAAGAACTTGGAATATAAGCCCATAATTGGTGGTAAAGCTAAGTCCTTTATGTGCTTAATTTACAGTTTTTTAAGACATAGATACGTGTATTTATGTACGGTTCCTTAATTTACTTGATTCATTTTTAACTCCAATTAAATACTTGTAGTTGTCTCCCCTTTCTCGAATAAAACTCAAAGTCAAAAGTCGACGTAGAAATAATAAATTTCATTATTTACAAGTTGCATTCTAGTCGATTTCGATATTTCCAATCTTTGTCAGTAATTACATTCTAACAGCTTTCATTCCATAACTACATGTTTTACTTGCTTATTGTTTTATACTGATTCTAAGAACGATCATATAGAACAATTAGACAGAAAGGTGTGTAAGTTTAGTTTTTAAAATGGACTAATTATAATTGGTAACTAATGGTAACTAAAAATTTTCGAAAGTGTAATTGATTTTGAAAAAGCAATCTTTTCACCTTATTTTAATTCCGATAGAAAGCAATCTTCTAACATAACCACACAAACGAGGTGCAATCTATAATATTATAGGTTTTGGAATTCTATTAGCTTATTCTTCAGTATAATGTACACTTAAGTGTTTTAATGCACCATTAAAGATAATAAATATATTTATAATTTTATAAATAAAAATTATGTTAACGGTGGACCTTGACTGGATTTTTTTTTATGTCTGTGTGAGTATTTTCTGTATTAAATCAGTACACAGTAAAGGAAAATCAAATACGTGTTTAAATCTTGATATCTCCACTTGGCTAATTTTTATATCTCCTTAGTTATTACGGCAACATGTCACGTACATGTCTCTTATCACAAAATTAAATACTGCATTATGCATAAAGAAGACCAGATATTAAGGTGTGTATTTTCAGATAACTTGCCATTAATCGAATTGGTCTTATTAAGATTGATCATACCGGCTGACACTAATCCAAACAACGATGTTTGCTATGCGTGAGAAGAGCTGTTGTTTTTCTATTTACTAAAGTACCTTTAAAAGTGACATCAAACACCTTGTGTTAAAATAACTTTAAAGGATATTCTCTATTCATATTGACATGACAATTTTCTTCTGTGAAAAGACCTACTGTTCCATTTACAAAATAGATATATTTACCTGTACACCTAATCGCCTAGTTACCACTTTTCTTACTCAATTATAGCTTTCATACATTTGTGAATAAATAATACGCAATATTTACCTTTGAACAATTGTCATTTTTAAAAAATTAACAAATTGAATTCAAATGCACGGTTCGATGCTTGTTTTGAATACAGCAAAATATAGAGTTCCGCAATAAAAAATATTCAATAGCGGTGAAAAATTAAATTGGTTTCTCGTGCTATTGAAGGAGAAAATATCTTTTTGGATCATATCCAATTATGCCAATCAAAATGTTATTTTAAAAGTGATAATAGATTCTTGTACGGTGTATTCCTTTTGGATTCTACTTTAAATGATTAAAAGATAAACAGACATTTTACTGTTTGTACTGGTGAAGTGCATTAAATTAGCACGACTACTCCCCGTTGCATTGTGGGAATATATTTTGTCAGTAAGTATTGACATAATTAATGTAATTTTAGTTTATATTAATAAACTGCACATTTATGTACGTTGTGTTTTATATGTAGAAAGTAGTACAGAAACAAACTATATTTTCGTTGCATGTTTTCTTAAAATGGAGGCAACAATGCAGTCTTAACGACAACCATTATAATTACAGTTTTTATTGTGTTGAACAAATTTTAAAATGTTTATCGATATAAAAGTGTATCATATTTAAACAAAATACCAAAAAAGAAACCAATTCTCCTCATTTACACGCTACAAGCAGTCTCAGAAATGGTTACAATATAACATGCACATATGTACAATGTTTTTGTAAATATAACTATGTAAAACATAAAGCGTAAACCTAATGGGACTGTGGAAACAGATGAAGCACAATTTAAAGTGCTTCTTTTTAAACGAAAGTGCTTTGGTAAAAACCCTTCTATAAATAGTTAATCTGTGGGGGTTGGGCATGGAATGAATCTGCATTCTACCAGGTAGTAGATATATAACCAGTCAAATTCGATTAGCTATTGGAGTACTTCTTAAGCGAACTTTGTTTTTGAATGGGCTCAGAGTTAAGAGATTCCAGATTCGATCCCTGGTGGTTACATGCTTTACCGTTACCTGTTTACGCTTGCTTCCTGGTTGTTTGTCGACTATTTATTTATAGTTACTTGTATATTTTTTTTTTCGGGTTTAAATTACCTTGCTGTCACCTTGGGTGTTTCTTCTGTATTTTGCCAGTCTTTGTCTCATTACAAATGTTGCTAATATTCTATGAATTAGATTTATATTGAAGTTAGTTTTTCTCCTATTTCACTGCTTGCTCTTGTGGTTTTGTAAAACAGTTATTCAATTGCACAGTACAATTAAAGACGTAAAAATATTATAAATAGCACTTTAAGAAAAGATTTGACATCTGTCATAAATTGAAAGATATACTTTTATGATACGTTGCAACATATCAAACCTATATGTTCACATAAAACCTAAAACATGTATGCCGTAGTTATGTTTGCAAAATATGCTGATTTAATCCTCAAAGTTTATAATATGTTTGAGCGTTATGTTCAAAATATTTAATTATCCGTTAAATCAACATGTTTGTAAGCCTATTTAAAATTCAGAAGCCAACATTTTAAGTTATGTTTCCTTTTGAACTTGTTAATTTTATTCTATCCCCATAGAATTGTTTGTAAGGCATTAAGTTTGTTAAAAGAATTCGGAGTACATATATACGGTTCAGAAAAGTTCAATTTATTTTATTTGAAGTATCACAGGTACTATAGCCTCTTGTAAGGAGGTAATTTTGAAATAAAATCTATTAAGGTTATTCAAAATGTAATTGCTGACACGACCTGTTCATTTAGTTTTGCTACATTTACTATTTTTTACAAAAACGGATTCCATTTATGCTGTATGAGAGTATCATAACAAAATCGTTTGAAGTGCAATACTCAATGGGATGTATTCATAACACAATTAAAACAAAGCCTATTACTGATTTCCGGTTCGCTAGGATTTTAACAAGTTTTTAAGATGCTGGCATTGATTGATTGTGTTTGATTGATGCCAATTAATTCAGCTACATTCAGGACGAAAACATGTTAATTAATAATAAATCAATTCGGAAATGGGAAAGTAAAAAAATCAGAAAACGACTAGCAGTGGAAGAAAGTATATAGGGTTTAGTGAATAAAGCGACTTTGGCCTTACGTATACAATCAAATATATTTTTCTTCTTGAATGTCAGAGGTAAAATGAAATGACATTTTATATCACCCACATCCAATATTATTACAGCAATAGCTATGTATACTTTTGGGAGTATATAAATTCAAGAACTGTTATATAATGACCTAAAACGGGTTGATTTCCAACATTCATTTTTCATACCTAATAATTACCTTTAAAAAGCAGAATTTATTTAACTCTACGGCGATATGGATTGTTTAGGTTTGGGGTGGAGTAGGAGATGAGTTTTGCGAGACAAATGTTGAGTACTACTTATAAAAATTGAAATTTAATTCATCTTACGTTGAGAAGTTTGTAGTTTCTTTTAACAGTATCACTTAAACCTAATTGAATTTTTAGGGTGGTGTTAACAAGCCAATTTGTTTCCCTTATATTGAATAAAATGATAATGTACTGAAATGAAATAATATGATGTCGATTTATTTGATATTACCATTGGTAAAACGAAAACGTCTCTCAAACCTTGATACAATCATAACAGAATCAAAATTCGTGAATATTGTTCTACTGATTAGGTCGATTAATAAAATGTCCACTATCCCTCTGATCAATTTCCTGTCAATTTTATAATGCTGCATATACAATTAAGGATTAAATATGTCAATAAACCATGATTATAAAGATACAATAGGAAAATCTGTGCGATGTGCAATACTTGGTTCCTAGAAACGAAAATACAAACGATGTTTGGACTCAGGAACTATATGTGATTTCGTTCTGTTACATTCCTGTTGGAATAGCGCTCTTTTTTGACTAGCGCTCTTTTTTGACAGTAAGACTTTATTTAATTCGACTTCGAATTATCTCTTTCGATCTTTTTAGAAGATCTGAGTATACCTGAGATTTATCCAGTTTCATAATAATGGGAATTTTATATTTTATATTCTTGTATTTCGACAATTATACTAAAGAATTGTCATTGACCAATGAATTTTGTGTATGCATTGTTTCTAAAACTGTACATTAATCCAGAAATTTAAAGCAATAGCGTTTGCTTTTCAGTACAGCGATATTTATTATAATAATATTTATGTACGGATTTATTCCAGTAGTAGTAAACACAATATAGGTATAAGACTATGTTCCGATATGAAAATAATAAACGCTATATTCTGATAGTAAAAAAAAACTTAATTCGTACTTCCCAAATTTAAGCTTTCTTAAAAAATTTGTGTTGTCTAATAGTTTTAGTTTAGAAGTATTTGAGTATTTGCTATGTATATTTTAGTAAGTAGAATAAAGTATTTTTACTGTTTGATATAAGCAAATTTTGTACCAACAGGTACAATCTAATACTAAAATTTCAATTTGATCTATTGATTACTGAAATTTAAAACTGGCATAAAACTTTGTAAAATGTCACCAAATGGAAATGTCTTGTCATGGTGGATTAATACAAACCTAGTAAAAGGTGAAATAATTTAAACGTTTGTCATGTGTATACGGGAGAAAGCACGTTTATGATTTGATATAACGAGCATCAAAGAGGGGGCACACGTTTTTTCGGTAAGTAAATTGTGTAACTTAGTATTTTTAAGCCTATATATTTAACGTTTTATTAGCGAGCACAGCCAAGAACGCTGAACTCTACAGCATAATGTATTACGTGTTCAAAATCAAAATCACGTTATCAAAATCTGCCTATTGCTGATATTGATTTTTTCATCCGGAAGTTGGTACCGTAAAAAAAATTGTCATAAAGTGAATGAGGAAGAGCTCTAAAATTAATTTTAAAAATGGACTTAAATGTAAATTTGACATCATTAAAAAATAAATCAGACACTTTTTTTCAATCTGTGTAACGTTCTATTGTAACATGGACAATCATATAATATTCATGTGACGTTACCATTATACAGAAAGACGTCACATGACCACAGGAATTCAGAGGCACTGTTAGGGTGCTTGGAATTAACGTCAATTATGAAAACTTCATTTAGCCATACGATTTTGAAACTAATACAGTTTGTAATAACTCTTAATGTACAGAATCATGGTCATCACCTATAACAGTAAAGGGCGACAATTCCGTGGACAATTTCTAAATTTAATTATATGCAATTTAGACCATATGCGTTATTTACAATCATATATCAACAAACAACATGAACAACAAGTAAACTAACTTTAACACTTACAAATATCCACCAAATGGAACAATATTTCCGCCAACATAACTTGAACTGATCTATAAAAACAAATGAATCCAGCATAAAATGTTATTTCTCCATAGAACGCATAATGATAGATCAAATTATGAACTGATGAGTGACCTTAATTTTAAAACCTCCAAATATAACACATTTTGAATACTTTCTGCCAATGCAAGCTGTATGTTAACGTCACTATATTAGACCGTTTCCCTTAAATGTTCATTCATCGTTTTAAAGGGGAGTTTCAAATAAGGGAAATAGCACCACTGATCAAAAAGGGATACTTTTAATAAAACGAAACAAAAGGTAACTAAATTTTGACTTCAAACTGAGACTGTACATCAGAAGGAGGAGGTGGGCGCGTGGAAACTATCCGAAAAAGGTTTATAGGTTTTTATGTCCAACAGGCATATGTACCTAACCAAAATGAGTATAATTTTATCAATAAATCCTTTACACGATAACCACTGGTTGACTTTGTGTAAATGAAGTAATCAATCGATAAATATTTGTTTAAACAATTACACCTCTCTCTCTTTTTCTCTCTCTCCCCAATGAATATATTAATCAATTGTTAATATATATTTGACTTTGTTACTACATGTCGACAAAGGTATGCATGTAATGGAATATGGTAGTAAGGTATTCAGAAATTAATGAAGTAAAACAAAGATATAAAAAAAGAACAAATATTCTGTGTATGTGTCAATGCCGCTTAGTTTTTTTTCTAAATACATAAGATATATTCTCTTTGTAAAAGTTCTAGCCTTTTGAATCTATGTCTATGTCTAGAAAGATTTATTCCGGCGTCTTGTTGTTTCTATCAAATTCTCGTACATTTTTAATGAAATTCCCGTCTATACTACGTTTAAAACAAAACAGTCATGCAATAGAAGTTCCACACTGTCTATCTTGTTGATTACTTTAAACAAACTAAATAGTGAATATCTTTTTATTAGCTGTAATATATACGTGTATGTTCGTAGGTCTGTTATGTTTACAAATGTGACAGACGATTCTAATTTCATCTATTTCATCTATTATATCAGATAGTATTTTTATTAATTGATTTCACTTGCATTTAAATTAACGACTTTATACTTTCAAAAAATTTTATAACTAAACAGAACAATCATTTAAATAAAAAAAATTTTCAATTGATGAATTTTTTAGATAAGAAACTTAAGTTCGAATTTTACGTTGGAGTATTTGAAATTTAGTCAAAAAATTCTAGCTTGTCAATTGATCTATAGATTTATTATTGATTTCCACTTGTCGACAGTATCTGTTTGATTAAATATGTACATTGTAAATAAAAGCGCGGTTATTAAATTCATAAATGATAACCTATAGGTTGGATCAGTTAAACTTACAATCTTGTAAAGCAAAAATTAAAGGCCTCGTATTTGTCATAATTTCATATAAAAAAATTAAAAGCGTCGTAGCTTTAGATACTCATTGAGGCTTTTTATTACATGTTATATCCTCAAAATCATGATTGCAGTTACTTCCAAACAAAATATAATAATTGTTTAAATAGAACATGGTTTTACGAAAAACGATTTTATGAATAATGTTTTAAGTTTGCAAAATTTGTCTAACAAGCGTACATGATAAATTCCTTATCCTTGGAGGTAAATGTTTTAAAATTCCTTTTTTGTAATTCTTTGTCCGTAAATTGTACAGCATTAAAGTCAAAGCATTTAAACTGCAATATATTAAAGTATTGGAAATGTTCACCACAAACAAGGACAGTTCAATTGGGTACTTCTCACAGAAGATTTTGTTTTAATATTGACTTAACCGTATCAACGTCATGGTCAATACTTACGTCTTGAACAGATATATTTACTTGTATTGATCATTGTGTTTGAAATAAATGTGGGGGTATTATTGAACTAAAAATGAATTATAAAATTTAAACTGAGAAAATACCGAGAGACGTTTTGAATATTTTGATAGGAATATGCTAAATTCTGTCGGAGGTACGTGCTACTCTATTTTTTGTATTAGGAATTTGTTAGTGCACTGCTTTTTATGTGTTTTAAATTAATATTTATGCACAATGGACATACGGAGGTGTGCTTCAACATTTGTATTACAAGAAAATACTTTTAGCTGTTCAAAGGGGGGTGTTGTTACCATGCAAAGTTCGTGTGTGTGTGTATATATATATATATATATATATATATATATATATATATATATATATATATATTCTGAATCTAAGTGTGATATAAAACATCTGTTAGAAAATAAAAATTGTACACTTTTAAATTTACTTAAATTTTAGCCTATATAAAATGTGGAATTACCATTAATCTTTTGCAGAAAAGAACGTGAAATTAAAGTAAACCTTTCAGAACCTGCTTTGCCTGAAGTTAAAGAACCCCCTCCAAAACAGAAGAAAGAGAAGTTTAAACCTGAGAAGTTTGCTATTCCTACTAAACCTGAAAAACCAAAAGTTGAAGATGATGTAAGTTAACTATATACTGAACAATATACTTATTTACAAAGTATATAAAAAAAATACCAAGACGTTTTCAAAAGAACTAATTCCTTGTACGAAATTACAAGAAAATGTCTAACAGAAACCGTAGAACATAACAAGCAAAAAACACCAGAAGTTTGCTCCAAACAAATTAGCAACACGAAATCTCTATGTTAATTTCAGTGTTCAAGTCGAAAAAGCGTGTTAATTAAAATCTACTAAAATTAGTCATATATAATGTGCATTATATTGTTTGTTTGAATGGTGTTTAATGCCACTTTCAGCAATGTTTCCGCTTTTTCATGGCGTCCAGTTTTTATTGGGGGGGAATCCTTGTCAATTAAGATTGAAGTCGAGTACACACTGCCGCAGTGAGACTCAAACCCACAACCTCAGTGTTGAAAGACAAAGTGATCAATAGTAGACGAACTCCCTAAAGCACTCGGCCACCAAGGCCCATGCAGTTTGTTTTATATAAAGTGTATAATCTATTAAACGAAATATGACGTCCATTTCCTGTAAATAAAGGAACATATATACTGTATTTTGATGAAATTGTTTAAAATGATAATGAACAAAATCTGCTTCAAAACTAGTGACTTCCAACATCAAAGGGATAATGTTTTATTCACTTGTAAAATCAACTAAATACAATGCCAGTAACAATACATTTATAATTATGTTTAGTTCTCTATATACATCTGTATGTTTCAGTCACTGTTTGACGAAACATTAAGCAGTCATCTGAAGAAATTTGAACTAATGGTATCAGACATGACTAGTCCCGATGAATCGCCACGGGTATGTTGAAATATAATGTAAAATGTCACTTATCATATGTTCTACTTGTTATTGTTCTACTGATTTTTTAATTTGTTAATTGGTCTGATCATTTTTGTTTATTCTTGTGTATTATGTGTTTATTCTTGTGTATTATATGATACATTTAAGCACTATTGCACATACGACTTATGTATGCTTATGTTTGATTATTCTAGACAACTACAGTTGTAGTGCTTAACACTTTTTCATGTCTGGCCAAAAGTAATACAATTATCTTCCTTTATCGTGTTAGCTTGCTCTATTTGGTGCGCAGCCACAGACCTGTAATTACACATTTTCAAAGTTGATTCACGATTTAACGCATAGTATGTTATTTAATATTTCAACATCTATTGTACCATTACTGCTCAAAACAAACTATCGTGCAACATTTTGTTATAAAACGTTCACTTTAATTTAGATCAAGTATTGTGATATCGTCCTATGTAAACGGTATAAAATTATATTAATGTATTAATGAATGCTAATTTTAAACACTGGATATTGAAGTTGTAACAAGTTCTTTATAATAACATGATTGATTAATCAATATATGCATATTGTACTTTTCAGAAACACACCAACAAACCTCTTAAAATTACTGGACGGCTAGCCTTATCACAACAATCCAGTAGATTTACATTGCCAATGGACATGAAAGAATTAGAAAGTAAGTAATGATGGTTTGCAGTTATTTCCTATCTCTTTTAGAGCTACTTCTGAAACTAAATCTGAAACTTTAGTTCACCTTTATTCCAGTCAAAATGAGTTTATAAAACACTTCTCGTAATAATTTTATTATTATATTATGTACATGTTTAACAGTTTCTTGTAAATCTAGCTTTTTATTGCAGCAATGTCTCCAAAGGAATACCTCATAAATTACTGTAAAATAAGTAAGAGACGACAGAATCTCTATGATAACGTTTATAGACAAACAGTTGGCGCTGTTACCAAACCATTGCCTTATAAGGTAAACAAAATATACTTACTTGTGATGCAAAAATCGTCAATAAAATTGAAAGTCAAACAAGTGGGAAACCAACACATAATACACAAGAATAAACAAAAATGATCAGAACAAACACTGAACACTATAGATGAGTATCCTACTAAAAATCGGCAGACGCAGGTCCGGGGTTTTCTCCGGGTACTCCGGCTTCCTCTCCCAACTAAACCTGGATGCCATGATATAGCTGAAAAATTGCTGAAAGTGGCGTTAAGCACCATCAAACAAACAAAAAAAAAACAAAAATCGGCAAATGAACTAAAATGTTCTGTAAGGGAAGCAGTTCCTGCTCCATGTTTTGTATCTACTTTGTTATTCCAGGTGATTCAGCTCATAGATCATTAAAAAATATTACACAAATTCAAACATATTCCTAGCCATCAAAGAGACAACCATCGTATTCATGACGGCGACCGCACAACTTCTCAAGTGAAAACTTCATTATACCTGCAATATTTTCCGATGATTGGAAATATACATGCATTTTAATTCTTATACCAAGAAGTCAATGAATGCGGAACATAATTTTTGGATCAGATGGTTTATGACAGCTAGAACCATTCAGATACAATTAAACATCATAATTAAAAAAAACCTAGAATCAGTTCGCCAACTATTCTAAAAAATTGTTAACATAGATTTAATATTGATTGTGCAGATTAAGTTTTAAAATGTTTATTAAATATTACTTAAAGTTCATACAATATTTATTTTAAGCTAGGAACAGGTTACACGTGACGTCGTAATGTTTATTTATTGTTGCTAAACAGAACCATCCCTATAATGTAGAACTTGTTACAATAATAATCAAAGCTTAACAAATATAACAAAACAGGAATAATAATCAAGAAGGCAATCATAAAACTAATAACTTTGTTAAACCAAAGAAGCAACAATTATTATATGGATAGTTCTCCAATTAATATTGCTATGATACAGATTTTATTTTAATCGTTTTATATTATACCATTTTCACACAAAATGGTGATTTACAAGAAAAGACCAATTGTTTTTAACATTTTCCTAAGATTTTATAATAGCCATGCATAGAAAAGTTCCATGCAGTATATATAATTCATTCAAAATGTCAATCTTCAGTTACCATTGTACACAAAATCTGTCCATAGACTTGTAAGCACATTTTACTACACTTTACAGGAATTAGAGAAAGCTTTAAAAAATGTGCTAGTCGATACTTTAAACAACGAATATTTTAAATATATATGTGAGCTGTTGGAGATAAAAGAAGGAGAAGAAGTGACTTGTGATTTATTTTCAAAAATAGCAGCTCTTGCAGAACGGCTACTTTATCCGCAATATGTGTAAGTATATTTATTTATTATTTTTAAAGTGATAAATATATAGAGAATCATGGAAAGTATTTTTTATAATATGTTTTTATAAGTTGGCCTGCGAATTCCTCGGCAAAAATATGTTCTAGTATGCCTGTGTTTTCGAATTAGGTTTAAGGTCTTATAACCCAATTCAGTTGACATTTGGACTGTAGGAAAAATCATTTCTATTTTGTTTGATATATTCTTCTTTTTATGAGAATTAGAATTTTGATGAGTGTCTAATTATACCAAACATGCTTTTCCCGTGTAACAAAGATTAATCAGATATATCGTGGCGTGAAATTTTTATTGGGGGAGGAAGACAGAGTACCCAGAGAAAACCCCGACCTTCAGTAAAAATCTGACAATCCTTGTTAATTAGGACAAGATTAGAGATGTTTTTTGTTTGTTTGATGGTGTTTAACACCACTTTCAGCAATTTTTCAGTTATATCATGGCGTCCAGTTTTATTGGGGGAGGAAGCCGGGGTACCCGGAGAAAACCCCCGACCTGAGGTAGGAAAACTGGCAATCTTTGTCAATTAAGATTGAGTCGAGTACACCCTGCCCGCCGTGAGAATCGAACCCGCAATCTCAGTGTTAACAGACCACGTGATCAATAGTGGACGAACTACCTTGACCACTCGGCCACCGAGGCCCCAAGATTAGAAACAAGTACACCCTACCAGCATTGAGGCCTTTGATTATTATACAATGAATAGTCTACAGTATAGCACATTGTAAAAGTGTTTGTTTTACGAAAGAAATAGGTACT
This sequence comes from Limnoperna fortunei, assembly GCA_944474755.1. NCBI lineage: Eukaryota > Metazoa > Mollusca > Bivalvia > Mytilida > Modiolidae > Limnoperna > Limnoperna fortunei. Next base: position 63,939,717 of record OX104121.1, on the reverse strand, counting down.
TTCGCGCGTTTTTGGGAAAGCTTGGGTGACTCTTTTGAAGTGCACATTTATTCAATCGCCTTGAAATTTGGCTAACGTTTTTCTTTCAATTAAAAATTGTGGTTACTACTGCTACGTTAAGTGAATAAAAGGACGAGGTTTGTAGAAGCTCGACATAACATCTTGTTTGTTGGCTCTACCCTGCTCTCCAAAATCGGTAGTCCCCATGCTGGAATATCCCAAGAATTTGGATTGCACGAACAGGAAACGCAAAACAGAGCACAATTTCTCGACTGTGAAACAAATTCTAGCAGTCTGGCTGTACCAGTGGCCAGCTGAAAAGTTGGCGACCTCGCATAATGACTTCTGTTCAAGATCGCTGCATCCAGATCTTTCATCTACTGACTTGATCCATTGCCTAAACAGCCACTGAAGTCGAAATACATGAAGTGAGAAGAATCAGCTAGCAAACAGTCCGCTTCATACAATATGGAAATAAACTAGACGGCTGTATTTTGGGACAGTTTTGACATCCTTATACAGACGAAAATAGTCCGATGATGCAACAGATTGAGGGGCTGGAACTTCGCAACTTGCGTATAAACTGGCTATGCGACGAAACCGTTTTTACCGGGAATCCGTGAACATTTCTGCAAGAATGAAAGTTTCTCCTCATGTGTCAAAGAAGTGGACAACTTCGGTGGCGGTAGCGTCATGATGTGCGCGGCGATCTCTGGTACTTGTCCAAGGCAATTGAAAGGCTAAATAGTACAGAGACAAAATTCTCCTACCTCAGCTTAATAGACCTACCGAGTAAGTTGTCCCAAAAGGACAATGCCAGGCCTCACACATAGCGCTTAATTAATAAGGGAATATCTTGAGGGGACTTACATAAATGGGCTACCATGTCCTTCCAAATTATCGGATTTGAATCCAACTGAACGCTTGTGGGACCAGATGGATAAACGTGTTTGCCAGCGTCAACCTCCGCCTCAGACTCTCGATCATCTGCGTCATATGTTGTAACAGTAATGGCGACCAATACACCGTAATAACGTAATAACATTGATTAACACTTTGCCAAGGAGATGCAGCAGCGTGAATATAAACTGTACTAATGTAAACATGACAGGAAGAATTCATAATTGTCATGAAGGGACTTTTATTAACCAATTCCTTAGGAATGGACGGCAATTGTTTCAATTAAAACCATTATACTGAATATATATATATATATATATATATATATATATATATATATAAGTCTAGAGAATTATGCAACGATACAAATATAAAGATGTTTCTACTATAAAATAGTTATATTAATAAATATGACAAAATTTTCGACCAACTGATGGCCTTCTTCAGTGTCAATATCAATCTATAACAAACGATAAAATTTGGATATTGGTACATCAGCATCCGGTGGTGATGTGATCGGATCTGATTTTATTGATCTTGAACTTTCTCGAAACACATCTATCAGTCATTACATAAGGGAGTACTGTACAATTGTATAAACCATCTTATCTTTAACGTCTTGATATTCATGAATTTATTATTTATATTTTGAATGATATTTATTGTTTTTTGTTTATTCCATTGGGGTGTACAGAGCAGAGCTCTTTGATCCAGAATCTCTCTCGAGCCTCCCGTTCAGAGTCTCGCCACTTGCAGTTCTGCTCGATAATTAGGATTTTTATTCGATCAAAATCCTTTGGAGTGTGGTCGGGCAGTCTGAAGTGTTGGCTTACGGGCAGAAACTGTTTCTTAGTTAGGTCACTTCTGTGACCATTCAGTCGTTTGTGGAATGGCTGTTTGGACTCGCCGACATATTGTAAGCCACAGATGGGGCACTCAAGAATGTAAATGACATTCGAGCTTTTGCAGTTAACAGTAGTGAATATTTTGTACTGTTTACCTGTGACTTTGCTGTTAAATGTGGACAAGGGTTCCATATGTTTGCAACATTTGCAGCGTTTGTCACCACAAGACTGACTTCTGCCAGCGGCAGTGCTGGGCTTTGCAATCTCTGCTCGTACCAATAAGTTGCGGAGACTGTTGGGTTGTTTAAACGCAACCATGGGGGGCTCTGGAAAGATTCTTGACAATCTGGGATTTTTTTCAATCGATTTCCAATGTTCACGAATGGTGCTAATTGTGTTTTTCAAACAAGGGTGGTAAGTTAGTACGCAGGGAACTCTATTGCATTTCGTTTTTTCTTTATATTGAAGAAGGGTACTCCTCGATGTCTGCTGTGCTTTTTGAAAATTCTTTTTGATGTTATTATTCCTGTACCCTCTTCTTCTAAGGTGTCCTTTTAATGTCCCTAGTCTCCTTTTAAACGAATCATCAGTGGAACAGATTCGTCGGAGTCTAAGAGCTTGACTATAAGGAATGCTCTTTGTCACATGAGGAGGATGACAGCTACTAGGTAAAAGGTATTGGTTGGTGTCAGTTGGTTTGGAATACAGGTCAGTGGACAACTCACCATTTGCGGATAAGGAGCTGGAAGTATCGAGGAAAGATATACTAGATTTTGAGATTTCATAAGTAAATTTGATAGAGGGATGGATGTTATTGGCACGTGTGATAAAGTTTTGTAAACCCTCATCAGTATGTATCCACTTCATATCAACATCATCAATAAACCTGTACCAAGATAGTGGTTTTTCAATAGACAATTGGAGAAGTTCTTTTTCTAATTTACCCATAAATATGTTGGCATATGATGGAGCCATTTTAGTTCCCATAGCTGTTCCATTTATTTGCAAGAAATGGTCTCCATTAAAAGTGAAGTTGTTCTTTTTTAGCACCAATGTCAGCATTGCGACTAAACATTCAGTCGGAGGATCTTTGACTGAACGGCTTTCCCAGACCTCTCTGCATGCTTCTATGCCATCAGCATGAGGAATGTTAGTATATAGAGAGGTGACATCCATAGTGACCAGAGTGGTACCCGGTGGAAGGGGATTCAGGGCTGCCATCTTTTGTAAATAGTCGGTGGTGTCCTTCACAAATGATGGGAGTAATTCAACATGTGGTCGAAGATGGTAATCCACAAATTCAGATATTTTTTCTGTCGGGTGGCCGTTAGCTGATACGATAGGTCTACCGGGGTTGTTAGGTTTGTGAATTTTAGGTAACAGGTAGAATCTGCCGGCTTTTGGATTGTCTGGTGTTAGGTATTCGAGAGTTTTATCATCAATATAGCCTAGAGTGTTCATTTTGGTTAATTCCTTAGTTATTTCATCACTGAATTTCTCTGTGGGGTCCTCTTCTAATTTCATATAAAACCGGTCATCATTCAGTTGACGTTCAGCCTCTCGAATATAGGCAGATTTGTCCATAACCACAACCGCACTACCCTTGTCTGCTGGTTTGATGACTATTTCTACATTTGATCTTAAGTTTTTTAAGGCAGTTCGTTCGTCAGGAGAGAGATTGTCAAATTTGTTTGCATAAGATTCAACTGTGCTAATTATTTCTGTTTTAACGTTGTCTATAAATGACTCTAAAGTAGTGTTCTTACTAGGTTTGGGGACCCATTCACTTTTTTTGACAAATCTATATTTTGTATCTCCTTCTATGTCACTACTGGAGTTCACCTCATAATCTTCCTCTTTCTTCGAAGCAAAATATTCTTTAATTCTTAAGCTTCTGGCAAAATAATCCAATTCCTGGGATAATTTAGTGCTGTTGATAGGACCAGGAACTGGACAGAAATTAAAACCCTTTGCTAGTAGAGATGTTTCACTCTCTGTAAGATGGTGACTAGAGAGGTTAACAACAGTGTTGGAATCGTTGTTTGTTGAAAGGGATTTCCGTTTGAAGTGTCTATTGCGTCTCTTTATCGGCGATGATAATGTGGTATTCTGTTGGGTAGGAATACCGTCGCGATTAAATTTCCGCCGTTGACGTTTAGAGAGGGTGCAACTTTGGATGGTGGTGATGTCATTTAGACGCTTAAGAATGTTTTCATATTCACTTATCTGTAATTTTTTCTTACATATTATCATGAGATTTTCAAGATCTGACGATAGTTTAATTAGATGTTCTTCGCAGTGATTTTTCATAAGGGTCAGCAGGCGTTTTGAACAGTGAAACAGAGTCTGATCCCATTTTCTATAAAAGGTGTTAGAATCACTGCCAGGTGTTTGAGGTAAGAGTTTGATCTGTAAACCCTTAGGTATAACACCTCGTTCTATATAGTTATTGATATTAGATAGGTGATGTTGAGTTTTCACTTGTTTTTGTTTAAGTACTCGCAGATGTTTAAAGTATTCTTCATATGACATTATAAAAGATGACCGTAATGTTCTTCATATGACATTATAAAAGATGGAATAATGTAAGTCCACTGGGATCGTGTAAATACACAATACAGGTAGAACAAAATATAATATATAGTCTTAAGGAAGCTACCAACCAATACACTTACTAAGTATCGGATCGCCAACATGACGATACAGCATAAACGAAAAAATAATATATAAGTCTAGAGAATTATGCAACGATACAAATATAAAGATGTTTCTACTATAAAATAGTTATATTAATAAATATGACAAAATTTTCGACCAACTGATGGCCTTCTTCAGTGTCAATATCAATCTATAACAAACGATAAAATTTGGATATTGGTACATCAGCATCCGGTGGTGATGTGATCGGATCTGATTTTATTGATCTTGAACTTTCTCGAAACACATCTATCAGTCATTACATAAGGGAGTACTGTACAATTGTATAAACCATCTTATCTTTAACGTCTTGATATTCATGAATTTATTATTTATATTTTGAATGATATTTATTGTTTTTTGTTTATTCCATTGGGGTGTACAGAGCAGAGCTCTTTGATCCAGAATCTCTCTCGAGCCTCCCGTTCAGAGTCTCGCCACTTGCAGTTCTGCTCGATAATTAGGATTTTTATTCGATCAAAATCCTTTGGAGTGTGGTCGGGCAGTCTGAAGTGTTGGCTTACGGGCAGAAACTGTTTCTTAGTTAGGTCACTTCTGTGACCATTCAGTCGTTTGTGGAATGGCTGTTTGGACTCGCCGACATATTGTAAGCCACAGATGGGGCACTCAAGAATGTAAATGACATTCGAGCTTTTGCAGTTAACAGTAGTGAATATTTTGTACTGTTTACCTGTGACTTTGCTGTTAAATGTGGACAAGGGTTCCATATGTTTGCAACATTTGCAGCGTTTGTCACCACAAGACTGACTTCTGCCAGCGGCAGTGCTGGGCTTTGCAATCTCTGCTCGTACCAATAAGTTGCGGAGACTGTTGGTACGAGCAGAGATTGCAAAGCCCAGCACTGCCGCTGGCAGAAGTCAGTCTTGTGGTGACAAACGCTGCAAATGTTGCAAACATATGGAACCCTTGTCCACATTTAACAGCAAAGTCACAGGTAAACAGTACAAAATATTCACTACTGTTAACTGCAAAAGCTCGAATGTCATTTACATTCTTGAGTGCCCCATCTGTGGCTTACAATATGTCGGCGAGTCCAAACAGCCATTCCACAAACGACTGAATGGTCACAGAAGTGACCTTACTAAGAAACAGTTTCTGCCCGTAAGCCAACACTTCAGACTGCCCGACCACACTCCAAAGGATTTTGATCGAATAAAAATCCTAATTATCGAGCAGAACTGCAAGTGGCGAGACTCTGAACGGGAGGCTCGAGAGAGATTCTGGATCAAAGAGCTCTGCTCTGTACACCCCAATGGAATAAACAAAAAACAATAAATATCATTCAAAATATAAATAATAAATTCATGAATATCAAGACGTTAAAGATAAGATGGTTTATACAATTGTACAGTACTCCCTTATGTAATGACTGATAGATGTGTTTCGAGAAAGTTCAAGATCAATAAAATCAGATCCGATCACATCACCACCGGATGCTGATGTACCAATATCCAAATTTTATCGTTTGTTATAGATTGATATTGACACTGAAGAAGGCCATCAGTTGGTCGAAAATTTTGTCATATTTATTAATATAACTATTTTATAGTAGAAACATCTTTATATTTGTATCGTTGCATAATTCTCTAGACTTATATATTATTTTTTCGTTTATGCTGTATCGTCATGTTGGCGATCCGATACTTAGTAAGTGTATTGGTTGGTAGCTTCCTTAAGACTATATATTATATTTTGTTCTACCTGTATTGTGTATTTACACGATCCCAGTGGACTTACATTATTCCATCTTTTATAATGTCATATGAAGAACATTACGGTCATCTTTTATAATGTCATATGAAGAATACTTTAAACATCTGCGAGTACTTAAACAAAAACAAGTGAAAACTCAACATCACCTATCTAATATCAATAACTATATAGAACGAGGTGTTATACCTAAGGGTTTACAGATCAAACTCTTACCTCAAACACCTGGCAGTGATTCTAACACCTTTTATAGAAAATGGGATCAGACTCTGTTTCACTGTTCAAAACGCCTGCTGACCCTTATGAAAAATCACTGCGAAGAACATCTAATTAAACTATCGTCAGATCTTGAAAATCTCATGATAATATGTAAGAAAAAATTACAGATAAGTGAATATGAAAACATTCTTAAGCGTCTAAATGACATCACCACCATCCAAAGTTGCACCCTCTCTAAACGTCAACGGCGGAAATTTAATCGCGACGGTATTCCTACCCAACAGAATACCACATTATCATCGCCGATAAAGAGACGCAATAGACACTTCAAACGGAAATCCCTTTCAACAAACAACGATTCCAACACTGTTGTTAACCTCTCTAGTCACCATCTTACAGAGAGTGAAACATCTCTACTAGCAAAGGGTTTAAATTTCTGTCCAGTTCCTGGTCCTATCAACAGCACTAAATTATCCCAGGAATTGGATTATTTTGCCAGAAGCTTAAGAATTAAAGAATATTTTGCTTCGAAGAAAGAGGAAGATTATGAGGTGAACTCCAGTAGTGACATAGAAGGAGATACAAAATATAGATTTGTCAAAAAAAGTGAATGGGTCCCCAAACCTAGTAAGAACACTACTTTAGAGTCATTTATAGACAACGTTAAAACAGAAATAATTAGCACAGTTGAATCTTATGCAAACAAATTTGACAATCTCTCTCCTGACGAACGAACTGCCTTAAAAAACTTAAGATCAAATGTAGAAATAGTCATCAAACCAGCAGACAAGGGTAGTGCGGTTGTGGTTATGGACAAATCTGCCTATATTCGAGAGGCTGAACGTCAACTGAATGATGACCGGTTTTATATGAAATTAGAAGAGGACCCCACAGAGAAATTCAGTGATGAAATAACTAAGGAATTAACCAAAATGAACACTCTAGGCTATATTGATGATAAAACTCTCGAATACCTAACACCAGACAATCCAAAAGCCGGCAGATTCTACCTGTTACCTAAAATTCACAAACCTAACAACCCCGGTAGACCTATCGTATCAGCTAACGGCCACCCGACAGAAAAAATATCTGAATTTGTGGATTACCATCTTCGACCACATGTTGAATTACTCCCATCATTTGTGAAGGACACCACCGACTATTTACAAAAGATGGCAGCCCTGAATCCCCTTCCACCGGGTACCACTCTGGTCACTATGGATGTCACCTCTCTATATACTAACATTCCTCATGCTGATGGCATAGAAGCATGCAGAGAGGTCTGGGAAAGCCGTTCAGTCAAAGATCCTCCGACTGAATGTTTAGTCGCAATGCTGACATTGGTGCTAAAAAAGAACAACTTCACTTTTAATGGAGACCATTTCTTGCAAATAAATGGAACAGCTATGGGAACTAAAATGGCTCCATCATATGCCAACATATTTATGGGTAAATTAGAAAAAGAACTTCTCCAATTGTCTATTGAAAAACCACTATCTTGGTACAGGTTTATTGATGATGTTGATATGAAGTGGATACATACTGATGAGGGTTTACAAAACTTTATCACACGTGCCAATAACATCCATCCCTCTATCAAATTTACTTATGAAATCTCAAAATCTAGTATATCTTTCCTCGATACTTCCAGCTCCTTATCCGCAAATGGTGAGTTGTCCACTGACCTGTATTCCAAACCAACTGACACCAACCAATACCTTTTACCTAGTAGCTGTCATCCTCCTCATGTGACAAAGAGCATTCCTTATAGTCAAGCTCTTAGACTCCGACGAATCTGTTCCACTGATGATTCGTTTAAAAGGAGACTAGGGACATTAAAAGGACACCTTAGAAGAAGAGGGTACAGGAATAATAACATCAAAAAGAATTTTCAAAAAGCACAGCAGACATCGAGGAGTACCCTTCTTCAATATAAAGAAAAAACGAAATGCAATAGAGTTCCCTGCGTACTAACTTACCACCCTTGTTTGAAAAACACAATTAGCACCATTCGTGAACATTGGAAATCGATTGAAAAAAATCCCAGATTGTCAAGAATCTTTCCAGAGCCCCCCATGGTTGCGTTTAAACAACCCAACAGTCTCCGCAACTTATTGGTACGAGCAGAGATTGCAAAGCCCAGCACTGCCGCTGGCAGAAGTCAGTCTTGTGGTGACAAACGCTGCAAATGTTGCAAACATATGGAACCCTTGTCCACATTTAACAGCAAAGTCACAGGTAAACAGTACAAAATATTCACTACTGTTAACTGCAAAAGCTCGAATGTCATTTACATTCTTGAGTGCCCCATCTGTGGCTTACAATATGTCGGCGAGTCCAAACAGCCATTCCACAAACGACTGAATGGTCACAGAAGTGACCTAACTAAGAAACAGTTTCTGCCCGTAAGCCAACACTTCAGACTGCCCGACCACACTCCAAAGGATTTTGATCGAATAAAAATCCTAATTATCGAGCAGAACTGCAAGTGGCGAGACTCTGAACGGGAGGCTCGAGAGAGATTCTGGATCAAAGAGCTCTGCTCTGTACACCCCAATGGAATAAACAAAAAACAATAAATATCATTCAAAATATAAATAATAAATTCATGAATATCAAGACGTTAAAGATAAGATGGTTTATACAATTGTACAGTACTCCCTTATGTAATGACTGATAGATGTGTTTCGAGAAAGTTCAAGATCAATAAAATCAGATCCGATCACATCACCACCGGATGCTGATGTACCAATATCCAAATTTTATCGTTTGTTATAGATTGATATTGACACTGAAGAAGGCCATCAGTTGGTCGAAAATTTTGTCATATTTATTAATATAACTATTTTATAGTAGAAACATCTTTATATTTGTATCGTTGCATAATTCTCTAGACTTATATATTATTTTTTCGTTTATGCTGTATCGTCATGTTGGCGATCCGATACTTAGTAAGTGTATTGGTTGGTAGCTTCCTTAAGACTATATATATATATATATATATATATATATATATATATATATATATATATATATATATATATATATATATATATATAGTAAAATAAAATAAAATCCACTAAAATCTTAAAAGTCCATTATGCCTTTCTTTTTTGCAGTGTATAGTTAACGACATTATATTCAGCTAAAACTTTTTAAAATGTAAAAACTGTTGACCTAGGAAACCTTGCCAACGTTTGCAAAAAAGTATGTAAAGCAAAGCGTAATGTTTTTTCTTTCTTTTTTTCTTTTATTAGTACCAAGGAAACGGAAGACCACAAAGATTATCAGAAAGAACTTATTGAAGTAGCCGACTTTAGTGCTTTGGAATGGAAATTTCACGGTGTTAAAGTTAGGCCTGAAATACAGAAACTACTCAAATCTTTGTGCTAACATTGTTGTTATTTGTTAATGTTTGCTACGATAACTACTCAAATGTGTTACTTTGAATTTGTTTCTTTTCTTCCGCAATTCTCGATTAAGATAAAACAAATATGGCTTTACTTTATATGTTTCTCAAATATAGAAATGTCGAAACTTTAGAAGCACATCTAGCTGGAGAAAAGTGTTATTTCATCTTGCATTATTTGTGTCGGCTTGTATTTCATCATTGCCAAACAGACGTTCAGCACGTGTTTCTTTACCAACCACATACAAGGCAATTTTTTCATTATTACATTTTTTCAGGTCTTGAGATTATTACTTTATACTGCACTATAACATAAGGGAGACAAATCGAATTATAATAAATGAAAAATTTGTTCAGAAATGTATTATTCCTTTATATCACTATTTTAAGTGTTATAATGTAACATTTTTTTATACAGTTGCAATTATTGCATTTGAGAGATAGTTGTGAATGACTGTGATATTTGTTACAATAAACGACTGTGATACATTTATTCATACACATGTCTTATATATTTTATAAAGAAAAATTGTATTATTTTAATGAAAAAGTGTTAGTAGTAAAACGATTCTTCATTTGAAAGGTATGATTTGCATAAAAGTTTTCCATTAGTGCAATAACATGATTGTATTCTTTATTTCCAACTTCATGTACTTTTCATCCCTGATTGTTTAATTGTTTTTCTATTTTGGAGGTAGACAATGAAACTTTTAATAAAACAAGATACAATATATTTCTAATTCTAAATTAGTTTTCTTTAACATATTTGGGACAAAACTGAAGCTGCATAGTAGCATCCATGTCAACGTCATAAATTTATTAAACAGGTAAATGCAGTTGCTTGTAGTTTGTTACAGATTAAATTATTTATAAACAAGAATATGTGTTTGTATTTATGTGTCATTGTTTTATTGGAGTTCTACGCCTCTTTGAACAATTTTTCAGCTATATTATGCTGTCTCGTGTTGTTTTTTTTTGTGTTACATCCAGATTACACGATGAAAACCAATGACCTCGGCGAGGTCAGAATGTATGTCCTTAGTGTTGACACGCCAATTTAAATAGTATATGTTTAACACTTAAATAATCACTCGCCAAACTTTTGTGTTCTAAAAAAGTATACTATAGTAGTTGTGGTGTTCAAAAAAACCTAAGTATAGAACGAAATATATAAATGGGTTCTACAATTGACAATATAATACGAGTGTAAATTAAACAATAAGCAATCTCAAAACTCAAACCTTCACAAATATTGAAAATTATAGGCTAAGAAAGCAAATTACAAGTAATCAGGACACGTAAAGCAAAGGACATACAACAGCAATCAAAAGAACGTAATAAATGGAGATCATACAAATATTAGTTGGGTAAAGATTATGCTTTTCATGTAGATCTAAAATGGTTCAAATATATATTGAAGTTAACAATTATTTTCCAACAGTTAATCATCGTTGTGAAATGTGGGATTGTCATGTTCATACTGTAAATTTTGACCTAGTTTAGAACGGAGGCGTACGCTTGGAGCAGGCGATTTTCGTCTGTTCGAAATCTTCCGGGCCATGTTTGCGGTTGAAGCGTAAAATTTTGTACACATCGGAAGGTCCCTTCAGAACAACGTCAAGGACTATTTGTGATATGTAAACAATAAAGACATCGTATTGTTATCGTGGCAACATTTTTCTATTAGATTTTCATAATACAAAGGTACAATATAGAATGATAAAAAAGTGCAAGTTAAAAACTGAACACACGAGGTTAATTTGAAATAGCTGGTACAGTAATTATTGAATATAGACAGTAAATAGAGGTTTCAAATACAGCGTTTCTGAATGTCAGTCTGAATTTTTCTGAATACCCTGTATTCCTGTATGTGTGGCACTTTACGCTTATTTGGCGATTGCCTCGCTTATGTGTAATTATGGATGTCTATGTGGCAGAATGCTTACGCTTAATTGGAAAACACTGAGCATTATTTTTCTTCCTACATCTGACTTAAACTTTTCATAGATGTAAACTGACTCTTTGTTTCACTTTTCTTTCTGCATTATTTTTCGCGTATAGTAAATGCAAAATAATGCCTTATTTTGAATGCAATTATCATGTATGTAAAATTATTTATTTTATCATTAAGTAAATTTACAATATGTTTGTTGTCAAGTTTAGGCCATTCAGGCTTTTCTTGATCTTAATATCTTCTATAGGCTTCTATAGACAGGCTTGGCAATTCGTTTAGATGTAAAAGTACTTTTGGCATAAACATTTTGTACGTTTTCTACCACATATTGCTGAAATTATTGATAACTTTCTTCAAAATAATCCCTCGTAAACTTTATTCATTTGAAAGAAGGTGACAGAACAATAGTCGATAATTGCAGAAAGCGTGCATTGCTTTATTAATCGGTCAGTAATTGATTGATTGATTGATTAATGGGTTGATTGATTGATTTTCGTCACGTTTAGTACGCAATATTGCAGCTATAGTAAAGAAGACAAGTTAAAGAACACTTAATCTTGGGGAAAGATAGATTGGTTGTTTGAATAATATTTAACGCCTCGTTCAGCAATTTTTTAGCTATATCATGACGTCCAGTTTTATTGGTAGAGGAAGCCGGAGTACCGGAGAGAACCTCCGACTTTCGGTAGGAAAACTGGCAATCTTGTCGATTAAGATTGTAGTCGAGTACACCTTGCCCGCAACAAGACTCGAACCGCAACCTCAGTGATGACAGACCAAGTGATTAATAAATAATAATCTTTTGCAGCAAGAAGATTGTAAATCATGCATTTTATTAAAACGTTTTGTAAAAGAACTTGTAAGATGAATGCCAAAAGATGGCCATTGCTAAAGTGATATTGCTTTTAAAAAAAACTAAAAATGCAATAAATTCTTCAATAAATGCAACTGAATAATTTTGTGCTGTTAAAAACGCGACTTGTCTTTGTAGTCCAGCCGGCAAAAAATAATCAAAATTTTCAGCTTCATCTCATGCATCATCCTACATAAAACACTTCTAGGATGATAAAATTTTAGCTGGGACCATACTGGGAGGGTTCCTAGTGCTCGACCAACAGAGCAGCCCAGTGCGTCCCCGGGTGGCGGATAGGGGAGACCCTCTCGTTGAGGGGGGTGTCAGGTCATAATACGGAAAGCCTGACCGCGGACCGTAGTGGGTAACGTGTTTGGAGAGTGCCACGCTTCCTGCAAGATAAAGACCCCTTTTGTAGATTTCGAAAAAGAGTAGGCTCATTGTAGCCGCTACAGAAGGCTAAATTTTCCGCCCTACCCAAAACCATACTTTTCCAGTGGCAGTCAAAATTGTATTCCCTGTTACCAATCCCACCCCCATTTTCCGTTGATTTATTGTTTGTTAACTTGTTCCCGTCCTGAATATAGCTGAAATATTGCTCGCTAGACGTAAACCAGACATCCAATCAATTAGTAAACACTCAACCTATTCGGACTCCTTGTGGTGGCAATGTCTGAAGTACAATGAGCGTGCAATTAGTTACCTTTGCTAAGGACTATAAGATATAATTTATTTCAGTTTCAAAACAAACCAGGGACTCTTTAGCGGCCTGTATCGCCTGACTGGTTACATTGAAGGGTCTTGGACCGTGTAGGTTGTTTAGTTACATTTCTTTCTTTTCCGTGAAAGTTTATTCTACTGGACATGGTGAAGGTATATGCAAGTGTTCCACATAATATCAACTAAGAATTGTGTGAGATTCGGATCATGAACTGTCAACAATTTACACATTTTACAAATTTTTATTCGAAAATTAAACAGATATTAAGTCGTGCATACATGTAAACCTGGAGTTAGTGTTTAGGTAAAAAAAACATTCGCCTGAAGTGTACTATTTTAAAGCTTTTCGTGATCCCGTAGCAAATAGGATGGAGCTTAGCATATCTAGATTGTTAAACGTCCGATGCGCACGAGTCTCCAGCTTTCAAGGGTTCTTCAAATTTTTGTACTATTTTGGGGATCAAATTTTAAAATTCTGGTGTTTTCATTTCTTTTTGGGAGGAGCGGCAAAAATGTTTTGGTATTTTTCTTTTAATAATTTTGTGATTGTGTGTTCTATCAAAATGCATGGAAGGGTGTATAAATAAACATGTTTTTATCGGACAACACAATTTTTAATTTAATTTCTAATTTTGTTGAATTTTGTTGAATTTTCTTCTACTTTTGATTGAATGATTTAAAGGAAGATATGACAGTCCAGTTTCTATATATGAATCTTTGTTTATAAGACATATACTTTGCAAAATTGTTTTATATATAGACTTTGTAAATTAAGGTTAGAGTCAGCACATCCGGCTTGCAGTACGGCTCGATTGATTGATTGATTGATTAATGGTGTTTAACGCCCGAGCAGCATTATTTCAGCTATATTCAGGCGATCAGTACGGCTCGAAAGCACAGGCATATAATCAATAGATGACTAACTACCCGAACCTAACAATAATGAATGTTGTACACATAATTGAGATTTACCACAAAAATTACCGAGATGTTCAATATTTGTACATACAGACGGGTTTTAAGATTAATTGTCCTGTACTAAATTTTTACGCACGAATTCGTTTAAAGTTGGTCATATTGGTAAAACATGTGCTAAGAATACATGTATTATGTCACTTTTTTTTTGTATTTAATGAGGCATTTCGGTAATTCGATGAACCGCTAATTTTTTTGTTAATAAGAGGAACCAACGCTATCTTATGTAAAAAGGCCACTTTAGTTAAGAAGAAACTTAAGAGTCTTAACGACAATTGGACCCCTACCACATATCTCCTTTAATTTTCCAATTTTTAATATTAAGTTTTCGAATAAAGACACAGAGACGTGTACACATAAGGACACAAAAATCATCAGACTCGACTTTTTTTATGTGGCAAGCACACTACAACTTTTCGCGCAATACCGTCTGACTTCCGTTACAAATATAAATTGAAATGATCTCAAGTCCGCGTGTTAAAAACCAAAAATGAAGAAAAGTTATAATAACCGGAACACCTCGGTCATTTCCGCATTTGGTCGGAAAATAATCTCTTAAGTCAATCTCCGAGATCATTGCTGCTCCATATCACTCCATAACACAGCCTTCCATATAAGATTCGCCAACTAATTGGTCCAAACATAATTATGGAAATACCAAAAATATTCAGTATTTCACGCTGCACACGTTTTACCATAGTTAAGCGAAATTTAAATTCAAATTAGAAAAGTATCCTCGTGTATTTTGTTTTCGACCCATTAACTCGATTCGCGGGATTTTACCAGTATACATTAACAATACGGTTCAATGGTACAATATCATCTTCTTGTTCTATTACTTTAACAATCAAGATGCCAATCGGTAATAAATGGTGCAGCAATTATTTTTTATAACAGTTTAAGGAATAGCATTTTATTTGTTTACGTCAGAATGGCGTCTTATGTTTTCGATCTATTTCATAAACAGATCCGGTTTTGGAATAGAAATGAATCATTAAAACATAATTTTACATAATATAGGTACCTACATGTAGATCTTTGTTGTTAGTATTTAAATTAAGGTCCCTGAGCCTTCCTTGAAGAATAACATACTGGCATTGTTTAAATTTTTTTTAAGCATTTTGTCTTAATTTAAAAATAGAAAAACAAATGAGCACTATTAATAGCTCTGTAATTGACTGATCAAAGAGATGTATGCGGTTGGAGCATACTGTCAGTATCGTGGCCGCATGTATGATTTTTCTTTAAAACGAAATACACAAAATATCACAAAAACCAATTTTAATGGTAAATATCTAAGGATCTAATCGCATTTCGGTAACTTTTTCAGCATTAGTACGACCGGTAACCACATGAAGGACACATGACTTTACAGAATAGACGTCAAACCTTCTGCTTCCACTGTCCGATTATTAATGTCATTTATTCCATGTGTTGTTTACGTGTTGTCTCAGCTATCTTTAGCAGACGACAGTGACATCAAAGGCTGTGTGCACCCTTACATGAAGTGATCGAAAACACAATACGAGACGATGCTAATCATTTTTGCTTTATTATTTTTATAGAATTTAAAAGTCAAGTAAAAATTTTATGAGCTGAAATTCCTTATGTAGAAGAAGTGAATTCTGACGTATGAAGATATGTAGGATGTGTTTCGGAGATGGCTCGGAGGTCAGTGTAAGGATATGGACCGATAAACGTTTCCAATGTGTTACGGCTAGCCTGTATAGGCAGCAACATAATTTCATTGGCAGGAAATAGATTTATTATCTTCACATCCTTTTAATCAAACTCCATATGGTATTGTCCTAATATTTTCTCTTAACTTTCCTCGTGACAAAAATTTTTAAATAAAGCTACAAAAAATAGAAGTCACCAAGCGTATTCAAAAGTCATGACGTCATCTTCATTACCTGTTTTTATGGTGGTAGGATTATATGTTATTTTACTTTATTTTCCCATAGTTTTCAATTATAATCACCTTAGATTGTTTTGAAGGCTTCTTGGCATGTTGAAGACAAATATGCCAAAATCTAAATAAAAATACGTAAGTTACGAGCATAAATGTGGATTTAATACGTTCCCGCCATTTTTGTTTAGGAGTCGGAAAACACAAAATACAGATCCCCAACAATATTGACCTAAAATAATAAAGCTATATTTTCACAGACGAAAGAGGATAACTTACTCTCTAACTTGAAGAAAAAAATATGGCCACCGAATCAGGGGAATAAATATTTGTAAAGATGTGTATAGCCCAGAAGTGGCGGAAAGAAAATGGTGCGTTTTTCTCCGTACAAACAACAATATCTTTTCTAAAAGCGTAGCGCAGAATACAAGCACGAAAATACAATAGTTCTTTTAGTGTTTGTTGTCTATTGCAAAGTGATTATGTTTGTTTTTTTCCCAAATTCGAAAATGCTTAAATGCTTTTTTACTTATAAAATAACATTTAAGTAACCTGGTCCACTGTTGAAATATTTTTTCATTTACGCAAGCTTCACTTTCAAATATAACCCCAGGTCACCACCAGTCTACTGCACAGTTTGATTGGTTATTTAAAACGCCACGTTTTGGCTTACTTTTCGCGCGGTTCTTCCGTCGAAAATGTGTGTCAGTATATAATTTTAAAAAGTAGCTATCTGTTTTTTTCAACTTTCGAGTTAAGCTGACCATTTCCCGTAGAGTTATTTCCACAAACGAGACATGACATATACAAAACGCTCCTGTAAATTCATTCTGAGGCTTTTCAAATATTGCAAACCGGTCAAAATTTTGACCGGATTCATTGCTGGTGACCTGACTGTATATTCGAACCGTAAGTCCTCTTACGGTATTGAGAATATTTAGTCAGGAGCCCAGACTTACATTTAAGTCGATCCTACATTTACTGAAATGGAAATTTCGCCTAATTTTGTCGACGTCGAAATTACGAAACAATAATGTTAAACATCAAAATGTGCAGAAACAATGTAGTAGGATTTGTCTTAAAATTATTTAACTTTAGGTAATATCGTATCAAAACTAAAAAATCAGAAGGACCATTGTATTTTGTTATAAACTTAAATTTGCCAACGCATCAAAAACTGCATTCCCCTTCACTAACAACGTTTTGATTGATAAATATCATCAATTATCTGACCGTCTCTGACGAACCAATCAAATTCATTATCCGATATGTCGCAAACGAAGTCATGGCGTAAAAGATTCATCGAGTCCGAGGTCACTTTCCCGACCTTTAACGTAAATGGCTGATAGGTGTTGATACGTAATGAGTTGACAGATATTTTCTATTATCCTGTCATGTACGAGTAAATATCCGTCAACATGTATCACCCTTGTAGTAAAGAAAATGGCGATAATCATCCTTATCTAAATTTAACTTACTTACTTACTTACTTATCTAAGTATCATTACTACCCCCAAATATTCGGGCGTTACTAACAGGTAGTTTCACCCTATTACAAAGGTGAATCGGTAAGTTTCACATACAGAAAAGTAAATCAGAGAAAAAAATCTAATATTTTCTACTTACTAAAAGAAATGGAATCGACATATACATCGATGTCACACCTTTTATGACGTCTCCGCTAATAACATTCGGCGTCAACATGAAATGTCAAACTCTACTTGAATCCAAAAGAAAAGAAACACTACTTCTATTTGTTGACAACTGTACATGTACATTTCTGTAACAACTTCATTTAGTAATATTTATTTTTTGTCGATGTTCTACTTCGGGTGAATATAAATATTACAAGTGTATTAGATGGACTTAAATCATGGCCAGATTTCCTACCTTACTTTAAAAAGGTTCGGGTATTATGAGTGTTGACTGTTTATACCTTAAAGCATAAGTATTTGAATAAAAAGCGAGCTGCACAAATATTGTGAACTGCAAAGGTGGCGTGAATCAGATGTATATACTGAAAAATATTTTAAAATTGTTAGAGAACCTGCAATCGCAGTCACTCTTTTCATCTAATAGCCTTGAAACTTTTTACTTTTCAACCTTTTACGCCCCGTGCCGGATCCGGGTGGCTAAAAGAATAGACCGCAGTCGCGCTAGCTTGTCGTAAAAGGCGACTAAATAGCGCCCAGTACCCTGACCGGGGTGTCAGGTCGGTTTGCCTAAAGACCGACTGGGATGTGTGCCCCAGGTGGTTGAATGCGGTACCCCTGGCAAGCTGGGGTTGTCAGGCCATAATACGGAAAACCTGACCGCAAACCATATTAGTGCACCGTGTTGGGAAAATGCCACGTTCCTCGCACGTTAAAGAACGCTGCTGTAGTATTCGCTATGAGTAGGGATTTCGATCCCGCTACAGGAGGCTAAATTGCCCGACCCTATCCATCCTCCCATTTGCCAGTGGCAATCTAAAATCCGTTACCCCTATTTTTCCTTGTGTCCCATCCCATTTTCATTCATCATCATTTCATGTTCATTTTATCATCCATTTCATGTTCATCGCCTGAATATAGCTGAAATATTGCTGCTCGGGCGTTAAACACCATTAATCAATCAATCAATCAATCAACCTTTTACACTTAGTCTATACTATTCTCCGAAAAACTTTAAAACATAGCGAAAGAATTGATTCAGCTTTGCTTTACTAAAACGAATTGAAAGCCTTAATACAAATATCTGTTTACGGTAGGGACAAATAATATTTCGTAAAGAACCACTATGTTTCTAACAAATTCTCTCCTACAGAATGCTTGAATTTCTACTTGATACCAATAACGTATTTGTAATGTTTGGTAGATGGAGTTTTCAACGGACCATCTGCATTCCAATGGGTACCAATGAATTGTACTCCCGTCTTACTGACTTGTTCCTCCATACGTATGATGCGGGGGTTTTACAGGGATTTCTTATAAACACGACTGGAGGTTATCCATCTCCTTCAACTTCACAATCCGATAACATATATAAAGACTTTTTCTTTAATAATAAAAAAATATGTAACTATATTTATCGCATCTACTTCACTGAAATTGACATCAAGATGATAGGTTTGCCAATTATCTTTTGTTACCGTCTCCCAGACGGTATACATAATCAAATGACGATCAGTCTACGGAGTAAATGACTCTCTGTTACTTGATTGGGTAGTTTACTAAATCTATAAATATGTTTGTCATTTCATTGGTTTACGTCAGGATCGCACTAGTATGTGTAATGAAATTTCGATATACTCTTAGGTTGAATCGGGGTTGTAATGTTACGTTCCACATATTGACTACTATTTCATTCAATCCATTGGACTGTGAAAAATTAAAAGGTTAACATTGTACCAATATCTCTCTATTTTTAAAGCTGTTTGGGGAAAACGATATTTTCTATATCTTTATTTCCCGTTCCGATATTCATATATAACAACACATACTTTCACGGCTTATTTTGAACATTTGTTCAGGGACTCAATTTTTGTTTAATTATTTTTTAAAAAGCACGTGTGAAGTTACGACAGGCATTGATTAATAGTTTAGCGTAAACAATGTCCTTTAAAGGTACATTGTTTTCATATCCTACATATAAATTACAAAAAACCCAGATACTGTAATAAATCCATAAAATTTGTAATGCAGCTAAGAGACGGTTAGCTTTTTAGAAAATCTGAACTTGTATTGTATATGTGTCTAAATTCGGATTTGTAGTTGTCCCTTGGTTTCCGGCTTTTCTTGTTAAGTTGGTTTCCTTACTATATCTTGCTACGTCTAGTTATGGGTTTCTTGCTACTAAATTCTTTGGTTTTGTGTCTGTTTTGCTATTGTCAGCTCTTTTGTTAACAAAGGTTTTTTCTATCCTTGACTGATACTGTGTAAGACTTGTAGTATACAGGTACATTTATTTGATTACAGATGGATTCGGTGTCTACAGAATCTTTCTAAACAATTTACCATACATTGAAATAACTTCTCCTTGCCAGAATCTTGACTCACACATTGTCTCATTCCATCTTAATTTTTGTTTGTGTTTGTTTGTTCGTGGAATGTCTTTTTTCTCACACTTAGTAGCCCCTAGATTAAACGCACATGAAACTTTTCGGTATCCAGACGTTATAGGCAACACATTCAGAAATTTATTAAAGGGTAATTTGTTAATTTATAGACCAGTATACATCTCACAAGTAAAACCAGTTGCCGAGGCCATACAGAAATCAAAAGGAATTATTAATGTTAATTATATTTAATTTTGCCTTTTCTAAATCTCTTAGCCGCGCATTAGTTTTCAGTATAGTATAAAAGCGAGCGAGAATAACTTATTTGTATTTGTCCACCAGATTATATTTTATTTTTGTAATAAAACCATTGCTGCTTCTATTTGCCATGTGCTATGCTACAAAAATGTCCTTAATGTTACTGTAAAATGTCTTTCCTCTAACACAAAAGTCAAAAGGGTTCTGAGACCGCGTTCGCTTCATCATCACCTCTGACATCATACATATATATTTTTTCGGGTATGAGTGTCGCCATCTGATGGTGTCCAGAGTTAAAATCAGCCAATAAAATTTAACGTTACTTTCGCTACTGTTCAAATGTAAACATAGAATGCCTGTGCCGAGTATATGCAAGCAGGATCCAATTGTTTTTCAGAATGAACTGAGGACTGCAATAGCATATCAATTGCATTTGTTCAATTTATTGGTTTATTCTGGCTATTTTAAATTTTAGAAGTAAAATATTAAAAAATTCATGTTTTGGTAGCCAGAATACTTATATAAACAAGGGATTGAGTTTGTGTATACTGTAAAAACATCTTATTATATTAGCCAAATTACTGGTGAAATATGTTGGAATTGAAAGAAAAATACATGTAAAGAAAGAAAATATATTTATTTGCATTAGCACAAAAAATAGCACACACTCAATAGCAGACAATATCATGTAACATATATCGAATGTATGTAGCATTGTCACAGTACTTTCAAGTCATAACAGCTCAATCTATATGCATTAGATGTGATTCAGCATCAGCATCTTCACCGCTAACGCTGTTTTGTGGCAGTAGTGGTAGAACGGCATCTCTTCATACTAGCAGCTGAATGTCGTTGTTTTCTTTGTATGCCGTCTGCAAACCACGCTTATTTGCATGTCACTAAATACACTGCGTATAATGAAAAAAGCAGCCTTGGGTGTTGATGCCTAAATGCATAGAATGAACAGTGTCTGCTTCTGTGAGGTGTCATTTCATCTTGAGTACTGAAGACCAGCATTCATCTATTGGTGTTATCATATGCTGGTAGGAAAGGATGACCAGAAGTTGTTTCTGCCCATTCACCATTTATCAAGATTTCTTCTACTGACATTGGTATTGCTGGTAATGTCTTATGTCTTTCGTTGTACAATTTGTAATTAAACGAGTAGAAGGTTGGTATTTTTCAACAAGTTGTTGCTTTTCATTATACCAATCTATGCTACGAAGTTTGACAAATTCTTCTTCATAAATTGTTTAGATACACGTAGGTGTAGGTTATTTTCAAGCTCCGACTTTCATATAATAATTTATTAAATGAAATTAAGTAATACACGTTCATGTTAAATAAAGAACTTTATTTTGTACAAATGATACACATTTTAATACTTAAATTCAGAAAAATACAGCTTACCCGGAAAGCTGAAAAATTGGTGAAAGTGGCGTTAAACACCATCAAACAAACAAAAGCAAGAACAAACATTTTCTGTGTAAAATTATTGCTTTTTTGCTAGAATCAGTCATGGGAAAAGTTCACATAAGGGAAGTCGCGGAATTTTTAGACAAAAAAATGAGTATGGACCATGTCTCGTTAGGAAAACTGGCAATCCTACTTCCTTGTCAGTTAAGATAGAAGTCAAACCCATCCTGCCAGCAGCAAGGCACAACCTGCAACCTGTGTGTTGATAGTGATTGATATTGATCAATAGTAGATGAGTATACTAGTACATGTGCATGTGCTTTGTGGCAAGAATGAGACTTGAATGATACTAGTTTACATATACCGTATGTACCTTATTTGCTCTGGGACCAGTTAAAGAATAAACCCATGTTTTTTCAGCAAAGGACAGGATGGTTATGAATGAATTGTTAATTTAATCAACAAAGTGTTCTAGAAATATAAAATAAGTGGCACAAAATATTTAAAAATAAAAAACAGCGGAAACAGTTCAATAACAGATAATATTTGTAAACCCCTGGTTGTTGAATCATAACCAGCTGCTTTATTTAGGGCTATGGGACCTCTTTGCAGATCATAAATCGTCCAATAAGCTACATAATTGTATCTAAGAATAATTTATAAGTATTGGTAGGCTTAATACTAGACCAGAATTAATGGTTGATGTTTAAATATCTGGTTATGAAGGTTCTAGATGACCCAATTAATTAAAAACGTGGAATTTAAGTATTATATTTTGGGAAATGAAAGTTAAATATGATTGCAAAGCTTACTTAACTAAAATTAAAAAATAAATTTAGTTTGGGCTCCAAATTTGGGTTTTAAGAAATATATTGGTTATCTTGATTTTGCATATTGAATTTGTTGAGACAAGATATACATTTTGTATTTCCAAACGACTCTTCCCATCAATATAGTGTAGTTTTGTTAACATGTTTATGGTCATGTTTTTGAATTGAACATGAAATGGTGCACAAATACTGCTTACTTAACAGGACTAAATGCAAAAACTGCAAGTGCAATTTTTGACAAAGGCACTTGTTATTGCTCTCTCAGTAAGTATGCAAGACATAAGAATTAAAAGCAAGACAAACTGACTTGTCATTAAATACATGGCAAACTAAGTATTTCTTCATTTGGTTAAAACAATAAATTTTTCTTAAAATGAGCTGTGATTCTGGTACATGTATGCAGTTTAACATCAACATTGCAGGCAGCTTAGTTATGACACTGTATGGGACTTTGATTCCTCTATATCAGCAGACGCTGAATTATACTTTTGCAAATAACATATATCAATTAGTCGCATATATTTTGTTTGTTTAAATGAAGCTCTATACCCCTTTCAGCAACGGCAATTTTTTAGCTATATACTGATATCCATTTTTTATTTGATGGACTAGGCAGGAGTACCTAGTAAGTACACAAGTACTGCCTTGGTATTAAAGTCAATATTTTGTTTAAATATTTCAACAGTAGATCATTTACATCTTTTTTTTTACATTTGTCAAAGTAAGATGTATACATAACCAACCACTTCCTTTATGTAGACAGGGGTAGAGAATGATGTGTGATCTAAAATGGAATACTGCTTCAAATACTTCCCTTTTTTCCTATATGGATTTGGAATTTTGTTCAATAAATTGACTACAAAATCTACCGTACCTCCTATGTTTATTCATATGAGGTAGATACGCGCTTAACACATGTGAGTACAAACTTAAGCTTCATCTTTGTGGAATCGACATGGTCCAAAATATGTTTTTATTCCAGGAGAAAATGCAAGAAAACTCATCATTAGCTGTCACACATCTTATTGTTTTGGAGCACTTTAAAATATAAGATACATGATAATTTTTTATAAATTACATTTCAAATTATCGAAGTATTCGCATGTTCGTTAAACCTCTTGTTTATGTTTATGTTTGGTGCCTATTTAGTACAATCAATTTGATTGGTGCTTCTCAATGTCAGAAGCAAATTCATTTCCCAAGCGAAAAATATATATGTATGATGTCAGGGGTGTTGAGGGAGCGAAACCCTGACTTGGGAGGATGCATAAAAGGTCCTTCCCATAACATTAACAAACATGAATCCCATCACATCTCTAGAATAGAACATATACGTGATAATATATCTCACAATACACATAATTAGGATTTTTCAATAAACTATGATTTTAGCATAATTCCAAAATTTGTAGAAAAATATATTCCCTGTAACAAATTCACCTGTTATATGAAGGACTGTTACAGAAAGTAAATATTCAAATTAAAAAAAAATAATTCAACAGCTTCTTCCTGCAACTTTTGCAACCCCATTTACAGGAAAGACTGTTTATACTGTTTAACATCTTACGCTAATTGTATTTGGGAAGCCCCCAAATGTCAGTTGTCCCTCACACATGTCACCATAGCAGCGTGTAGAAAATGAGGCTGACAGAAAGCCTCAGCAGCAGCAGTTTTATGGATCCTCTATTATTTCTGCTGTTTTCCATAATGTTACAGGAAGGACGCAGATTTTTAGGACAATGTTATTTATTAAAACGTATTGAATTCTTCATGTACTATATATTGTATGTATTATTTGTTTTCCTTTAGAGTGTATAATGATCTGAAAACTAAGTCAGATTGCAAAAGAAAACGATGAAGTTTTATCTTATTTTTACCATGTAAAGTTTACCTTGTCCAAATTGGGACAGCAATTTTTGACAGGTTTTAGGACTTTCTCAGGTGTAAACATTATATTTAACCATTATTTTGTATTTATTTTCATGAAATTGCCTCCCAATAATAAGAAACAGCTGTATATTCTATATAGTATAGTACTTATTTATAAAATAAATGAACAGGATAGAAATGTGTGCAAATTTTGATAATTACTCATTTAACGTGAACAATATGGGGCACTTACGCGGTTAACAACAATGGAGGACGAGGATCTTTCCTAGATTTTGGAGAATATTAATGCCCCAAATACAAAAAGCTCAACTTTGATAGATTGGATTATTGCTACATGAAAAAATTATCAAAATCCTCTTCGTTGGCAAAATAATAAGCAATTATGGTGATTCGGTCGATCAATGATTTTATCACACCAACCAATTAAAAAAGTATTTAGCGGGTCAATGTTCATTTTCTTTGTTGGTGCTCTAAAATGATGGAGCGACCTACCTCATCACCATGCTATAATAGTATAGTATCTATGGAACGCCATAGCTGTCTCCTGTGGTGGAAAATGTGATATTTTAAGTAGTCTTAACTTTATATTAGTACTTCTTTCTTCATATTAAGTGGATTTTACATTATGTTTAGTAGATATTTCATTATGTTCAGTAGACAAACCAATAGTGACTCCTAGATGTTTATGAAATTTAGTAACTGTAATATCTGTATCATTTGGTGTAAACCTATATATCTGGTGGTAACATATTTGAGAACAATATAATTTCTGTTTTGTCAGGGTTAAACGACATAACCATTTTCGTGACCAATCGTTCAGCTCTCTCAAATCGTGATCAATCGCAGATTGTATCTCTGAAACGTAACGGCTAGAATAGCTAAACGACGTGTCATCAGCAAAAAGTCTGCACAGAGAATCGAGATTTTCAGCTATATCTGTTATATATATAATAAATAATAAAGGTCCTAATATCGATCATTGAGGAACACCAGCATATACATTTCAAAGCTCCGTCGACGACTGCTTGATAACTAGTCTCTGCTGCCGTTTATTTAAATAGCTTTTAAACCATTCTAATAAAGGTTCGTTTATACACCATAGGATTTTAAGTTATATAATCCTTTATTACAAACTTTGTCGAATGCTTTGTAAAAATCACAGAAAATAAAACTGTTTATTTCCTTCTAAAAATATGAATTTGTATTCATATATCAATATTAAAATGCTGTATATATTTACATTCTGGGCTCTGCGATTCCACTTCAATTACAAGGGAATACTCAATTGTAGAAGACGATTATTACATGTACATGATTTGCGTTTTAAGAATAAGCATGATGTTTAATTTAATTTTACATTATTTTTCTAATCGATAAAATAATAATGGATATTATTTTCAGAAACTATATATATACATGGCACTACTTCATGTTTTAGCTCAGATCAGTTTTCTGGACGATGCAAACGATTGTGTGTTTCAGGGTACGGATTGAATATATTTTTAGAGAAAACTGAGTAATAAACACATTGTGAAGTTGCTAAGGAATCCTAGATTCCAACTTGTTCAGCTGCCCAAACGCGCACCTTCTTTCCACATGTAAGATTTTCTTTTACATCTTAAGCTGCAAACTCGTAACCTTTAGCTATAAGATGTATTACGTTCAGACAAACTGTGTGGAGGTATATATATTTATTTAATGGTAACACTGAATTATTACGAAAGCGGTTACATCTTCAACCTTCTGTCACCGAATATTATCTATCTGTATTGAATACTCTTAACAGTGATAAAAAAAGATTGCGAATGTAAGGCGGGCCTTTATAAAGTTTTGTAACACGAGACACTAACTTTTGAACTTGTATGGTATGGTACCTGTGCACATAACAAATACAATTTTAAAAATTAAGAACTATAAAACTAGTTCTCAAGTTTGAATGATTTTTCTAATACCAGTCTTTCAATAATTTTGACTCACTAGAAATTAATTTAGTGGAGATAACATGTTTTTGTTATGTTTGTGTCACCAGACACTTTATTTTAATGTCCTCGCTGCATGTTGTTTTCATCTAGAAAATTGTGGTAATATAGCAATAAAGATTAATTATGTGGCCCATTTACCCTATGTACATTGTGCAAATACGTGTTATGAAAAAATGCTGTTTATGATATTTTATCAAACAATTTGGTTTGTAAAATTCCCTTCAAGACACCAAAAAAAGATTATATAGCAAGTTATCGTCCGAAAGTACAATTTAAGAAACAAATGTGACGTGCCTGATATTATGGCCTTGTTTCATATCCGTTAAACAGAGTGCTAAACTCAAACTAACAAATAAATATAAATGCATTTTAAAATGATGAAAATAAAAATAACTGGATCCTGGAGTACAATTAGGGCTGTTAGTATCTGATGTTTGATCAGTTTTTTTAGTTTGACTATGTTGATTCGTGTACTTAAACATGTTACATCTCAGTTAGAAACTGACTGGAAGTATTAAAATTATATTCTTTTGATTTCCAGCAAGAATGCAAAAAACGCAATAAACCAAGTTACCCTTCTAAAAAAGAGAGACGAAACGAAAATGCAAGTGCCAAAAAATGGCGAGCCCGCGGTAAAAAAGAAAAGAGAGGTACATGTATGCTGCATTCCGTGCCATAGAATGTTATATAACGGGAATCTAGACTTAACCTTAACGAAGAAAAAAGCCCGATCAGAGAGAGAGAAAATAGCAGAATAAGAAAACAAAAGTATAGGGGAATAAAAGGAATAAATGAAAAAAATTGTCAAACAAATCAAATTAAACAACACTGCAGGAATAGAAAATCAAAGGAAAATTTGGCGACACGCTAAACGAACCACAAAATTGAATTAATGAAATGAGACAAAAATAATACAGTGAAAACATAATTTTAATAGAAAGAACATCAGATGACTCATCTGCAAATATCTACTCTAAGCACTAGCATGAAGGACAAGAAATGTTGCAGCTGTTGAATCCAAAAGCACTGCTGACATTATTTCATAAAACACAATAGCAACAGCGAGGAAAGCCATAAGTAGGTGCTTGCGTGTTTTTGCGAAAAACCCTCAAAAGTTTGCAGACGTTTACACATTCATCGAAAATCGTTGTTTCCCCCCGCCCGCAAAGGAAGGCTGCAACAAAGCAAAAACGTGGAATCTAAACAACTGCTGTGGTCAGAGATATAATTAATGAATTGCGCAGAAAATTCCATAAAACTGCCTGTACAGAGCCTCATGAATGCAAAGACTAAGGAACATAGGAAAGTGCTAGAAGCATCTAAGAACAGTAATACAAGCATAAAGAGATAAAAATGCAGACATCAAAGTATCATTCAGCAAGTTTGCCCAACTTAGGCATGATAATGTTCTTCCTTCAACGAAGAAAAAACTTGTTTACTTGTTTATGTGATTACTGCATTAACATTGACTTTATGATTAAAGTTATATCAAGATACACTGCATCAAAGGGAATATTAAACCTAACTAACAACACAGAGATATGTGTATCAACTTAATGCGAGACTGTAAATGGGAATTGCCAAAATTATATTTATAGAAACTGCGATAATTGTGGCGTGTTGTTGATTGATTAGAATCTGGAAAATCTAAATATGTCATGGAAAAAGTGGGAACAAGTAGGAGAACAGTATAAACAGAAGAAATTGATGTCCCTTGTATTGAAAAATGGATGAGTTTATCAGTTGATTAAGAAGAATAATTTAGAACTCTTTTCTAAGCATCCCTCCTTAACATAAATAGCAAGCGTAAAGATTTGAGGAAATGAAGCGCAATTTGCCTGAAACCATGGTGCTTTTCTGCTTAGATATTGGTGACAATTATATATACCATATACAGGTTGAAGTACAAGTGCTCATTAGCATTATACTCAAGTAATACTGCATCCAATTGTTGTGTATTACCATTGAAGAATGTGACGAAGTTGTTCATCAATCACTAGTCTTTGTAAGCAAAGACCATAAACATGATTATTACGCACTTTGGCATCTTATCAACTTAGCTAATGATTATTTCCTTGGTAAAAGATTGCAGATCCAATCCAATTTTCGTATGGCGCGTAAGTCCGTATAAAACTATTGACCTATTTAATCAGAATTGGTGTAACTGTTACATGTAAATAAAAGATCATATTGTGTTTATTCATGGCCTTTTCTAATTTTGTCTGAATAATTTTAAGTAATACATTATTTTCTTTAGGCTGGTATGAGAAAATAGTTCTATCAAGTACAGTATTTGATTTCTTTTATATTTACATTCGCGTGGTGTTGTTCTGTATAAAAATGTACCTCTACTGAATATTATAATTGAATTCTGGAGAACAAATGCTGAAGAAAGATTCTTTAATAGGCTATAAAATCCAAAGATATATAGATAGTAACTAAGGACTGGTATTATTCAGCATAGACTTCAAGGACACAAATTCAAGTGCATTACCGTTTATTGCAACAAGCAGTTGCAAAAATTTTAATAAAGATATTATCTTGATGACTTATTTAAAGCACCACTATTATATGATCATGTATAATGTATTATTTTTTTTCAATTTGACATGCATAAAATTTTTGCTGTGTTGTAACATATTTATACTCAGTATTAAAGAATTACATAGTTCTAAAGATAGGCCAATGTTTTCCTAAAGCGCAAAATTTATAACAGACAAACAGAAACCAGAGAAAGTGAAACGAAAACAATCCGTATGAAAAAGGGGGTTTATAACTGACATATTTGGTGATTGTATAAAAAGCTGCATTTGTTGCTAAAAGTGGCGTTAAACATCATTCAAACAAAATAAACGAACACTTATGTTGGTACTGAATTGTATAATAGCTGTTGTAGTATATCGGTGTAATTAGTTTTTACGCGTCCGTTTTGTTAAGGTACATGGTCGCCAAATTATTTTTTCTTAAACTGTTGTTCGACCTATTTTTATATACCTGCAGCCTGGAAATTTGACCTTGTTATTTTTTCGTAATTTTTATTTTATTTGTTTATCTGTGTGCATTAAATCTTTATTGATAATTACATTGTACTCTTTTGTTATGTGCATACTTGAGGAAGAATGTAGTAGAATTATACAACCTGTTGACAAAGGAATCTACAAATCTAAATGCATCAATATATTATGAACAGCGCGCTTTTCAAATTCTTCATAGTTTTTTATTATCATACGGAACCTCGAAATTTGTTGGATTGATTGATTGATTGGATGTCTGCTTTAGCGAGAAGTATTTCAGCTATATTCAGGACGGGAACAAGTTAACAAACAATAAATCAATGGAAAATGGAGGTGGGATGGGTCACAGGGAATACAATTTTGACTGTCACTGGAAAAGAATTGAGTTTTGGGTAGGGGCGGAAAAATTAGCCGTTTGTAGCGGCTACAATGAGCCTACTCTTTTTCGAAATCTACAAAAGGGTTCTTAACGTGCAGAGAGCGAGGCACTCTCCAAACACGTTACCCACTACGGTCTGCGGTCAGGCTTTCCGTATTATGACCTGACAACCCCCCAACGAGAGGGTCTCCCCTATCCGCCACCCGGGGACGAGCTGGGCTGCTCTGTGGGTCGAGCACTGGGAACCCTCCCAGTATGGTCCCAGCTCGAAATTTGTAAGGAAACCAATAAGGTTTGTATGTATATTTTCTGTTTAGAGCGCTTCTCCCACAACGATCAAACCACCACGCACCAAAGATGGCTGCACAGCTACGATAATATTGGTCGTTATCTTAATCAATAGTCTTTCTTTCCATTAGAGTCAGAAAGGCTATTTCTTGTAATAAATAAAATGCAAAACAATGCAGAAAATGTGCTTCGGTCAACGCTTTCATACGTCAGTAAAACGTTACAATAATGTTTTCAATTCTTAAATGAATAAAATATACACTTATTACCCTTATATCTGTATATATTATTGACCACGTGAACAATAACATTTTGTATACTTTGTGTATTACACTATATAAAATAATTAAGGAAACCATTTATCGTTAGTCTGTTTGTTTTAATATCACTAAACGCCACTTTCATCGTTTTCCCCCAGCTGTATCAAGGTGTATTATTGGGTAGGAAGCCTGAATAGGAATACCAGCCATCCTTGTCAATTAAGGGTAAATCCCAGAGCATCTTCATGGATGTCGGACTCGAACTCAAAAACTTAATATTGAAGCACAGGTTAAGAAACTATTCAGGTAAATGACATTATCATTAAGTCAAGAACGTTTTCCCGGAAGTCAGTGTTGAACTCAAAACATCAGTAGTGATTCGCATGTTGTGACACCATGTATGCAAATGACTTTATCATTAAGTGCATAAAAAGGTTTAGCAGAAAGACACCAATGTCTCGTCATTTGTATATTCACGCTTATTCATTGTTTTCCTAGTTTTGTAGTCAAGGTATTAATATAAAAAATGTCCCATGGCAGTATATTAAAACGAGCATAGTCAACATTATAGTATTGGCATTGAATTTAAAATAAAATGTCATCAAAGATACTAAGATTAATAGAATTTACTACGCCAAACGCGCGTTTCGTCCATTCAACCTCATCAGTGGAGCTCAAAACCCAAATACCTTTAAATGAATGTCTTCTTTAAATAAACAAAATGTAATAAAGAACAGTAGTATTTGTCTCTTAAAAAATTCTTTAAAATGTACAGTTTAGTATTTATGTGGGACTTTTGGTGTACATTTCCTACCGCTGATTGTTTGTTTTAGAAGTACAAGTAAGATGTGTGTCGGGCGTGTTCCGTATGACATCAAAGTGCTCGTTAAACAAAATGTAGTTAATATATCTTTGGTATATAGGTATGTCTTCTTGATCTTGCTGCTGTTTGTCAGCAATGGTACCATCCGAACAGTGATAAACATTTATTGATTCTCAAATAGAGAAAATTGAAGACAAGGTAACTTTTAAAAACTTCTGAAATTTATGTTGCAATTTCGGATTTTAAAGCATAAAGTGTAGCGGTTCAAAGGTCATTGGATTGCGTGGATATTTAAAATTAGCAAATGCAAATGAGAGGTGTTTTTTCAGATAGAATATCAATACAATAAGGAAATGACAATATTTACGGATTGTTTTCAATTGCTGGTTGGGCCTCGGTGGCCGAGTGGTCAAGGTAGTTCGTCTACTATTGATCACGTGGTCTGTCAACACTGAGATTGTGCGTTCGATTCTCACTGCAGGCAGGGTGTACTCGACTCCAATCTTAATTCTGCGCTACAAATCTAGAAAAGATATTGCAGTTTAAACGAATTCTGGCCTATACTTATTTTTCTCAAATATTTTTTCCCCTGATTCGGTGACCATAATTTTTTGTTATTCAATTTGGAGAGTAAGTTATCCTCTATCTTCTGTGAAAATATAGTTTTATTATCATAGGTCAGTTTTTTGCGATCAGCGATTTTGTGTATTCCGAGTGCATAACAAAAATGGCGGGAACGTATTAATTCCACATTTATGCTCGAAACTTACGTATTTTTAAATAGATTATGGCATAGTTGTTTTCTACATGCAATGAAGCCTTCAAAACAATTTAAGTTGATTCTAACAGTAAATTATGGAAACAATATAACTAAAATAACACATAATCCTAGTACCATAAAACAGATGGTACAGATAATGTCATAACTTTTTAATAGGTCGGTGACCACTAATTTTTGTTAGCTTTATTTAAAGATTTTGTCATAAGGAAAGTTAAGACAAAATATTAAGAAAATATCATATGAAGATCGAATAGTAGGATATGTCCTTAACCTGCATCGTGCGTTTTGCTAACTTATACGTTACAGGGGCTGTATTTGTTTGTATAAATTAGAAACCACGGCGATAAGATCGTGCACTATTTTGAAATTCAATAACTACATACCTAAGGAGTTCTGCAACATATAAACATACATGTCAGACATCGAAAACGACATAAGGTGTATCAACGATATATACATCCTACAGTATTGGATTCATATGTTAAAGACAATGTGTAATATTGGAGCATGTACTTAAAATGGCACTTTCATTGTTCATAATTATGAAGTGAGTTATAAGACGTTTTGTTAAGTATAAATATCGAATTTATATCCTATCAAGTACGATATCTATTACATAGATTAAGAAAATCCTTGTTGTGTTTAAACTTCAGGCACGTTAGAAAAATGTTTTTTTCCTGAAACGTTGTGCACTAAACGTAACAGTACAATTTAACAAAATATACTTTTTGATATAGAAAGATAGTAATGGAAGTTCAAATATAATCTTGTTTTGCAGCTTTGTCAAAACTGACAACAAAGATTGCTGTTACAAGTCTGAATATTTGACACACATTTAAAAGTACATTTCTAGCGTTCATAATCTATCATGATCATCACATCATCATTATCCAGAATAACATGTTATTTCTTTCATTGTGTAATTTATGTAATGATTGTAATAAATTGTAGAAAATATTAACGCAAAAGCGTGTCTACAAAATATATTGATGTAAACATCTGTTGTTTATGCTAACACCGTCAATCTAATTGTATTGCTTTTTAATACCCAATACGGTATGTTTGTTCCATTTCAATTAGTTTTCATCGAACTTAAAGAATATATACAAGTGTGCGTGAACATCACATCAAATTGTCAAATGTGTCTATATTCAGAAGAAGGTGTGAGTCCAACTGTGTCGAATTTCTGATAAATACCCTATTTGAATATTACATGATATTTGTTTACTATTGTACTCATAACGGAACACCATTTCAACTATCTTCCGTAGTAAAGGTTATATCAAACGCGTAATGTTTTCAAAATAAACACAACAAAACATTCGCTTAAATTATAAGGATTTGTTAATTTAAATTTTATTGTTTTGAGCCAAATATGTCTATATAATGTGTTCTGTTTTAAATAACCCGTGTTGTTTGATAAATTGCAAGTTGATGTATTTGATTAAATTGAGATCCATTGCTTAGCTTAGGTAACATTTATGAGATTGTTGATGCTTATAAGTATATGAAAAAGGCGATACAAATACCGAGTAATTAGTCATGACAAAACTTACTTAGCAATCAGTGGTACATAAAAAAATACATTTACTAGGGAAGGCATATGTTTCATGTTAGATTTAAATGAATAAATATGCCATAATTAGATGGCGGTGGGCATGAATAAGAGCTATTCTGTACTGCAAGAAACGATGGCGCGAATTTTATGGAAAGACAAAATTAGTCAAAAAAGATATATGAAAGACTCTTTCTTCACATTTTTGTCTCTACATTTTTGTTTTACAAAATACCATGCTAAGCTGTTTTTATCAGACGTCTCTAAACGTTATTAATAAACAAAATGACTTAAAATTTATGAGCACCTACATAAACATTTTTTTTTCAATAAACTGTAGGTAACTTATCAAATATGGTTTTTAAATTATATGTCGCAGTCCTTTATTATTGTAGTTTGCTACCATATTCAAAACAAACGTCTCAGATGCCTCAACCATTTTCATCAACATACTTATATCTCACATTGGGAGGTTTGACACACCATAAAATCTATAAACAAAATCAAGACCATTGCTATATTTTTGGTTGTTGGGTGTTAAATTTGCCGGTTTGTTTGGACGTGAATTTGTTAAATGTCTTTTTGACAGTTTCGTAGATGTTCGGTGTTTTGCTATCAACTATATTGCCATGGGAATATGATGTTGTTTTTTTTTGTTTTAAAAGGGGTGATGTTCTGAGAGTTAGATTTTCAACAGATTTTCATTTTAGACCACTAAGACTGAAAGTATGTTGATAAACAGATGTTTCTAAATCGAAAATTTAGCAACAGTGTCAAACGGGTCAAATTTGATTTGTATATGCCAATAGATTTTCTAGTCATTTATGTTGACAATT
This sequence comes from Limnoperna fortunei, assembly GCA_944474755.1. Lineage (NCBI taxonomy): Eukaryota > Metazoa > Mollusca > Bivalvia > Mytilida > Modiolidae > Limnoperna > Limnoperna fortunei. The sequence continues at coordinate 63,905,157 of OX104121.1, read as the reverse complement.
AATAATAGAGTGTGCAAATATATGTTCTAGTCATTTATGTTGACAAGCAATAAATTGGTGGTCCAGATACAGAACAATTAAGAGTTAAAAATATTAACAAGAAATTACTGTCTTTTATTAATAAATGCGGTTACAGTGGGTACTTCTGTATGTGCGCAACTAAATATTTTTACGTGTTTTATTTGTGTTTATGAGAAAACTGAATCAATATAGCAGTTACCCCCGAACAAGTTTAGTTTGTTTCTTTGTTTGTTTGATGGAGTTTACCGCCACTTTCAGCAATTTTTCAGCTATATCATGGCGGCCAGTTTTTATTGGGGGAGGAAGCCGGAGTACCCGGAGAAAACCCCCGACGTGCGGTAGGAAAACTGGCAATCCTTGTCAATTAAAATGGCAGTCGAGTACACCCTGCCCGCAGTGAGAATCGAACCAGCAATCTCAGTTTTGACAGACCACGTGATCAATAGAAGACGAACTACCTTGACCACTCGGCCACTGAGGCCCCCGAACAAGTTTAGGAATGACATGATTTCAATATCAGTAGTTTAATTTTTATATCACAATGTCAACACTTTATAAGGGGACAACGATTATTGTTTATTGTTCTGATATTTGCCATTTTTATTTATTGTGTGTATTACTTTTCAAAAAAAATTGTCACAGTCTTAATTAGCCGCGGCATCGGACTTGAAGAAAAACGTGTCATGATCTCCAAAATTTTAGGTTAGCTCGTATTTTGAAAAATATTCAAGAGAATTGGTATTGTCATCTCTCGTTTGCCGTGTAGGCCGTTTCTTGAACTGTTACCAGTTCAGAAATGTTTGGATTGGTTTGACCCCTTTGCAAATTTCTATCTAATCACGTAGAGGATTTTTGTTTCATTGTTAGCAATGAAGCGCAAGTGACCCAAATAATTAACCCGGCGGCTTATTCTTCCTTTTAGCCATATTCCGTAGTTGGAATTCAACTGTCGCCATATTTTTCTACTTGTTATAATAATTGTTGGGAATTCTGTTTTAATTTTATGGAATCATTTATTAATCTTGTTTTTAAGGGGTTTAATGCCACTTTCTGTAGTTATCAGCTGTATCATGATGTTAAGTTTTTAAATGAAGAGAAAGACTTAGTACCCATTAAAACATAATGAAGAATACGGGTAGTCCTTTTCAAGATCATAGTTCAGACATACTTTTTTCTATACCAAGATCTATCTTCACCTTCAGATAAGAAACCAATTATTCGGTTACAAAAAAAGATATTTTGTACACAGATCCAGTTGTTTGTCTAGATATGAGATATATACTTGTAATATTCAGTTAAATTTAAGATGTACTGTATACATATCAAACTGACAACTTTGAGATTAGATATCTAGATTTATGGCTGTTTTGCAGTTAAAGATGATATACTTTTACTCTATTTTAATAGCATAATTTTTTCTGCATTTCACTGGTTCTCAACTTTATGAATTGAGACATGCAGATTTTATTTTTGCATAATATGGTTTAACTGTTGGAAGCAGTAAATGAAAGCTGTTTGGTGGGTTTCGTATATGGTCCTGTGCTCAACGGGGTAGCTATTTTTGATTAAGAAATAGCACAAAAACTATTTTAAGGGATTATTTGAGGCACATGTGTACAATATAACAATACAACCTGCGGTTTGAGAAAAAAAGAAATTTTGAAATTTCAACCAGCCCTTGCATCCATGTAGTATTTCGAATCAGCTAAAACAACTCAAAATAATTAGATACCTACCTTTGTACATCATTTTTATTATATATAGAACACTTTTTGAAACCGAATATTTATTCCCATAGGAATCAACAAAGTTTAAGGCAATAATGTTTGCTACGCCTGACGCGCGTTTCGTCTATTATCATCAGACTCATCAGAGGCGCTCTAACCAAAACGTTGAAAATGCCAAAACAAATTATGAATAAGATCAACCTATAGCTGGGGTAGGAAGAACCTTAGGGTTTTGACAATTTTGAAATGTACACGGACAATTATATATCTTTGATGTGTTTTTCAACACAAATGTGTTGATGGCGGAGCATAGGATTTTATGTTAAATTATATTACACAGTGGCAGTAATCTTGTACTTCAAACACTCAAACTTTATATACAATCATCTGTGTTACATTACCACAATATTACAAATCGATCTGCTAAGCGGTTTGTGATAGGATTTGTGAAATTTCAAATCGCATTAATAGTACTGGCAGCCATGTTGAATAATCTACACCTTACACAGAATGGTGCAATCAACACTCCTGAAAATTCGGCGAGTAGTTTAGATTGAATTGCAGAAAGTTTTTGGCCGACCAATGCGACTACGACGTCTGATGACAAATGACGAGAACAGCTGCCGTAGTTCAGTGGTGTGATATGGTTCTACGCGTCACTTTTGGTTAGACTTTTTTTCCAAAAATAATGTTTTCTAATACAATTTCAAGCTAGTTTTATATATCAGCATATTACATTGTTTTTATAAGTTATTGTTCTGCTGTTCCGCGTTATAAGGATGTAAATGTGTGATCTCCTCTTTATGAATAATATAACTTCTAGCAAAATTTTTGTGTTCAACAGAAAGAGTACTATGAGGTACTTATTCTTGTACTTATTTGTTTGATCTTAGATATGTACTTCATGCTTGTTTACATTAAAACTTAAAAAATAATCACATTATAATCTGTTGTGTGTATTGTCATGTGTATATATTAGAAAAGCATATTATAGAATATTCTATAAATGTAAATAAGAAAGCATAATCTACCAAATGCTAGAACATGTAAAAACATCTAGCAATAACATTGTAAGCGTAGTCTAAGCTCGAACTCTTTAGAAATCATGTGCATAGCTCAAATATTTAAGCTGAGAAGCAATGGAATGTAGAAAACATTGTTATTAAAATATATTTCTATATTATTATAAACATCGCATTCACATTTTTATTATCTTCTTTTCATTATTTTGGAAACATAAAACAACTAAGGAGACCACATTTGTTTGCTTGCTGTTTTTTGGGATTTGTATAATTCTTTAAAGGAAAGATTTTTAATTATGTAATTGTCAATAGCCTGAAGGAATAGACAGGAAATCTAAGCATATAATACATTTGCACTCGTCTGATGAAGCAACAATTTTTATTGCAAAAAGAATAGCTTGCGCCTCAGCAGTAATAAAGATGAGGCAGATGGGAGAAGACGAGTTTCAACACGCTCTTAGAAGACAGCGGCTGAAGCAACTTTATCGTCATCTTTTGACTCGTCTGCATAAATATCACTATAGCAAGGGTAACAAGATTTAATTTCTTAAAAATGTTGTTGCATAAGAAATGGGTTTGTGTCAGACTTTCTATGTATTCTTGAAACATAAATAAATACCGGAATTATTATTGCCATAATTTCATGTAAATTTATATCTGAATTTTCGAAATGAGATTCAATCAATCTCAACTATTGATGGTGTATAGAATCAAGGATTTTGACATATGACTTGTGAGCAGATAAATTAAAGCAACCCGTATTCCAATTTTGATCCAACCAGCGATCTGTATAGATTGAGTAAAACATTGCATTTGTCAGCCACCCAGTTGATGCTGGATACGACTTTTAAAATATCTATTGCTTTTTGCCATTTATTATTTTTTTAATTTGGATATGATATAAAGGTTAGCCTTGAATCACATATAAAACCAAGAAAAATAAAAAATAGTTACTTTTACAATTTTGATAGGATTATTATATAATTTTATTTAATTCTGGATCAAAATGCATCTTTCGTTTATTGCAACAATGCATCCGAACTATTTCTGCATTTGAGAACTTAAAACCATATTACTTTGTACATTTCTCTATTTAAACATAACTGCAGTTAACGGCCGATATTTTTTGTGTTTTTCCTCGGTAAAATATGAGGAAGTCGTCAACATAATCAATACTATCTCTTAACCTTGAGCAAGGCTCTTAATTGTAATACTAAATAAAGTGGTCGAAAGGATTCCCTGTTGAATACTGAACATCTCCTGTTCAAAGGGGTCAGATATTGTAGAATTTGCCCTAACTTTAAATTTTCTGTATGATAAAAAGTTTGATATAAAGATAGGAAGTCTACCTTTCAAACCCATATCAAAATACCGTATTTCCATGTTGTCATATGCTTTTTTCTAAATCGAAAAATATTGACACACGTTTGTTTCTGACAAATGCGTTTCTAAAATATGTTTCGAAACGGATCAAATGATCAACAGTACTACGACCTTGTCTAAATCTATACTGAATATTTGAGATCAGGTTGTTAGATTCTAAACAAACAGACAATGCGATCATTGATAATCCTTTCCGTGGTTTTACCAAAAGAGTTTGTGAATGCTAGTGGCCTATAGATAGACGCTTTGCCATTTTCCAAATAGATGGTAGGTCAACAGTATCCCCAATATTGTTAAGATTTAAAAGACATTGGGTAGAGGATAGTGGCAGATGTTTGAGAATTTATAATGAATTTCATCTGGGCCACGTGCTGTATTGTGTGATTTATTTAACGGAATTTTGAGTTCGTCCAAAAAAATGATTTATTATAATCTTCTAAATTTGTAGATTGAAAATTAAATTTAGATTTTTCTGTCTGAGTTTTCACGCGTATGCATGGTAATTTTCGTTTCCCTGCGTATTTTTGCTCCAAACACTCGAAAATTATAGAGATTTTCTTGGGTTGTCATCGTACCATGGTTTGCTCGGATGTTTTGAACTTGTCGAGGTTTTAGAATAATTTTACTCACTTGCAATTAAGATTTGATTAAATTTTAAAATGGGGTTAGAAATGCCTTAAAACGTTTCCGGAAAGAGTCGTTCTGTACAGAGTTCTTCAAAGAGAGACCAATTGGCCTTATTAAATTTATATCTTGAGATTCGTTACGTTTTGCAAGAGTGTAAATATTCAAGTATTATTGGAAAATGATTGCTGCCACAGAGATCGCCATGAACTTTCCATGAGAAGTCGGACAGGAGAGAAGGAACTGTTATTGAAAGATCAATTGCTGATAAGGACTATTAGCATGATGTAAATATGTATTTGAACAATCGTTGAAAATGCACACGTCTTCCTGTGACATCAATCCTTCAATTTTCTAGCCTTTGTTATTTAATATATTACTTCCCCAAAGAGGATTTTGTCCGTTGAAGTCCCATATTAATATATATGGAACCGGTAGCTGATCAGTAAGGCGTTTTAAATGGTTTAAATTGCAAGATTTTTTAGGAGGATCATATACAGAGAATGAAGATATTGTTTTTTAAGGATATCCTAACAGCAAATAACCTAAAGATCGTGTTGGAAATGACTGGGCTATGTAATATTTGATCTGTCACGAGGTTAGTAGAGCCGCCTGCTCGTCAACATATGTGATGTACATAGTACATGTATAAGTTTTAAAGATATCTTAGCATTTTATTTTAAATGTGTTACTAGAACTAGAAAGAAAAATTGCCACAGAATGAAAGGCTTGCACAAGTAAGGTAACTTTAATTAAATATACTTTCAAACCTCTACAATTTCATTGTATATTGTATTCATTTTTGGGGGATAAATGTTCTCTCTTGTCCTTCTCGACTGGGATCACGAACGCGAGAGCAACGTATCCTAGGCATCACCCGAAATTGTTTCGTCATAGATATTGTTCAAACTACCTATTAACCTATTATGGACCTTGACTGGGTAAGTAATAGTTTTTTAGAATACTATCGCCATGTGTAGTTCCCTTCGTATTGGGACTGTTTACTGATATTTTTTATTTGCGTCTGTATTTGAATTTTGTGGGGGCTTCTTGAAGAAGAAGTTGATGTTTTACTTTAATTTGATGCCGAAGATGTACAAGTTCGAGATGAAGAAGATTTCCGGGATGAAAGGATTTTGTCCGTGGTTTCAACTGATAGTCGTTCTGTGTCGGTTTTACTAATAGGCCAGGTGGACATGTGGGCTTCATCTCAGTTAGCATATTTCGTAGTTTTAGTGAAGGTTTAACCCTCATGCTCTGCTTTGGACATTTAAAATATATGAGTGTTCCTTTACACCGTCCTTTTCTATGTTCGAATTTCTGACATTTAAAGCAGCGCACATGGTTGAGAATGTATAGGCTTATTGTAATGATATAGCGACCTAGTTTGATTTATTGAGGGACGACAGTGAGTGTTCAGTTAACAACTTGTCTGTTAACACAATAAGGTTGCAATTTTGTGCAGATTTCCTCGTCAGTCAGTTTGGCGAGTTCATCTTCGTGATAATGAATGATTCCTTGACTTGACTTGGGTTTAATGTCTTACAAGTGAAGGTCAAAATTTTAAAATTAAATATTTTGTTAAGTGTGAGTACATTCAAGTATTGCTTTTGTTACATCAAATAAGAAGACAATCAGATTTCAAATTGGTAACGGAACAACCGTTCAAAATTTTTTCTAATTGATTAACCCCTGACTGAACAACTTTCGTACTAAGATTCACAAGATATGATCAAGTGATAAGAAAATAACGACAACTTGTTAAGGACTCGGCGTGACCAGCTGATAAACCGGACAGTTCAACCGGTATCCTCCATAATGAATATTTAATACCGATGAAGTGAGACTGAAGGATTTAAACAAAAATGGTTTTCAGAAATGTAGAACACCTCAAAATTTCATTGTTCAAGAATTATTATGACATATTTATGTTTTGAAGAATGTTACCGCCTTACTTGATCATTATTTATGTATAAATTTAGTGTGGATATCACCGTCTACCTGCAGATGGAACAATATTCATAGATATATATTCAAGCGCAAATATTAATTATATAATAACTTAGAAAACTTAGAAATTGGTGACGAATTTTTACAATTTCAAGTGTAAATCTTTAAACAAATAAAACACACTTGTTTACCACAGCTGGTTAAAGTTGAATATTGTTACTTTATATTACACATGCACTATTGTATGTTACATGACACATAAACTGTATATTCTTTCGTAAATGGCCGATTTCTGGTACAGATGACCCAGTACAGATGAGCTAACGCGCACACATCTGTACTTGCTGCGTCATTCAATCAAAACGCCAGAAACAAGAATGTTGTTATTGAATCATAACAACGTTCTTCTATGATGTTCATTATTTCCGGCGTTCTGATTGGACGTCAGAGACAATGGAGTCTAAAACGATGGAGAGTCTATAGGTTATAGCGATGTGAAAGTTGTTAGTTTACGGAAGAAATATGTACTTTCATACGTTTTTGGGAAAGTCCTGTGAACTTTCACTCGTAATAGAAATTTTTATGTCTTTTAGCTCGTTCTGCTGCGATCCACTCGCGAAAAGACGTAAAATTTCTATCACTCGTGAAGGGTCAAGCAGGTCTTTCCCAGAAACGTATGAAAGAACCTATTATTCTCTGTACTTATGTTATGAGAATAAAGTATTTGCATTCGGTTTTTGAACTCAGGTGCTGATAAATTGAAATAAAATGTAAATGCAATAAGTAGTTACAATTTAAATAACGCCTCCCCCCCCCCAAAAAAAAAAATACTTCAAATTAAATCTTTCACTTCCTCCCCCTTTTTTCTATTGTCTCTGTTTAAAAAAAGGATACAATTTTAATTCAGAATATTAATTTATATATCTCTGGCTATATTTATACATTCATTGCTGTGTGTGTGTATCAGACCGAGCACAAACACAATGTAGTGACTGAATACGATATTTATTTTGTTACGCAGTGCTGCTTGGGAAGTGTTGATTAATTTGTAGTTTTATGTGCAGTATTCATACTAAAGACGCATCATAAAAAAGTATTATAGATTTAACTTAACATACCTGTGCATCGAATCGCTGTTGAAGGGGGAACGACACTGGAGTATAGACAAGTTTATGTTATTTTAGGTATTTAAACTTTTCATCAGCAAAAGAAAGATTGATTGGTAGGATGTTTGTTTTACGTCCAGCGAGTAGTATTTCAGCTATATTCAGGACGAGACCAAGTTAACAAACAATAAATCAACAGATATTTGGCCGGGATGGGACACAGGGAACACAATTTTGACTGCCACTGGAAAGTATGAACTACTGGGTAAGGACAGAGAATTGAGACTTTTGTAGCGGCTACAACGAGCCTACACTTTTTCGAAATCTACAAAAGGGGTCTTTATCGTCTTTATTGGCACTCTCCAATCACGTCAACCACCAGGCTTTTCTTAATATGACCTGACAACTCACCCCCTTAAAACGACAAGGCCTCCCATATCCGCCACCCGGGGACGCGCTGGGCTGCTCTGTTGGAACTGGGAACCCACCCAGTATGGTCCCAGGCAAAAAGAATGATACTGTTTAAGGAGATTGTGCAGATGATGTAGTTTGTAGCACTAGTTTAAACTCATGATAATATAATATAAACATTACGCCATAACATATAGTACATTCTTCCCTAGCTTTGTCATTTCAGGAAAAATACGCAGTCAGCTTGATAATTGCTAATGAGAAGTCGAGATGGGATAACGATAGTTTCGGTGGGGCAGTACTGTTGTTCAAGAAATAGCGGGTAGAATGAACTAGAATAACATTTACTAGTATGTATTCATATTCCAAAGTCCAACCGCTTCAGAAGGACTAATATTTTTTCTTACTATACAGACCGTTAAATGCTTTTATAACTAAATCAATATGTGTGTGCCGATTTCCGATTCTTGATGTTTGTATGTTTTAACTTTCCTAGATATTTTAATGATGTTTTTGTGTATTTGTGTGTAAAATGAACGAATCAGCCACTCCCTACGTCATAGGCGTTTTGCAGGTTATGAGTTAACAGTTAACTGTCAAATAACAGTCGAGTTTTTTTATATTCTTTCTTTCGGTCCAACTGAACCACAAAATTCTGTATAAGCTACTATATATTAGTTTTATAAATCATGGTTTAAAATGAATTCAATATCAAAATACCTAATACCGATCTAATAGGAAGCGTCTGTCTGCTAACAATATTTCTGTGGATATCACACAACCAGAACCTTTCATAATGTATATTTATGAATTGAGACTAAAGGGATGTCTATAGTAATATAAAATAGCCTGTACTGTAAAATGTTTTACATGAACAAACGAATAAATGATCGAATTCATTGCCAATATTCAAAAGAATTACATAGAGTATTATTAGTCATTATCAGTAAATCATTGTCGGTGATGTAAGGCATTATCAGTAATCACTATAGAAATCACTGTCGGTGATGTAAGGCATAGTCAGTAATCTCTATAGAAATCACTGTCGGTGATGTAAGGCATTGTCAGTAATATCTATAAATCACTGTCGGTGATGTAAGGCATTATCAGTAATCTCTATAGAAATCACTGTCGGTGATGTAAGGCATAGTCAGTAATCTCTATAGAAATCAATGTCGGTGATGTAAGGCATTGTCAGTAATATCTATAAAAATCACTGTCGGTGATGTAAGGCATAGTCAGTAATATCTATAGAAATCACTGTCGGTGATGTAAGGCATAGTCAGTAATCTCTATAGAAATCACTGTCGGTGATGTAAGGCATTGTCAGTAATATCTATAAAAATCACTGTCGGTGATGTAAGGCATAGTCAGTAATATCTATAGAAATCACTGTCGGTGATGTAAGGCATTATCAGTAATCTCTATAGAAATCACTGTCGGTGATGTAAGGCATAGTCAGTAATCTCTATAGAAATCACTGTCGGTGATGTAAGGCATAGTCAGTAATATCTATACAAATCACTGTCGGTGATGTAAGGCATTGTCAGTAATATCTATAAATCACTGTCGGTGATGTAAGGCATTGTCAGTAATCTCTATAGAAATCATTGTCGGTGATGTAAGGCATAGTCAGTAATCACTATAAAAATCACTGTCGGTGATGTAAGGCATTGTCAGTAATCTCTATAAAAATCATTGTCGGTGATGTAAGGCATTGTCAGTAATCTCTATAAAAATCACTGTCGGTGATGTGAGGCATAGTCAGTAATATCTATGAAAATCACTGTCGGTGATGTAATGCACTATCAGTAATCACTATAGAAATCACTGTCGGTGATGTAAGGCATTGTCAGTAATATCTATAGAAATCACTGTCGGTGATGTAAGGCATTATCAGTAATCTCTATAGAAATCACTGTCGGTGATGTAAGGCATAGTCAGTAATCTCTATAGAAATCACTGTCGGTGATGTAAGGCATAGTCAGTAATCTCTATAGAAATCACTGTCGGTGATGTAAGGCATAGTCAGTAATATCTATAAAAATCACTGTCGGTGATTTAAGGCATAGTCAGTAATATCTATAGAAATAACTGTCGGTGATGTAAGGCATAGTCAGTAATATCTATAAAAATCACTGTCGGTGATGTAAGGCATAGTCAGTAATCTCTATAGAAATCACTGTCGGTGATGTAAGGCATAGTCAGTAATATCTATAGAAATCACTGTCGGTGATGTAAGGCATAGTCAGTAATCTCTATAGAAATCACTGTCGGTGATGTAAGGCATTGTCAGTAATATCTATAAAAATCACTGTCGGTGATGTAAGGCATAGTCAGTAATATCTATAGAAATCACTGTCGGTGATGTAAGGCATTATCAGTAATCTCTATAGAAATCACTGTCGGTGATGTAAGGCATAGTCAGTAATCTCTATAGAAATCACTGTCGGTGATGTAAGGCATAGTCAGTAATATCTATAAAAATCACTGTCGGTGATGTAAGGCATAGTCAGTAATCTCTATAGAAATCACTGTCGGTGATGTAAGGCATTGTCAGTAATATCTATAAATCACTGTCGGTGATGTAAGGCATTGTCAGTAATCTCTAGAGAAATCATTGTCGGTGATGTAAGGCATAGTCAGTAATCACTATAAAAATCACTGTCGGTGATGTAAGGCATTGTCAGTAATCTCTATAAAAATCATTGTCGGTGATGTAAGGCATTGTCAGTAATCTCTATAAAAATCACTGTCGGTGATGTGAGACATAGTCAGTAATATCTATAAAAATCACTGTCGGTGATGTAAGGCATTATCAGTAATCACTATAGAAATCACTGTCGGTGATGTAAGGCATTATCAGTAATCTCTATAGAAATCACTGTCGGTGATGTAAGGCATGGTCAGTAATCTCTATAGAAATCACTGTCGGTGATGTAAGGCATAGTCAGTAATCTCTATAGAAATCACTGTCGGTGATGTAAGGCATAGTCAGTAATCTCTATAGAAATCACTGTCGGTGATGTAAGGCATAGTCAGTAATATCTATAAAAATCACTGTCGGTGATTTAAGGCATAGTCAGTAATATCTATAGAAATCACTGTCGTTGATGTAAGGCATATTCAGTAATATCTATAAAAATCACTGTCGGTGATTTAAGGCATAGTCAGTAATCTCTATAGAAATCACTGTCGGTGATGTAAGGCATTGTCAGTAATATCTATAAATCACTGTCGGTGATGTAAGGCATTGTCAGTAATCTCTATAGAAATCATTGTCGGTGATGTAAGGCATAGTCAGCAATCACTATAAAAATCACTGTCGGTGATGTAAGGCATTGTCAGTAATCTCTATAAAAATCATTGTCGGTGATGTAAGGCATTGTCAGTAATCTCTATAAAAATCACTGTCGGTGATGTGAGGCATAGTCAGTAATATCTATAAAAATCACTGTCGGTGATGTAAGGCATTATCAGTAATCACTATAAAAATCCATGTCGGTGATGTGAGACATAGTCAGTAATATCTATAAAAATCACTGTCGGTGATGTAAGGCATTATCAGTAATCACTATAGAAATCACTGTCGGTGATGTAAGGCATTGTCAGTAATATCTATAGAAATCACTGTCGGTGATGTAAGGCATTATCAGTAATCTCTTTAGAAATCACTGTCGGTGATGTAAGGCATGGTCAGTAATCTCTATAGAAATCACTGTCGGTGATGTAAGGCATAGTCAGTAATCTCTATAGAAATCACTGTCGGTGATGTAAGGCATAGTCAGTAATCTCTATAGAAATCACTGTCGGTGATGTAAGGCATAGTCAGTAATATCTATAAAAATCACTGTCGGTGATTTAAGGCATAGTCAGTAATATCTATAGAAATCACTGTCGTTGATGTAAGGCATATTCAGTAATATCTATAAAAATCACTGTCGGTGATTTAAGGCATAGTCAGTAATCTCTATAGAAATCACTGTCGGTGATGTAAGGCATTGTCAGTAATATCTATAAATCACTGTCGGTGATGTAAGGCATTGTCAGTAATCTCTATAGAAATCATTGTCGGTGATGTAAGGCATAGTCAGCAATCACTATAAAAATCACTGTCGGTGATGTAAGGCATTGTCAGTAATCTCTATAAAAATCATTGTCGGTGATGTAAGGCATTGTCAGTAATCTCTATAAAAATCACTGTCGGTGATGTGAGGCATAGTCAGTAATATCTATAAAAATCACTGTCGGTGATGTAAGGCATTATCAGTAATCACTATAAAAATCCATGTCGGTGATGTAAGGCATAGTCAGTAATCTCTATAAAAATCACTGTCGGTGATGTAAGGCATAGTCAGTAATATCTATAAAAATCACTGTCGGTGATGTAAGGCATAGTCAGTAATCTCTATAGAAATCACTGTCGGTGATGCAAGGCATAATCAGTAATATCTATAAAAATCACTGTCGGTGATGTAAGGCATAGTCAGTAATGTCTATAAATCACTGTCGGTGATGTAAGGCATTGTCAGTAATCTCTATAGAAATCACTGTCGGTGATGTAAGGCATAGTCAGTAATCTCTATAGAAATCACTGTCGGTGATGTAAGGCATTGTCAGTAATCTCTATAAATCACTGTCAGTGATGTAAGGCATTGTCAGTAATCTCTGTAGAAATCACTGTCGGTGATGTAAGGCATAGTCAGTAATATCTATAAAAATCACTGTCGGTGATGTGAGGCATAGTCAGTAATATCTATAAATCACTGTCAGTGATGTAAGGCATTGTCAGTAATCTCTATAGAAATCACTGTCGGTGATGTAAGGCATAGTCAGTAATATCTATAAATCACTGTCGGTGATGTAAGGCATAGCCAGTAATATCTATAAATCACTGTCGGTGATGTAAGGCATAGTCAGTAATCTCTATAGAAATCACTGTCGGTGATGTAAGGCATAGTCAGTAATATCTATAAAAATCACTGTCGGTGATGTAAGGCATAGTCAGTAATCTCTATAGAAATCACTGTCGGTGATGCAAGGCATAATCAGTAATATCTATAAAAATCACTGTCGGTGATGTAAGGCATAGTCAGTAATGTCTATAAATCACTGTCGGTGATGTAAGGCATTGTCAGTAATCTCTATAGAAATCACTGTCGGTGATGTAAGGCATAGTCAGTAATCTCTATAGAAATCACTGTCGGTGATGTAAGGCATTGTCAGTAATCTCTATAAATCACTGTCGGTGATGTAAGGCATTGTCAGTAATCTCTATAGAAATCACTGTCGGTGATGTAAGGCATAGTCAGTAATATCTATAAAAATCACTGTCGGTGATGTGAGGCATAGTCAGTAATATCTATAAATCACTGTCAGTGATGTAAGGCATTGTCAGTAATCTCTATAGAAATCACTGTCGGTGATGTAAGGCATAGTCAGTAATATCTATAAATCACTGTCGGTGATGTAAGGCATAGCCAGTAATATCTATAAATCACTGTCGGTGATGTAAGGCATAGTCAGTAATCTCTATAGAAATCACTGTCGGTGATGTAAGGCATAGTCAGTAATATCTATAAATCACTGTCGGTGATGTAAGGCATTGTCAGTAATCTCTATAGAAATCATTGTCGGTGATGTAAGGCATAGTCAGAAATCACTATAAAAATCACTGTCGGTGATGTGAGGCATAGTCAGTAATATCTATAAAAATCACTGTCGGTGATGTAAGGCATTATCAGTAATCACTATTAAAATCACTGTCGGTGATGTAAGGCATAGTCAGTAATCTCTATAAAAATCACTGTCGGTGATGTAAGGCATTGTCAGTAATATCTATAAATCACTGTCGGTGATGTGAGGCATAGTCAGTAATCTCTATAGATATCCCTGTCGGTGATGTAAGGCATTGTCAGTAATATCTATAAAAATCACTGTCGGTGATGTAAGGCATAGTCAGTAATCTCTATAGAAATCACTGTCGGTGATGTAAGGCATAGTCAGTAATATCTATAAATCACTGTCGGTGATGTAAGGCATAGTCAATAATATCTATAAAAATCACTGTCGGTGATGTAAGGCATAGTCAGTAATCTCTATAGAAATCCCTGTCGGTGATGTAAGGCATTATCAGTAATATCTATAAATCACTGTCGGTGATGTGAGGCATAGTCAGTAATATCTATAAATCACTGTCGGTGATGTAAGGCATAGTCAGTAATCTCTATAGAAATCAATGTCGGTGATGTAAGGCATTATCAGTAATATCTATAAATCACTGTCGGTGATGTGAGGCATAGTCAGTAATATCTATAAATCACTGTCGGTGATGTAATGCATTGTCAGTAATATCTATAAAAATCACTGTCGGTGATGTAAGGCATTGTCAGTAATCTCTATAGAAATCACTGAAGTGATGTAAGGCATTGTCAGTAATCTCTATAGAAATCACTGTCGGTGATGTAAGGCATAGTCAGTAATATCTATAAAAATCACTGTCGGTGATGTAATGCATTGTCAGTAATATCTATAAAAATCACTGTCGGTGATGTAAGGCATTGTCAGTAATTTCTATAGAAATCACTGTCGGTGATGTAAGGAATAGTCAGTAATATCTATAAATCACTGTCGGTGATGTGAGGCATAGTCAGTAATCTCTATAGAAATCACTGTCGGTGATGTAAAGCATTATCAGTAATATCTATAGAAATCACTGTCGGTGATGTAAGGCATAGTCAGTAATATCTATAAATCACTGTCGGCGATGTGAGGCATAGTCAGTAATATCTATAAAAATCACTGTCGGTGATGTAAGGCATAGTCAGTAATCTCTATAGAAATCACTGTCGGTGATGTAAGGCATTGTCACTAATCTCTATAAAAATCACTGTCGGTGATGTAAGCCATTGTCAGTAATCACTATAAAAATCACTGTCGGTGATGTAAGGCATTATCAGTAATCTCTATAGAAATCACTGTCGGTGATGTAAGGCATAGTCAGTAATCACTATAAAAATCACTGTCGGTGATGTAAGGCATTGTCAGTAATCACTATAGAAATCACTGTCGGTGATGTAAGGCATTGTCAGTAATCTCCATAGAAATCACTGTCGGTGATGTAAGGCATTGTCAGTAATCTCCATAGAAATCACTGTCGGTGAAGAAAGGCATAGTCAGTAATATCTATAGAAATCACTGTCGGTGATGTAAGGCATAGTCAGTAATCTCTATAGAAATCACTGTCGGTGATGTAAGGCATTATCAGTAATCTCTATAGAAATCACTGTCGGTGATGTAAGGCATAGTCAGTAATATCTATAAATCACTGTCGGTGATGTAAGGCATAGTCAGTAATATCTATAAATCACTGTCGGTGATGTGAGGCATAGTCAGTAATATCTGTAAAAATCACTGTCGTTGATGTAAGGCATAGTCAGTAATATCTATAAAAATCACTGTCGGTGATGTAAGGCATTATCAGTAATCTCTATAGAAATCACTGTCGGTGATGTAAGGCATATTCAGTAATATCTATAAATCACTGTCGGTGATGTAAGGCATTATCAGTAATCTCTATAGAAATCACTGTCGGTGATGTAAGGCATAGTCAGTAATATCTATAAATCACTGTCGGTGATGAAAGTCATAGTCAGTAATATCTATAAATCACTGTCGGTGATGTAAGGCATAGTCAGTAATATCTATAGAAATCACTGTCGGTGATGTAAGGAATTATCAGTAATCTCTATAGAAATCACTGTCGGTGATGTAAGGCATTGTCAGGAATATCTATAGAAATCACTGTCGGTGATGTAAGGCATAGTCAGTAATCTCTATAGAAATCACTGTCGGTGATGTAAGGCATTATCAGTAATCTCTATAGAAATCACTGTCGGTGATGTAAGGCATTATCAGTAATCTCTATAGAAATCACTGTCGGTGATGTAAGGCATAGTCAGTAATATCTATAAATCACTGTCGGTGATGTGAGGCATAGTCAGTAATCTCTATAGAAATCACTGTCGGTGATGTAAGGCATTATCAGTAATCACTATAGAAATCACTGTCGGTGATGTTAGGCATTGTCAGTAATCTCTATAGAAATCACTGTCGGTGATGTAAGGCATAGTCAGTAATATCTATAAATCACTGTCGGTGATGTGAGGCATAGTCAGTAATCTCTATAGAAATCACTGTCGGTGATGTAAGGCATTATCAGTAATCTCTATAGAAATCACTGTCGGTGATGTAAGGGCTTATCAGTAATCTCTATAGAAATCACTGTCGGTGATGTAAGGCATAGTCAGTAATCTCTATAGAAATCACTGTCGGTGATGTAAGGCATAGTCAGTAATATCTATAAATCACTGTCGGTGATGTGAAGCATAGTCAGTAATATCTATAAAAATCACTGTCGGTGATGTAAGGCATAGTCAGTAATATCTATAAATCACTGTCGGGGATGTAAGGCATAGTCAGTAATCACTATAAAAATCACTGTCGTGATGTAAGGCATAGTCAGTAATCACTATAAAAATCACTCTCGGTGATGTAAGGCATTGTCAGTAATCACTATAAAAATCACGGCGGTGATGTTAGGCATAGTCGGTAATATCTATAAATCACTGTCGGTGATGTAAGGCATAGTCAGTAATCACTATAAATCACTGTCGGTGATGTAAGGCATTGTCAGTAATATCTATAAATCACTGTCGGTGATGTAAGGCATAGTCAGTAATCACTATAAAAATCACTGTCGGTGATGTAAGGCATTGTCAGTAATCTCTATAGAAATCACTGTCGGTGATGTAAGGCATTGTCAGTAATCACTATAAAAATCACTGTCGGTGATGTATGGCATTGTCAGTAATCACTATAAAAATCACTGTCGGTGATGTAAGGCATTGTCAGTAATCACTATAAAAATCACTGTCGGTGATGTGAGGCATTGTCAGTAATCACTATAAAGCACTGTCGGTGATGTAAGGCATTGTCAGTAATCACTATAAATCACTGTCGGTGATGTAAGGCATTGTCAGTAATATCTATAAATCACTGTCGGTGATGTAAGGCATAGTCAGTAATCACTATAAAAATCACTGTCGGTGATGTAAGGCATTGTCAGTAATCATTATAAAAATCACTGTAGGTGATGTGAGGCATAGTCAGTAATCTCTATAGAAATCACTGTCGGTGATGTGAGGCATAGTCAGTAATCTCTATAGATATCCCTGTCGGTGATGTAAGGCATAGTCAGTAATATCTATTAATCACTGTCGGTGATGTAAGGCATTGTCAGTAATCACTATAAAAATAACTGTCGGTGATGTAAGGCATTGTCAGTAATCTCTATAGAAATCACTGTCGGTGATGTGAGGCATAGTCAGTAATATCTATAAATCACTGTCGGTGATGTAAGGCATTGTCAGTAATCTCTATAGATATCCCAGTCGGTGATGTAAGGCATAGTCAGTAATATCTATAAATCACTGTCGGTGATGTAAGGCATAGTCAGTAATATCTATTAATCACTGTCGGTGATGTAAGGCATTGTCAGTAATCACTATAAAAATAACTGTCGGTGATGTAAGGCATTGTCAGTAATCTCTATAGAAATCACTGTCGGTGATGTGAGGCATATTCAGTAATCTCTATAGATATCCCTGTCGGTGATGTAAGGCATAGTCAGTAATCTCTACAGAAATCACTGTCGGTGATGTAAGGCATTGTCAGTAATCTATAGAAATCACTGTCGGTGATGTAAGGCATTGTCAGTAATCCCTATAAAAATCACTGTCGGTGATGTAAGGCATTGTCAGTAATCTCCATAGAAATCACTGTCGGTGATGTAAGGCATAGTTAGTAATATCTATAAATCACTGTCGGTGATGTGAGGCATATTCAGTAATCTCTATAGAAATCACTGTCGGTGATGTAAGGCATTGTCAGTAATCACTATAAAAATCACTGTCGGTGATGTAAGGCATTGTCAGTAATCACTATAGAAATCCCTGTCGGTGATGTAAGGCATTGTCAGTAATCTCTATAGAAATCACTGTCGGTGATGTAAGGCATAGTCAGTAATATCTATAAATCACTGTCGGTGATGTAAGGCATTGTCAGTAATCTCTATAGATATCCCTGTCGGTGATGTAAGGCATTGTCAGTAATCTCTATAGAAATCACTGTCGGTGATGTAAGGCATAGTCAGTAATCTCTATAGAAATCACTGTCTTTGATGTAAGGCATAGTCAGTTATCTCTATAGAAATCACTGTCGGTGATGTAAGGCATTGTCAGTAATCTCTATAGATATCCCTGTCGGTGATGTAAGGCATTGTCAGTAATCACTATAAAAATCACTGTCGGTGATGTAAGGCATTGTCAGTAATCACTATATAAATCCCTGTCGGTGATGTAAGGCATTGTCAGTAATCTCTATAGAAATCACTGTCGGTGATGTAAGGCATAGTCAGTAATCTTTATAGAAATCACTGTCGGTGATGTAAGGCATAGTTAGTAATATCTATAAATCACTGTCGGTGATGTGAGGCATATTCAGTAATCTCTATAGAAATCACTGTCGGTGATGTAAGGCATTGTCAGTAATCACTATAAAAATCACTGTCGGTGATGTAAGGCATTGTCAGTAATCACTATAGAAATCCCTGTCGGTGATGTAAGGCATTGTCAGTAATCTCTATAGAAATCACTGTCGGTGATGTAAGGCATAGTCAGTAATCTCTATAGAAATCACTGTCGGTGATGTAAGGCATAGTCAGTAATCTCTATAGAAATCACTGTCGGTGATGTAAGGCATAGTCAGTAATATCTATAAATCACTGTCGGTGATGTAAGGCATTGTCAGTAATCACTATAAAAATCACTGTCGGTGATGTAAGGCATAGTCAGTAATATCTATAAAAATCACTGTCGGTGATGTAAGGCATTGTCAGTAATCTCTATAGAAATCACTGTCGGTGATGTAAGGCATTGTCAGTAATATCTATAAATCACTGTCGGTGATGTAAGGCATTGTCAGTAATCTCTAAAGAAATCATTGTCGTCGATGTAAGGCATTGTCAGTAATCTCTATAGATCACTGTCGGTGATGTAAGGCATTGTCAGTAATATCTATAAATCACTGTCGGTGATGTAAGGCATTGTCAGTAATCTCTATAGAAATCATTGTCGGTGATGTGAGGCATAGTCAGTAATCTATGGAATTCACTGTCGGTAATGAAAGGAATTGTCAGTGATATATATAAATCACTAATGGTGATGTAAGGCATTGTCACCTATCTCTAAAAATCATTGTCGAGGATGTTAGGCATTGTCAGTGATATTTATAAATAACGGTCTATGATGTAAGGCATTGTCAGTAATCTCTATTAATCAATGTCGCGGTTGTAAGGCATTGCCAGAAATCTCTATCAATCATTGTCGGAGATGTAAAACATCTCTACAAATAATTGTCGGGGATGTAAGGCATGACAGACTACTGATTTAAACAATGTCATCCACTTAACGATAACAGTAGCCAGACTGATTTTGACACATGTCCTATGGTTACAGTTAGGAATAGACAGACTACACATGTTGACCTATATCCACAAGTTGACGTTAACAACAGACTACTGATATTAACCTATGTCATACAGATAATGTTTGTAATATACAGACCTTAGACGTTGACAAATGTGCTATGTGCTACATACAACGTTGAAAATAGCTCACGGATGTTGACCAAAGTCCTACAGTTAACGTTAACATGGACAGGCTACTGATGTTGACAATATTATTCAGTTAATGTCAACACTAGGCAAACTACTAATGTTGAAAAACTTTCTAAAGTTAAAGTTAAGAAAAGATTGACTCGTTCTATATTTACAGTTAAAAACGTACCGAATACTGATGATTACCAATGTCCAACAGCTGGCAACGGACAGGCTAATAATATTGACCAATCTCCAACAGTTAATTTTCACAATATACATACTACTGATGTCTTATATTAAAGAACGGCAGACTAATGATGTTAACCAATGTCCTAAGGTTGAAATTTATATTGGACAAACTTATAGGTTCATGAGTGTCTTACAGTTAAAATTAACAAGAGATAGACTACTGCTGTTGACCAATGTCATAAAGTTAACGTTAACAATGACAGACTATTGATGTTGACCAATGTCCCACAGTTAACGTTAACAATAGACAGACTACTGATGGTGACCAATGTCCTACAGCTAACGTTAACAATAGACAGAATACTGATGTTGACGAATGTCCAACAGTTTACGTTACCAATAGAGAGACTACTGATGTTGACCAATGTCCCACAGTTAACGTTAATAATACAGACTACTGATGTTGATCAATGTCCTACAGTTAACTTTAACAATAGACAGACAAGTGACGTTTAGCAATGTCCTACAATTAACGTTAACAATAGACTGACTACTAATGTTGACAAATGTCTTACAGTTAGTCGTTAACAATAGACAGACTACTGATGTTGACCAATGTCCTACAGCTAACGTTAACAATGGACAGACAATTGATGTTTACAAATGCCCTACAGTTAACGTTAACAATAGACAGACTACTGATGTTGATCCATGTCTTAGTTAACGTTAACAATAGACAGATTACTGATGTTGACCCATGTCTTAGTTAACGTTAACAATAGACAGATTACTGATGTTGACCAATGTCCCACAGTTAACGTTTACAATAGACAGACTACTGATGTTGACCAATGTCCTACAGCTAACGTTACCAATAGACAGACAAGTGACGTTTACAAATGTCTTACGGTTACCTTTAACAATAGACTGACTACTGATGTTGACAAATGTCATACAGTTTACGTTAACAACAGGCAGACTACTGATGTTGACCAATGTCCCACAGTTAACGTTAACAATAGACAGACTACTGATGTTGACCCATGTCTTAGTTAACGTTAACAATAGACAGATTACTGATGTTGACCAATGTCCCACAGTTAACGTTTACAATAGACAGACTACTGATGTTGACCAATGTCCTACAGCTAACGTTACCAATAGACAGACATGTGACGTTTACAACTGTCTTACGGTTACCTTTAACAATAGACCGACTACTGATGTTGACCAATGTCATACAGTTTACGTTAACAACAGTCAGACTACTGAGGTTGACCAATGTCCTACAGTTTAAGTAAATAATACAGACTACTGATGTTGACCAATGTCCTACAGTTAACGTTAACAATAGACAGACAAGTGACGTTTATCAATGTGCTACAGTTAACGTTAACAATAGACAGACTACTGATGTTGACCAATGTCCTAAAGCTATCGTTACCAATAAACAGACAAGTGACGTTTACAAATGTCCTACGGTTTACGTTAACAATAGACAGACTACTGATGTTGACCAATGTCATACAGTAAACGTAAACAACAGACAGACTACTGAGGTTGACCCATGTCCAACAGTAAATGCTAACAAAAGACAGACTACTGATATTGACTAATATCCTACAGTTAACGTTAACAATAGACAGACTACTGATGTTGACCAATGTCCTACAGTTAACAATAGACAGACTACTGATGTTGACTTATGTCTTAAGAAACATTAACAATAGATAGACTACTGATGTTGACTAATGTCCTGCAGTTCAGAACAGACTACTGATTGTGAACATTGTCCTACAGTTCACATTTACAAACCGCATAACAGTACAGGCTAACAGTAAACAAAGTACTGGTGTTGAAGATGGAGAACTAAGTCAACAGATATTTTATGTTGCAAATATTTTATTGTGGAAGAAGCAAACAATGCAATCAGGAACACAAATAAACATGGTTATATTACATGGATACAATCATGTCATATTAGGAACACATATAAACATGGTTATATTACATGGTTACAATCGTGTCATATGAGGAACACATATAAACATGGTTATATTACATGGTTACAATCGTGTCATATGAGCAACACATATAAACATGGTTATATTACATGGATACAATCATGTCATATAAGGAACACATATAAACATGGTTATATTACATGGTTACAATCGTGTCGTATCAGAAACACATATAAACATGGTTATATTACATGGTTACAATCGTGTCATATGAGGAACACATATAAACATGGTTATATTACATGGTTACAATCGTGTCGTATCAGAAACACATATAAACATGGTTATATTACATGGTTACAATCGTGTCGTATAAGGAACACATATAAACATGGTTATATTACATGGTTACAATCGTGTCGTATCAGAAACACATATAAACATGGTTATATTACATGGTTACAATCGTGTCATATAAGGAACACATATAAACATGGTTATATTACATGGTTACAATCGTGTCATATAAGGAACACATATAAACATGGTTATATTACATGGTTACAATCGTGTCATATAAGGAACACATATAAACATGGTTATATTACATGGTTACAATCGTGTCATATGAGGAACACATATAACATGGTTATATTACATGGTTACAATCGTGTCATATAAGAAACACATATATGGTTATATACAGAGTGCCTATAAAAACAAAACACTTTATTTTTGGAATATTTTGTGTGTATATAAGTTCATTAAATTGGCAAAGGATGTGTGTTTTAAATCAACAAGTTACAAATCGATATATGAATTGTCGAAAAATTTTTTAAACTGTCTCTCCTACAGTAACCCTGTACAAACGCACACTCTTTTTGTGGTATGTAAACATGCACAAATAACCTCAAAGCAAATCCATTTGTTCATCTTTACTTACTTAAGTTTTCAAGTTTACTCTATACAAATATGATAATGCCAGTGCTCTCAGACTACCAGCGACATGAGGTTTTGGGCATAATCCAAAGAGAGATGTCTCGATGTGTAATCGGTAGTCGGATGCAGTGTTCACCGTAGACAATTACTCCCTTGGCCCAATGACATCAGCAGGCAGGTTCAGTGAATGACAGGACACTCACAGGAAAACAACGAGCAACGACCCCACAACTAGACCGTTATTCGCCTCGAGCATTTTTGAGATCAATTATGAACTGCCGTAGATAAGTGACACATATATATTCTTGAATAACATGGTTACAATCATGTCCTATAAGAACTAGAGGCTCCCAGGAGCCTGTATCACTCACCTGAACCTGAAACCAAGCAACCCTTTTTTATCAAGCTTTTCTTTCCTATAAGGAATTGCCCAACACTTCTGCAAAAACCATTAATTTAGGACATCCTAAAGATGATGTGTGCAATGTTTCAAAACAGTCCTTTCATTGGTTAAAAAGGCGATTTTTAAAAATCTATTAAGATTTATTAAAAATTGTTCATGGAGAATAATTTCTAAACAGTTTATCAGACAATCTTGACCCTAAAGTCATTTTTGTAGTTCTCATTAAGCAGAACAATTACGCAGTGTCAATTTTTTCTCTAGTTCCAAAAATTTTCAAGATTTAGAGGCAAAAATGGCAAAAATAATATATTTCACAATTAAAGGGCAATAACTCGAACAAAGAGTCATCATACAGCTTCGATCCAATGGAGTGTTTCATACAGCTTTTGGTGCTGATGAAGGCCATGTTGGTTACTCTGAGGCCATGGTTTGTGCAAACTTGATTGAGGAAACTTGACAGATGATGTGTACAAAGTTTCAAAGCAGTACTTTCAGTGGTTTCAGAGGAGAAGATTTTTAAAAATCAATTAAAACCGTTAAAGGGGAATAACTTAAAAGGATAACAAGACAATCTTGACCCTATAGCCATTTTTGTAGCTCACATAGAGCAGAAAAATTAAGCAATGCTAACTTTTTCTCTAATCCTAATAACTTTCAAGATTTTGATTAAAAAATTATCAATTTCGACAATTAAAGGGCAATAACTCCTACAAGCAGTCATCATACAACTTTGACCCAATGAAGTGTGTTGTAGAGCTTTTGATGCTGAAGGAAAGTCTGTTCGGTTTTCCTGTATCTGTTATACTTTTTGAACTACGAGTCAAAAACTGTGTTTGGACTCCCTGTTCTATTTTTAGCCATGGCGGCAATGATTTGTGCAAACCTTGTAGATGACGTTTTATTGAAGTTGTGTGCAAAGTTTCAAAGCAATCCCTTCAGTGGCTTTGGAGAAGATTTTTAAAGAAAAGTTAACGACAATGACCATGACGGATGCCAAGTGATGGCAATATATGGTTATATAACATGGTTACAATCATATCATATAAGGAACACATATATATTGTTATAAAACATCCTTACACTCGTGTCATATAAGGAACACATATATATGGTTATATAACAAGGTAACAATCGTGTCGTATAAGTACTACTTAAGGATTGTTTTCAATTGCTGGTAAGATTATTGGATATAGACGACTTAGAGTTCATTTACACCAATATAAAAAAATTCCATTTAACTCTGGAGACCCATATTTAAATCTTAAGTACTAAAATATATGAAATGAATATTATACACATACTGCCTGTTTTAGAGGGTGTTGCGCCAGAGTATCTCACGAGGTAAATATATTACCCGAGACCCAGTCGAGGGTGATATATTAACAGAGTGGGATACTCTGGCGTAACACCCTGTACAACAGGCAATATGTGTTATATTATACTGAATACACTTCGATATATATCACATTGGTGGAAGTGCAAGAAATTGTATAATTGTTGGTGCGCACACGGCCCTGACGTAACATTTCCGGTTGATAGGGTGATATATCGTGTGTTATATCGTTGCAACCAAAGGGGCGGGGTAAGAGAGGAATAGACCAAAATGTCTTATATAAAATATCCAATGAAAAGTCGTGGGTGATATATTTACCCTGTGAGATACTCTGGTGTAACACCTTCTACAACAGGCATTATGCGTATAATAACATACACTGGAATGAATATACTTAAAGAAAATACAACTGAATGAATATACTACAACAACATACAATCGAATGAATATACTAAAACAATATACACTGGAATGAATATACTAAAACAACATACACTGGAATGAATATACTAAAACAACTTACACTGGAATGAATATACTAAAACAACTTATACTGGAATGAATATACTAAAACAACTTACACTGGAAAGAATATACTAAAACAATTTACACTGGAATGAATTTACTAAAACAACTTACACTGGAATGAATATACTAAAACAACTTACACTGGAAAGAATATACTAAAACAACTTACACTGGAAAGAACATACTAAAACAACTTACACTGGAATGAATATATCCAAACAATATACAATGGAATGGTATGCTAAAACTACATATACTGAAATGAACCTTGATATTTTATATGTTACACATTTAATACACTGAATCATGACAGGCGAGGTTGAACCAATAAACTAAGAAGAATTACTACAGTAATTATGTATTAGACTAATACATGAATTTAAGCAATTTATCAATAAACAATTATTATACAGAATATCACCATTGATACTTATTTGACCTGGTCTTTAGTGTAATTAAATAATAAGATACATATAGATAATTGTTTAAAAATAGTTTCAACTTATTTTTTTTTACAATTATTAATAAATCAAGCAGGCTTGTAGATTTATTTGTCATCTTTAATGTCAATGTGTTGCAGCCTCAGTCTTTGTATGGCTTTAGTTTATTTATGACAAAGTAACATTAGTAAATTATGACCATTGAAATGAACACATACAACACGGTCAAATCAAGTTATGTTACAAGATTTGTTTGCTTTAGTACTGAAACTATGTCTGTATAACCTCTTTCTGTTGCTATGTCAATTGGTAACCTACCACTATTAGTACGCAGACCACTATTTGCCTTAAATTTTAATAACTTAACAACAACTTCTAGATGACCATTCTGACAAGCTATGTACAGTGGTGATGCACCATCCTTTTCACAGAGATTAGGATCGACATTATTACACTCTAATAACTTAAAAACAACTTCCAGATGGCCATTCTGACAAGCTATGTGTAGTGGTGACCAACCATTCTTTTCACAGAGATTAGGATCTACATTATTACACTCTAATAACTTACAAACAACTTCCAGATGACCATTCTGACAAGCTATGTACAGTGGTGATGCACCATTCTTGTTACAGAGATTAGGATCAACATTATTACACTCTAATAACTTACAAACAACTTCCAGATGACCATTCTGACAAGCTATGTACAGTGGTGATGCACCATCCATGTCACAGAGATTAGGATCTACATTATTACACTCTAATAACTTACAAACAACTTCAAGACGGCCTTCACTACAAGCTATGTACAGTGGTGATGCACCATTCTTTTCACAGAGATTAGGATCTACATTATTACACTCTAATAACTTACAAACAACTTCAAGACGGCCTTCACTACAAGCTATGTACAGTGGTGATGCACCATTCTTTTCACAGAGATTAGGATCTACATTATTACACTCTAATAACTTACAAACAACTTCCAGATGGCCATTCTGACAAGCTATGTACAGTGGTGATGCACCATTCTTGTTACAGAGATTAGGATCTACATTATTACACTCCAATAACTTACAAACAACTTCCAGATGACCATTCTGACAAGCTATGTACAGTGGTGACCAACCATCCTTGTCACAGAGATTAGGATCTACATTATTACACTCCAATAACTTACAAACAACTTCCAGATGGCCTTCCTGACAGGCTATGTACAGTGGTGACCTACCATCCTTGACACAGAGATTAGGATCTACATTATTACACTCCAATAACTTACAAACAACTTCAAGACGGCCTTTACTACAAGCTATGTACAGTGGTGATGCACCATTCTTTTCACAGAGATTAGGATCTACATTATTACACTCTAATAACTTACAAACAACTTCCAGATGGCCATTCTGACAAGCTATGTACAGTGGTGATGCACCATTCTTGTTACAGAGATTAGGATCTACATTATTACACTCCAATAACTTACAAACAACTTCCAGATGGCCTTCCTGACAGGCTATGTACAGTGGTGACCTACCATCCTTGACACAGAGATTAGGATCTACATTATTACACTCCAATAACTTACAAACAACTTCCAGATGGCCTTCCTGACAGGCTATGTACAGTGGTGACCTACCATCCTTGACACAGAGATTAGGATCTACATTATTACACTCCAATAACTTACAAACAACTTCCAGATGACCATTCTGACAAGCTATGTACAGTGGTGATGCACCATTCTTTTCACAGAGATTAGGATCTACATTATTACACTCTAATAACTTACAAACAACTTCCAGATGACCATACTGACAAGCTATGTACAGTGGTGATGCACCATTCTTGTTACAGAGATTAGGATCTACATTATTACACTCTAATAACTTACAAACAACTTCCAGATGACCATTCTGACAAGCTATGTACAGTGGTGATGCACCATTCTTTTCACAGAGATTAGGATCTACATTATTACACTCTAATAACTTACAAACAACTTCCAGATGGCCATTCTGACAAGCTATGTACAGTGGTGATGCACCATTCTTTTCACAGAGATTAGGATCAACATTATTACACTCCAATAACTTACAAACAACTTCCAGATGACCATTCTGACAAGCTATGTACAGTGGTGATGCACCATCCATGTCACAGAGATTAGGATCTACATTATTACACTCTAATAACTTACAAACAACTTCCAGATGGCCTTCCTGACAGGCTATGTACAGTGGTGACCTACCATTCTTAATACAGAGATTAGGATCAACATTATTACACTCTAATAACTTACAAACAACTTCCAGATGGCCATTCTGACAAGCTATGTACAGTGGTGATGCACCATTCTTTTCACAGAGATTAGGATCAACATTATTACACTCCAATAACTTACAAACAACTTCCAGATCACCATTCTGACAAGCTATGTACAGTGGTGATGCACCATTCTTTTCACAGAGATTAGGATCTACATTATTACACTCTAATAACTTACAAACAACTTCAAGACGGCCTTCACTACAAGCTATGTACAGTGGTGATGCACCATTCTTTTCACAGAGATTAGGATCTACATTATTACACTCTAATAACTTACAAACAACTTCCAGATGACCAGTCTGACAAGCTGTGTACAGTGGTGATACACCATTCTTGTCACAGAGATTAGGATCTACATTATTACACTCCAATAACTTACAAACAACTTCCAGATGACCATTCAGACAAGCAAAGTACAGTGGTGATACACCATCGTTTCTAGTGGCACCAGCATTAGCCCCCCTGTCTAATAACCACTGTATAAGATCCATGTAACCATCATAACAAGCAATAATTAATGCAGTGCTCCCCAAAGCATAATCATCAGTAGTCACATTGTCTGTTATGTTTACAAGCTTTTCTTGCTCTGACCTGTCAAGTTCTGATACATAACGCAGGAACCTTGACCTAAATGCTGGAGATTCGAAGTTATTATTCTTGAACACACATCGTACATTTCTGTCTGACCAATCTGATATCAGTCTACTTATATATAACTCTAAACAGTCATCAGGTAATTTGACTGTGAAATCAGTTTCACATTTCTTATCACCAGCTATCCATCCAAATCTTTCCTGAATAACATAACTATCAGAATTCTGAATAATACATTGTAAAACTTTTCTGCCAAAATAGCAAGTAAGAAAATCAAACACTTTGTCATGCCTAGTTCTATAAAGACCCTCCTGTCTGCATAGAAATGTACCATCTAGAGTATCCAGAGATTCTTTCAATTTTACCTTTGATGTTCCTCTGTTGAGTTTGAGAGCCTCACATGTTTCTTCTATAACATTCTGTACATGAGGGTCCTTACCTGTAAAGTATTCTTCTTTAAGCTTGTTGTTGAACATCACACAGAGAGCCAAAGCACAGATCTTGTATTTACCTTCATCTCCATGGTTATATAAATTATCAAGCTCTTCCTGGTATACTACAAAAGGATTCTGAAAAAATTCTTTAACATCATGATATTTGTTTTCATCATAAAGATAACATAAAAGTGGAAAGAAATCATACATCTGTAAAACCTCGTCAATTTCAGTGGCATTTGTACCAAAGTAAGATTCGGCTATAGCTTTTCTTTCTGTTGGACTGAGGCATATTGTGTCAGAAATTATATTACATTCAAACATTTTAAAAGGTTTCAGTATATCAAACGAAGAATCTTTATAAATCTGTAATCTACATGATATAATTATTTTACAGCACTTGTCTCCTGTAATTAATTTGACAGTGTCTAACATCTGCTTCCAACTTTCTATTAACTGCTGATTGACTGTAAAGTTACCACACATATCATCAATAATAAACACAGTCTGTATCCCAGGCTGGTAGTACTTTTTTAGTTCGGTAGGTTTATCAATAGGAACAACTCTATAACCTTCCTGTTGCAGGGCCAGTGCTACATGTCGAACTATTGCTGTCTTCCCAGAACCAGAACTACCAGTCACAGTAACACAACTGTTAGTTCTAACAGACTGTAGTACATGTTTACTGGCTGCTGTTGTTACAAATTTCTTGTTGTTTTCCACCCATTTTGTTATCCTGCTGTTTATTTGTACTATAAGAAAAATACATATTTTAAACTGCAACTATTTGTTTGTCAATAATCTAGTTATTTACATGTATTTGTGTGATTTTCAATACAATATTATTATTACTGTGAATGTAAACCAATGTGTTGGTGTTGAAATGATATGAAATATCTTAAATGGATACTTAATTATTTTCAGGCCATCTAATACATATAACACAAGTCGTGAATTGTGTTTTTGATTGAATAGGTTTTATGTCATTTTCAGATTTATCCGGTGTGAAGTTTTTACTGGCAAGAAAGTTGGAGTATTTGGTGAAAACTCCCGATATTTGGAATAAAAACTTACAATCGTTGCCATTTATAGTTGGATTTAAGTACATCCTGCATGCAGTTATGTTCGAACTAAGTGTTGATAGATACATGATTATAGACGACTAAGTAATAACATATCGGCCACCGAAACCCCAAGTATGTATAAGGTTATAAATAACACACTGGGAGTAAAGATCATTAACCGGACATATAAGCTTATAAATAACACACTGGGCGTAAAGATCATTAGCCAGACATATAAGGTTATAAATAACACACTTTGCGTAAAGATCATTAACCAGACGTATGAGGTTATAAATAACACACTGGGAGTAAAGATCATTAACCAGACATAAAAGGTTTAAATAACACACTGGGCGTAAAGATCATTAACCAGACATACAAGGATATAAATAACACACTGGGCGTAAAGATCATTAGCCAGACATCTAAGGTTATAAATAACACACTGGGCGTAAAGATCATTAACCAGACATATAAGGTTATAAATAACACTGGGAGTAAAGATCATTAACCAGACATATAAGGTTATAAATAACACACTGGGCGTAAAGATCATTAGCCAGACATATAAGGTTATAAATAACACACTGGGCGTAAAGATCATTAACCAGACATATAAGGTTATAAATAACAAACTGGGCGTAAAGATCATTAGCTAGACATTTAAGGTTATAAATAACACACTGGGCGTAAAGATCATTAACCAGACATATAAGGTTATAAATAACACACTGGGCGTAAAGATCATTAACCAGACATATAAGGTTATAAATAACACACTGGGAGTAAAGATCAGTAACCAGACATATAAGGTTATAAATAACACACTGGGAGTAAAGATCATTTACCAGACATATAAGGTTACAAATAACACACTGGGAGTAAAGATCATTAGCCAGACATATCAGGTTATAAATAACACACTGGGCGTAAATGTCATTAACCAGACATATAAGGTTATAAATAACACACTAGGCGTAAAGGTCATTAACCAGACATATAAGGTTATAAATAACACACTGGGCGTAAAGATCATTAACCAGACATATAAGGTTATAAATAACACACTGGGAGTAAAGATCATTAGCCAGACATATAAGGTTATAAATAACACACTGGGCGTAAAGATCATTAACCAGACATATAAGCTTTGTTTATAATCAGTGTTGATCACTTTAGCAAACATTTCCATCAGATTTTAAGCACAGAACACTATATAGCTATACATGCTACAAACTGTTAATACACAAAAATATTTACATATGTAGTGCTATAATTTAATGAAATATGTATTGTCCAGTGGACTTTAAATAAAACACTGCAATACCAATTCACAAAATGTACTTAATGTCATTTTATCTATGTGCGTTTATTTACAAGAACATACTAGTATAATATTTACTTCCTGTCTGCCGTCACCAAGAACACCGGAAGATTTATCTCCTTCAAACGTTGAAATTGAATCAAATAAGTTCTATTAAGAGTAGTTATTACAATCCAACATTTTGTTTTTTATGTGCCCCAAATTCTTGAGCAATCTAAAGTTACTGACATTCATGTTTCATCTATTCATTTAAACACGGATTGCAACACATCCTTTATTAACAACGAATATCCAATCCAGCAATAATAACCAAACGGAATGTAATTACTTACAATAAAAATCTGTGCCAAATACATGTATAACTGAATTACATAGCCTGACTGGATGTAATAATTAACAATAAAGTTACTGCAACTATTATATGTATATAATTCACCTCTTATATTGCTTGGTATGACTTCTTGCAACTTTTCTTTCTCTGTAAAATTAAATATTTATCTCTGGATAAAACAATAGAATGAATGTGATCTGTGTTAAATTATAATTAATTAGGCATTTTTGTAGAAATGTCATAAGAGTGAGACACCTACAATACCCCAGTAGTGCATTAGTTCTTCATAAGTAGAGTGAGAGGCAACTACAATACCCCAGTAGTGCATTGTACTTCTTCATTAGTAGAGTGTGAGGCATCTACAATACTCCAGCAGATTATTATAGTTTTTCATGAGTAGAGAGTGAGGCACCTACAGTACTCCAGTAGTGCATTAGTTCTTCATAAGTAGAGTGAGAGGCAACTACAATACCTCAGTAGCACATTATAGTTCTTCATCAGTAGAGTGAGAGGCACCTGCAATACCTCAGTAGTACATTATAGTTCTACATAAGTAGAGTGAGAGGCACCTACAATACCTCAGTAGTACATTATAGTTCTTCATAAGTAGAGTGAGAGGCACCTACAATACCTCAGTAGTACATTATAGTTCTTCATCAGTAGAGTGAGGGGCACCTGCAATACCTCAGTAGTACATTATAGTTGTTTATCAGTAGAGTGAGGGGCACCTGCAATACCTCAGTAATACATTATAGTTCTTCATCAGTAGAGTGAGGGGCACCTGCAATACCTCAGTAGTACATTATAGTTGTTTATCAGTAGAGTGAGGGGCACCTGCAATACCTCAGTAATACATTATAGTTCTTCATCAGTAGAGTGACAGGCACCTGCAATACCTCAGTAGTACATTATAGTTGTTTATCAGTAGAGTGAGGGGCACCTGCAATACCTCAGTAATACATTATAGTTGTTTATCAGTAGAGTGAGGGGCACCTGCAATACCTCAGTAGTACATTATAGTTCTTCATCAGTAGAGTGAGGGGCACCTGCAATACCTCAGTAGTACATTATAGTTCTTCATCAGTAGAGTGAGGGGCACCTGCAATACCTCAGTAATACATTATAGTTGTTTATCAGTAGAGTGAGGGGCACCTGCAATACCTCAGTAATACATTATAGTTCTTCATCAGAAGAGTGAGGGGCACCTGCAATACCTCAGTAGTACATTATAGTTGTTTATCAGTAGAGTGAGGGGCACCTGCAATACCTCAGTAATACATTATAGTTCTTCATCAGTAGAGTGAGGGGCACCTGCTATACCTCAGAAGTACATTATAGTTGTTTATCAGTAGAGTGAGGGGCACCTGCAATACCTCAGTAATACATTATAGTTCTTCATCAGTAGAGTGACAGGCACCTGCAATACCTCAGTAGTACATTATAGTTGTTTATCAGTAGAGTGAGGGGCACCTGCAATACCTCAGTAATACATTATAGTTGTTTATCAGTAGAGTGAGGGGCACCTGCAATACCTCAGCAATACATTATAGTTCTTCATCAGTAGAGTGAGGGGCACCTGCAATACCTCAGTAGTACATTATAGTTGTTTATCAGTAGAGTGAGGGGGACCTGCAATACCTCAGTAATACATTATAGTTCTTCATCAGTAGAGTGAGGGGCACCTGCAATACCTCAGTAGTACATTATAGTTGTTTATCAGTAGAGTGAGGGGCACCTGCAATACCTCAGTAATACATTATAGTTCTTCATCAGTAGAGTGAGGGGCACCTACAATACCTCAGTAGTACATTATAGTTGTTTATCAGTAGAGTGAGGGGCACCTGCAATACCTCAGTAGTACATTATAGTTCTTCATAAGTAGAGTGAGAGGCACCTGCAATACCTCAGTAATACATTATAGTTCTTCATCAGTAGAGTGAGGGCCACCTACAATACCTCAGTAGTACATTATAGTTCTTCATCAGTAGAGTGAGGGGCACCTGCAATACCTCAGTAGTACATTATAGTTCTTCATAAGTAGAGTGAGAGGCACCTGCAATACCTCAGTAATACATTATAGTTGTTTATCAGTAGAGTGACAGGCACCTACAATAACTCAGTAGTACATTATAGTTGTTCATCAGTAGAGTGAGGGGCACCTGCAATACCTCAGTAGTACATTATAGTTGTTCATCAGTAGAGTGAGGGCCACCTACAATACCTCAGTAATACATTATAGTTGTTTATCAGTAGAGTGACAGGCACCTACAATAACTCAGTAGTACATTATAGTTGTTCATCAGTAGAGTGACAGGCACCTGCAATACCTCAGTAGTACATTATAGTTGTTCATCAGTAGAGTGACAGGCACCTGCAATACCTCAGTAGTACATTATAGTTGTTTATCAGTAGAGTGAGGGGCACCTGCAATACCTCAGTAGTACATTATAGTTCTTCATAAGTAGAGTGAGAGGCACCTGCAATACCTCAGTAATACATTATAGTTGTTTATCAGTAGAGTGACAGGCAACTACAATACCTCAGTAGTACATTATAGTTGTTTATCAGTAGAGTGACAGGCACCTACAATACCTCAGTAGTACATTATAGTTGTTCATCAGTAGAGTGACAGGCACCTACAATACCTCAGTAGTACATTATAGTTGTTCATCAGTAGAGTGACAGGCACCTGCAATACCTCAGTAGTACATTATAGTTCTTCATCAGTAGAGTGACAGGCACCTGCAATACCTCAGTAGTACATTATAGTTGTTCATCAGTAGAGTGACAGGCACCTACAATACCTCAGTAGTACATTATAGTTCTTCATCAGTAGAGTGACAGGCACCTGCAATACCTCAGTAGTACATTATAGTTGTTTATCAGTAGAGTGAGGGGCACCTGCAATACCTCAGTAATACATTATAGTTCTTCATCAGTAGAGTGAGGGGCACCTGCAATACCTCAGTAGTACATTATAGTTGTTTATCAGTAGAGTGAGGGGCACCTGCAATACCTCAGTAGTACATTATAGTTCTTCATAAGTAGAGTGAGAGGCACCTACAATACCTCAGTAGTACATTATAGTTGTTTATCAGTAGAGTGAGAGGCACCTGATATACCTCAGTAGTACATTATAGTTCTTCATCAGTAGAGTGAGAGGCACCTGATATACCTCAGTAGTACATTATAGTTCTTCATCAGTAGAGTGACAGGCACCTACAATACCTCAGTAGTACATTAAAGTTGTTTATCAGTAGAGTGACAGGCACCTGCAATACCTCAGTAATACATTATAGTTGTTTATCAGTAGAGTGACAGGCACCTGCAATACCTCAGTAATACATTATAGTTGTTTATCAGTAGAGTGACAGGCACCTACAATACCTCAGTAGTACATTATAGTTGTTTATCAGTAGAGTGACAGGCACCTACAATACCTCAGTAGTACATTATAGTTGTTTATCAGTAGAGTGACAGGCACCTACAATACCTCAGTAATACATTATAGTTCTTCATCAGTAGAGTGAGAGGCATCTGCAATACCTCAGTAATACATTATAGTTCTTCATAAGTAGAGTGAGGGGCACCTGCAATACCTCAGTAGTACATTATAGTTCTTCATAAGTAGAGTGAGGGGCACCTACAATACCTCAGTAGTACATTATAGTTCTTCATAAGTAGAGTGAGGGGCACCTGCAATACCTCAGTAGTACATTATAGTTCTTCATAAGTAGAGTGAGAGGCACCTGCAATACCTCAGTAGTACATTATAGTTGTTTATCAGTAGAGTGAGAGGCATCTGCAATACCTCAGTAATACATTATAGTTCTTCATAAGTAGAGTGAGGGGCACCTGCAATACCTCAGTAGTACATTATAGTTCTTCATAAGTAGAGTGAGGGGCACCTACAATACCTCAGTAGTACATTATAGTTGTTTATCAGTAGAGTGAGAGGCACCTGCAATACCTCAGTAGTACATTATAGTTCTTCATCAGTAGAGTGACAGGCACCTACAATACCTCAGTAGTACATTATAGTTCTTCATCAGTAGAGTGACAGGCACCTACAATACCTCAGTAGTACATTATAGTTCTTCATAAGAAGAGTGAGAGGCACCTACAATACCTCAGTAGTACATTATAGTTCTTCATCAGTAGAGTGAGGGGCACCTGCAATACCTCAGTAGTACATTATAGTTCTTCATAAGTAGAGTGAGAGGCACCTACAATACCTCAGTAGTACATTATAGTTATTCATCAGTAGAGTGAGAGGCACCTACAATATCTCAGTAGTACATTACATTTTTTTATCAGTAGAGTGAGAGGTACCTGCAATACCTCAGTAATACATTATAGTTCTTCATCAGTAGAGTGAGGGGCACCTGCAATACCACAGTAGTACATTATAGTTCTTCATCAGTAGAGTGAGGGGCACCTGCAATACCTCAGTAATACATTATAGTTCTTCATCAGTAGAGTGAGGGGCACCTGCAATACCTCAGTAATACATTATAGTTCTTCATCAGTAGAGTGAGGGGCACCTGCAATACCTCAGTAGTACATTATAGTTCTTCATCAGTAGAGTGACAGGCACCTGCAATACCTCAGTAATACATTATAGTTCTTCATCAGTAGAGTGAGGGGCACCTGCAATACCTCAGTAATACATTATAGTTCTTCATCAGTAGAGTGAGGGGCACCTGCAATACCTCAGTAGTACATTATAGTTGTTTATCAGTAGAGTGACAGGCACCTGCAACACCTCAGTAGTACATTATAGTTCTTCATCAGTAGAGTGACAGGCACCTGATATACCTCAGTAGTACATTATAGTTCTTCATCAGTAGAGTGTAAGGCACCTGCAATACCTCAGTAGTACATTATAGTTCTTCATCAGTAGAGTGACAGGCACCTGCAATACCTCAGTAGTACATTATAGTTCTTCATCAGTAGAGTGACAGGCACCTGCAATACCTCAGTAGTACATTATAGTTCTTCATCAGTAGAGTGTAAGGCATCTGCAATACCTCAGTAGTACATTATAGTTGTTTATCAGTAGAGTGACAGGCACCTGCTATACCTCGGTAGTACATTATAGTTCTTCATCAGTAGAGTGACAGGCACCTGCAATACCTCAGTAATACATTATAGTTGTTTATCAGTAGAGTGACAGGCACCTGCAATACCTCAGTAATACATTATAGTTGTTTATCAGTAGAGTGAGAGGCAACTACAATACCTCAGTAGTACATTATAGTTCTTCATCAGTAGAGTGAGGGGCACCTGCAATTCCTCAGTAGTACATTATAGTTCTTCATCAGTAGAGTGACAGGCACCTGCAATACCTCAGTAGTACATTATAGTTGTTTATCAGTAGAGTGACAGGCACCTACAATACCTCAGTAGTACATTATAGTTGTTTATCAGTAGAGTGACAGGCACCTACAATACCTCAGTAGTACATTATAGTTGTTTATCAGTAGAGTGACAGGCACCTACAATACCTCAGTAGTACATTATAGGTGTTTATCAGTAGAGTGACAGGCATCTGCAATACCTCAGTAGTACATTATAGTTCTTCATCAGTAGAGTGACAGGCACCTACAATACCTCAGTAGTACATTATAGTTCTTCATCAGTAGAGTGAGGGGCACCTGCAATACCTCAGTAGTACATTATAGTTGTTTATCAGTAGAGTGACAGGCACCTGATATACCTCAGTAGTACATTATAGTTCTTCATCAGTAGAGTGAGGGGCACCTGCAATACCTCAGTAGTACATTAAAGTTGTTTATCAGTAGAGTGACAGGCACCTGCAATACCTCAGTAGTACATTATAGTTCTTCATCAGTAGAGTGACAGGCACCTACAATACCTCAGTAATACATTATAGTTGTTTATCAGTAGAGTGACAGGCATCTGCAATACCTCAGTAGTACATTATAGTTGTTTATCAGTAGAGTGACAGGCATCTGCAATACCTCAGTAATACATTATAGTTGTTTATCAGTAGAGTGTAAGGCACCTGCAATACCTCAGTAGTACATTATAGTTGTTTATCAGTAGAGTGACAGGCACCTGCAATACCTCAGTAGTACATTATAGTTGTTTATCAGTAGAGTGACAGGCACCTACAATACCTCAGTAGTACATTATAGTTGTTTATCAGTAGAGTGAGGGGCACCTGCAATACCTCAGTAGTACATTATAGTTCTTCATCAGTAGAGTGACAGGCAACTACAATACCTCAGTAGTACATTATAGTTGTTTATCAGTAGAGTGAGGGGCACCTGCAATACCTCAGTAATACATTATAGTTCTTCATCAGTAGAGTGAGGGGCACCTGCAATACCTCAGTAGTACATTATAGTTGTTTATCAGTAGAGTGACAGGCACCTGATATACCTCAGTAGTACATTATAGTTCTTCATCAGTAGAGTGACAGGCACCTGCAATACCTCAGTAGTACATTATAGTTGTTTATCAGTAGAGTGAGGGGCACCTGCAATACCTCAGTAATACATTATAGTTGTTTATCAGTAGAGTGACAGGCACCTGCAATACCTCAGTAGTACATTATAGTTGTTTATCAGTAGAGTGACAGGCACCTACAATACCTCAGTAATACATTATAGTTGTTTATCAGTAGAGTGACAGGCACCTGCAATACCTCAGTAATACATTATAGTTGTTTATCAGTAGAGTGACAGGCACCTACAATACCTCAGTAGTACATTATAGTTGTTTATCAGTAGAGTGAGGGGCACCTACAATACCTCAGTAGTACATTATAGTTGTTTATCAGTAGAGTGACAGGCAACTACAATACCTCAGTAATACATTATAGTTGTTTATCAGTAGAGTGACAGGCAACTACAATACCTCAGTAGTACATTATAGTTCTTCATCAGTAGAGTGAGGGGCACCTACAATACCTCAGTAGTACATTAAAGTTGTTTATCAGTAGAGTGACAGGCACCTACAATACCTCAGTAATACATTATAGTTGTTTATCAGTAGAGTGACAGGCACCTACAATACCTCAGTAGTACATTATAGTTGTTTATCAGTAGAGTGTAAGGCACCTACAATACCTCAGTAGTACATTATAGTTGTTTATCAGTAGAGTGACAGGCACCTGCAATACCTCAGTAGT
Source organism: Limnoperna fortunei (assembly GCA_944474755.1). NCBI lineage: Eukaryota > Metazoa > Mollusca > Bivalvia > Mytilida > Modiolidae > Limnoperna > Limnoperna fortunei. The sequence continues at coordinate 63,866,159 of OX104121.1, read as the reverse complement.
ACATTATAGTTGTTTATCAGTAGAGTGACAGGCACCTACAATACCTCAGTAGTACATTATAGTTGTTTATCAGTAGAGTGACAGGCACCTACAATACCTCAGTAGTACATTATAGTTCTTCATCAGTAGAGTGACAGGCACCTGCAATACCTCAGTAGTACATTATAGTTGTTTATCAGTAGAGTGACAGGCACCTACAATACCTCAGTAGTACATTATAGTTGTTCATCAGTAGAGTGACAGGCACCTGCAATACCTCAGTAATACATTATAGTTGTTTATCAGTAGAGTGACAGGCAACTACAATACCTCAGTAATACATTATAGTTGTTTATCAGTAGAGTGACAGGCAACTACAATACCTCAGTAGTACATTATAGTTCTTCATCAGTAGAGTGAGGGGCACCTACAATACCTCAGTAGTACATTAAAGTTGTTTATCAGTAGAGTGACAGGCACCTACAATACCTCAGTAATACATTATAGTTGTTTATCAGTAGAGTGACAGGCAACTACAATACCTCAGTAGTACATTATAGTTCTTCATCAGTAGAGTGAGGGGCACCTACAATACCTCAGTAGTACATTATAGTTGTTTATCAGTAGAGTGACAGGCACCTACAATATCTCAGTAGTACATTAAAGTTGTTTATCAGTAGAGTGACAGGCACCTACAATACCTCAGTAATACATTATAGTTGTTTATCAGTAGAGTGACAGGCAACTACAATACCTCAGTAATACATTATAGTTGTTTATCAGTAGAGTGACAGGCAACTACAATACCTCAGTAGTACATTAAAGTTGTTTATCAGTAGAGTGAGGGGCACCTACAATACCTCAGTAGTACATTAAAGTTGTTTATCAGTAGAGTGACAGGCACCTACAATACCTCAGTAATACATTATAGTTGTTTATCAGTAGAGTGACTGGCAACTACAATACCTCAGTAGTACATTATAGTTCTTCATCAGTAGAGTGAGGGGCACCTACAATACCTCAGTAGTACATTATAGTTCTTCATCAGTAGAGTGAGGGGCACCTACAATACCTCAGTAGTACATTAAAGTTGTTTATCAGTAGGGTGAGAGGCACCTGCAATACCTCAGTAGTACATTATAGTTGTTTATCAGTAGAGTGACAGGCAACTACAATACCTCAGTAGTACATTATAGTTGTTTATCAGTAGAGTGACAGGCACCTACAATACCTCAGTAGTACATTATAGTTCTTCATCAGTAGAGTGAGGGGCACCTGCAATACCTCAGTAGTACATTAAAGTTCTTCATCAGTAGAGTGACAGGCACCTACAATACCTCAGTAATACATTATAGTTGTTTATCAGTAGAGTGACAGGCAACTACAATACCTCAGTAGTACATTATAGTTCTTCATCAGTAGAGTGAGGGGCACCTGCAATACCTCAGTAGTACATTATAGTTCTTCATCAGTAGAGTGACAGGCACCTGATATACCTCAGTAGTACATTATAGTTCTTCATCAGTAGAGTGACAGGCACCTGCAATACCTCAGTAGTACATTATAGTTGTTTATCAGTAGAGTGAGGGGCACCTGCAATACCTCAGTAGTACATTATAGTTCTTCATCGGTAGAGTGACAGGCACCTGCAATACCTCAGTAGTACATTAAAGTTGTTTATCAGTAGAGTGACAGGCATCTGCAATACCTCAGTAGTACATTATAGTTGTTTATCAGTAGAGTGACAGGCACCTGATATACCTCAGTAGTACATTATAGTTCTTCATCAGTAGAGTGACAGGCACCTACAATACCTCAGTAATACATTATAGTTGTTTATCAGTAGAGTGACAGGCACCTACAATACCTCAGTAATACATTATAGTTGTTTATCAGTAGAGTGACAGGCACCTACAATACCTCAGTAGTACATTATAGGTGTTTATCAGTAGAGTGACAGGCATCTGCAATACCTCAGTAGTACATTATAGTTGTTTATCAGTAGAGTGACAGGCACCTGATATACCTCAGTAGTACATTATAGTTCTTCATCAGTAGAGTGACAGGCACCTACAATACCTCAGTAGTACATTATAGTTGTTTATCAGTAGAGTGACAGGCACCTGATATACCTCAGTAGTACATTATAGTTCTTCATCAGTAGAGTGACAGGCACCTGCAATACCTCAGTAGTACATTATAGTTCTTCATCAGTAGAGTGACAGGCACCTGCAATACCTCAGTAGTACATTATAGTTCTTCATCAGTAGAGTGACAGGCACCTACAATACCTCAGTAGTACATTATAGTTGTTTATCAGTAGAGTGACAGGCACCTGCAATACCTCAGTAGTACATTATAGTTCTTCATCAGTAGAGTGAGGGGCACCTACAATACCTCAGTAATACATTATAGTTGTTTATCAGTAGAGTGACAGGCACCTACAATACCTCAGTAGTACATTATAGTTCTTCATAAGTAGAGTGAGAGGCACCTACAATACCTCAGTAGTACATTATAGTTCTTCATAAGTAGAGTGAGGGGCACCTGCAATACCTCAGTAGTACATTATAGTTGTTCATCAGTAGAGTGACAGGCACCTACAATACCTCAGTAGTACATTATAGTTGTTTATCAGTAGAGTGACAGGCACCTGCAATACCTCAGTAATACATTATAGTTGTTTATCAGTAGAGTGACAGGCACCTAAAATACCTCAGTAGTACATTATAGTTCTTCATAAGTAGAGTGAGGGGCACCTACAATACCTCAGTAGTACATTATAGTTCTTCATCAGTAGAGTGACAGGCACCTACAATACCTCAGTAGTACATTATAGTTCTTCATCAGTAGAGTGACAGGCACCTGCAATACCTCAGTAGTACATTATAGTTGTTTATCAGTAGAGTGACAGGCACCTACAATACCTCAGTAGTACATTATAGTTCTTCATAAGTAGAGTGAGGGGCACCTACAATACCTCAGTAGTACATTATAGTTCTTCATCAGTAGAGTGACAGGCACCTACAATACCTCAGTAGTACATTATAGTTCTTCATACGTAGAGTGAGGGGCACCTGCAATACCTCAGTAGTACATTATAGTTCTTCATCAGTAGAGTGACAGGCACCTACAATATCTCAGTAGTACATTAAAGTTGTTTATCAGTAGAGTGACAGGCACCTGCAATACCTCAGTAATACATTATAGTTGTTTATCAGTAGAGTGACAGGCACCTACAATATCTCAGTAGTACATTATAGTTCTTCATAAGTAGAGTGAGGGGCACCTGCAATACCTCAGTAGTACATTATAGTTCTTCATCAGTAGAGTGACAGGCACCTACAATATCTCAGTAGTACATTAAAGTTGTTTATCAGTAGAGTGACAGGCACCTACAATACCTCAGTAGTACATTATAGTTGTTTATCAGTAGAGTGACTGGCAACTACAATACCTCAGTAATACATTATAGTTCTTCATCAGTAGAGTGAGGGGCACCTGCTATACCTCAGTAGTACATTATAGTTCTTCATAAGTAGAGTGAGGGGCACCTGCAATACCTCAGTAGTACATTATAGTTCTTCATCAGTAGAGTGAGGGGCACCTGCAATACCTCAGTAGTACATTATAGTTCTTCATAAGTAGAGTGAGGGGCACCTGCAATACCTCAGTAGTACATTATAGTTCTTCATAAGTAGAGTGAGGGGCACCTGCAATACCTCAGTAGTACATTATAGTTCTTCATAAGTAGAGTGAGGGGCACCTGCAATACCTCAGTAGTACATTATAGTTCTTCATCAGTAGAGTGACAGGCACCTGATATACCTCAGTAGTACATTATAGTTCTTCATCAGTAGAGTGACAGGCACCTGCAATACCTCAGTAGTACATTATAGTTGTTTATCAGTAGAGTGACAGGCACCTGCAATACCTCAGTAATACATTATAGTTGTTTATCAGTAGAGTGACAGGCACCTGCAATACCTCAGTAATACATTATAGTTGTGTATCAGTAGAGTGACAGGCACCTGCTATACCTCAGTAGTACATTATAGTTCTTCATCAGTAGAGTGACAGGCACCTACAATACCTCAGTAGTACATTATAGTTGTTTATCAGTAGAGTGAGGGGCACCTGCAATACCTCAGTAATACATTATAGTTGTTTATCAGTAGAGTGACAGGCACCTACAATACCTCAGTAGTACATTATAGTTGTTTATCAGTAGAGTGACAGGCACCTACAATACCTCAGTAGTACATTATAGTTGTTTATCAGTAGAGTGACAGGCACCTACAATACCTCAGTAATACATTATAGTTGTTTATCAGTAGAGTGAGGGGCACCTGCAATACCTCAGTAATACATTATATTTCTTCATCAGTAGAGTGACAGGCACCTGCAATACCTCAGTAATACATTATAGTTGTTTATCAGTAGAGTGACAGGCACCTGCAATACCTCAGTAATACATTATAGTTGTTTATCAGTAGAGTGACAGGCACCTGCAATACCTCAGTAGTACATTATAGTTGTGTATCAGTAGAGTGACAGGCACCTGCTATACCTCAGTAGTACATTATAGTTGTTTATCAGTAGAGTGACAGGCACCTACAATACCTCAGTAGTACATTATAGTTGTTTATCAGTAGAGTGAGGGGCACCTGCAATACCTCAGTAGTACATTATAGTTGTGTATCAGTAGAGTGACAGGCACCTGCTATACCTCAGTAGTACATTATAGTTCTTCATCAGTAGAGTGACAGGCACCTGCAATACCTCAGTAGTACATTATAGTTCTTCATCAGTAGAGTGACAGGCACCTGCAATACCTCAGTAGTACATTATAGTTCTTCATCAGTAGAGTGAGGGGCACCTACAATACCTCAGTAATACATTATAGTTGTTTATCAGTAGAGTGAGGGGCACCTGCAATACCTCAGTAGTACATTATAGTTCTTCATCAGTAGAGTGAGAGGCACCTGCAATACCTCAGTAGTACATTATAGTTGTTTATCAGTAGAGTGACAGGCACCTACAATACCTCAGTAGTACATTATAGTTGTTTATCAGTAGAGTGACAGGCACCTACAATACCTCAGTAGTACATTATAGTTGTTTATCAGTAGAGTGACAGGCACCTACAATACCTCAGTAGTACATTATAGTTGTTTATCAGTAGAGTGACAGGCACCTACAATACCTCAGTAGTACATTATAGTTCTTCATAAGTAGAGTGAGGGCCACCTACAATACCTCAGTAGTACATTATAGTTCTTCATCAGTAGAGTGACAGGCACCTACAATACCTCAGTAGTACATTATAGTTCTTCATAAGTAGAGTGAGGGGCACCTGCAATACCTCAGTAGTACATTATAGTTCTTCATCAGTAGAGTGACAGGCACCTACAATATCTCAGTAGTACATTAAAGTTGTTTATCAGTAGAGTGACAGGCACCTGCAATACCTCAGTAATACATTATAGTTGTTTATCAGTAGAGTGACAGGCACCTACAATATCTCAGTAGTACATTATAGTTCTTCATAAGTAGAGTGAGGGGCACCTGCAATACCTCAGTAGTACATTATAGTTCTTCATCAGTAGAGTGACAGGCACCTACAATATCTCAGTAGTACATTAAAGTTGTTTATCAGTAGAGTGACAGGCACCTACAATACCTCAGTAGTACATTATAGTTCTTCATAAGTAGAGTGAGGGGCACCTGCAATACCTCAGTAGTACATTATAGTTCTTCATCAGTAGAGTGACAGGCACCTACAATATCTCAGTAGTACATTAAAGTTGTTTATCAGTAGAGTGACAGGCACCTGCAATACCTCAGTAATACATTATAGTTGTTTATCAGTAGAGTGACAGGCACCTACAATATCTCAGTAGTACATTAAAGTTGTTTATCAGTAGAGTGACAGGCACCTGCAATACCTCAGTAGTACATTAAAGTTGTTTATCAGTAGAGTGACAGGCACCTACAATACCTCAGTAGTACATTATAGTTGTTTATCAGTAGAGTGTAAGGCATCTGCAATACCTCAGTAGTACATTATAGTTGTGTATCAGTAGAGTGAGGGGCACCTACAATACCTCAGTAGTACATTATAGTTGTTTATCAGTAGAGTGACAGGCACCTACAATACCTCAGTAATACATTATAGTTGTTTATCAGTAGAGTGAGGGGCACCTGCAATACCTCAGTAGTACATTATAGTTCTTCATAAGTAGAGTGACAGGCACCTACAATACCTCAGTAGTACATTATAGTTGTTTATCAGTAGAGTGACAGGCACCTGCAATACCTCAGTAGTACATTATAGTTCTTCATCAGTAGAGTGAGGGGCACCTGCAATACCTCAGTAGTACATTATAGTTGTTTATCAGTAGAGTGAGGGGCACCTGCAATACCTCAGTAATACATTATAGTTGTTTATCAGTAGAGTGAGGGGCACCTGCAATACCTCAGTAGTACATTATAGTTGTTTATCAGTAGAGTGAGGGGCACCTGCAATACCTCAGTAGTACCTTATAGTTCTTCATAAGTAGAGTGAGAGGCACCTGCAATACCTCAGTAGTACATTATAGTTGTTTATCAGTAGAGTGTAAGGCATCTGCAATACCTCAGTAGTACATTATAGTTGTGTATCAGTAGAGTGAGGGGCACCTGCAATACCTCAGTAGTACATTATAGTTGTGTATCAGTAGAGTGACAGGCACCTGCAATACCTCAGTAGTACATTATAGTTGTGTATCAGTAGAGTGAGAGGCACCTGCAATACCTCAGTAGTACATTATAGTTGTTTATCAGTAGAGTGACAGGCACCTGCAATACCTCAGTAATACATTATAGTTGTTCATCAGTAGAGTGACAGGCAACTACAATACCTCAGTAGTACATTATAGTTGTTTATCAGTAGAGTGACAGGCACCTACAATACCTCAGTAGTACATTATAGTTGTTTATCAGTAGAGTGACAGGCACCTGCAATACCTCAGTAGTACATTATAGTTGTTTATCAGTAGAGTGACAGGCACCTACAATACCTCAGTAGTACATTATAGTTGTTTATCAGTAGAGTGAGAGGCACCTACAATACCTCAGTAGTACATTATAGTTGTTTATCAGTAGAGTGACAGGCACCTGCAATACCTCAGTAATACATTATAGTTGTTTATCAGTAGAGTGACAGGCACCTGCAATACCTCAGTAATACATTATAGTTGTTTATCAGTAGAGTGAGAGGCACCTACAATACCTCAGTAGTACATTATAGTTGTTTATCAGTAGAGTGACAGGCACCTGCAATACCTCAGTAATACATTATAGTTGTTTATCAGTAGAGTGTAAGGCATCTGCAATACCTCAGTAGTACATTATAGTTGTGTATCAGTAGAGTGAGGGGCACCTACAATACCTCAGTAGTACATTATAGTTGTTTATCAGTAGAGTGACAGGCACCTGCAATACCTCAGTAGTACATTATAGTTCTTCATAAGTAGAGTGACAGGCACCTACAATACCTCAGTAGTACATTATAGTTGTTTATCAGTAGAGTGACAGGCACCTGCAATACCTCAGTAGTACATTATAGTTCTTCATCAGGAGAGTGAGGGGCACCTGCAATACCTCAGTAGTACATTATAGTTCTTCATCAGTAGAGTGAGGGGCACCTGCAATACCTCAGTAGTACATTATAGTTGTTTATCAGTAGAGTGACAGGCACCTACAATACCTCAGTAGTACATTATAGTTCTTCATCAGTAGAGTGAGGGGCACCTGCAATACCTCAGTAATACATTATAGTTGTTTATCAGTAGAGTGACAGGCACCTACAATACCTCAGTAGTACATTATAGTTCTTCATCAGTAGAGTGAGGGGCACCTACAATACCTCAGTAATACATTATAGTTGTTTATCAGTAGAGTGAGGGGCACCTGCAATACCTCAGTAGTACATTATAGTTGTTTATCAGTAGAGTGAGGGGCACCTGCAATACCTCAGTAGTACATTATAGTTCTTCATAAGTAGAGTGAGAGGCACCTGCAATACCTCAGTAATACATTATAGTTGTGTATCAGTAGAGTGACAGGCACCTACAATACCTCAGTAGTACATTATAGTTCTTCATAAGTAGAGTGACAGGCACCTGCAATACCTCAGTAGTACATTATAGTTGTTTATCAGTAGAGTGACAGGCACCTACAATACCTCAGTAGTACATTATAGTTCTTCATCAGTAGAGTGAGGGGCACCTACAATACCTCAGTAGTACATTATAGTTGTTTATCAGTAGAGTGACAGGCACCTACAATACCTCAGTAGTACATTATAGTTGTTCATCAGTAGAGTGACAGGCACCTACAATACCTCAGTAGTACATTATAGTTGTTCATCAGTAGAGTGACAGGCACCTGCAATACCTCAGTAGTACATTATAGTTGTTTATCAGTAGAGTGAGGGGCACCTGCAATACCTCAGTAGTACATTATAGTTCTTCATAAGTAGAGTGAGAGGCACCTGCAATACCTCAGTAATACATTATAGTTGTTTATCAGTAGAGTGACAGGCAACTACAATACCTCAGTAGTACATTATAGTTGTTCATCAGTAGAGTGACAGGCACCTACAATACCTCAGTAATACATTATAGTTGTTTATCAGTAGAGTGACAGGCACCTGCAATACCTCAGTAATACATTATAGTTGTTTATCAGTAGAGTGACAGGCACCTGCAATACCTCAGTAGTACATTATAGTTCTTCATCAGTAGAGTGACAGGCACCTACAATACCTCAGTAGTACATTATAGTTGTTTATCAGTAGAGTGACAGGCATCTGCAATACCTCAGTAATACATTATAGTTCTTCATAAGTAGAGTGAGGGGCACCTGCAATACCTCAGTAGTACATTATAGTTCTTCATAAGTAGAGTGAGGGGCACCTACAATACCTCAGTAGTACATTATAGTTGTTTATCAGTAGAGTGACAGGCACCTGCAATACCTCAGTAGTACATTATAGTTCTTCATAAGTAGAGTGAGGGGCACCTACAATACCTCAGTAGTACATTATAGTTGTTTATCAGTAGAGTGACAGGCAACTACAATACCTCAGTAGTACATTATAGTTGTTCATCAGTAGAGTGACAGGCACCTACAATACCTCAGTAATACATTATAGTTGTTTATCAGTAGAGTGACAGGCACCTGCAATACCTCAGTAATACATTATAGTTGTGTATCAGTAGAGTGACAGGCACCTACAATACCTCAGTAATACATTATAGTTGTTTATCAGTAGAGTGACAGGCACCTGCAATACCTCAGTAGTACATTATAGTTGTTTATCAGTAGAGTGTAAGGCACCTACAATACCTCAGTAGTACATTATAGTTCTTCATCAGTAGAGTGAGAGGCACCTGATATACCTCAGTAGTACATTATAGTTCTTCATCAGTAGAGTGAGAGGCACCTGCAATACCTCAGTAATACATTATAGTTGTTTATCAGTAGAGTGACAGGCACCTGCAATACCTCAGTAGTACATTATAGTTGTTTATCAGTAGAGTGACAGGCACCTACAATACCTCAGTAATACATTATAGTTGTTTATCAGTAGAGTGACAGGCACCTGCAATACCTCAGTAGTACATTATAGTTCTTCATCAGTAGAGTGACAGGCAACTACAATACCTCAGTAATACATTATAGTTGTTTATCAGTAGGGTGAGAGGCACCTACAATACCTCAGTAGTACATTATAGTTGTTTATCAGTAGAGTGAGAGGCACCTACAATACCTCAGTAGTACATTATAGTTCTTCATAAGTAGAGTGACAGGCAACTACAATACCTCAGTAATACATTATAGTTGTTTATCAGTAGAGTGAGGGGCACCTGCAATACCTCAGTAGTACATTATAGTTGTTTATCAGTAGAGTGAGGGGCACCTGCAATACCTCAGTAGTACATTATAGTTCTTCATAAGTAGAGTGAGAGGCACCTGCAATACCTCAGTAATACATTATAGTTGTTTATCAGTAGAGTGACAGGCAACTACAATACCTCAGTAGTACATTATAGTTGTTCATCAGTAGAGTGACAGGCACCTACAATACCTCAGTAATACATTATAGTTGTTTATCAGTAGAGTGACAGGCACCTGCAATACCTCAGTAATACATTATAGTTGTTTATCAGTAGAGTGACAGGCACCTGCAATACCTCAGTAGTACATTATAGTTCTTCATCAGTAGAGTGACAGGCACCTACAATACCTCAGTAGTACATTATAGTTGTTTATCAGTAGAGTGACAGGCATCTGCAATACCTCAGTAATACATTATAGTTCTTCATAAGTAGAGTGAGGGGCACCTGCAATACCTCAGTAGTACATTATAGTTCTTCATAAGTAGAGTGAGGGGCACCTACAATACCTCAGTAGTACATTATAGTTGTTTATCAGTAGAGTGACAGGCACCTGCAATACCTCAGTAGTACATTATAGTTCTTCATAAGTAGAGTGAGGGGCACCTACAATACCTCAGTAGTACATTATAGTTGTTTATCAGTAGAGTGACAGGCAACTACAATACCTCAGTAGTACATTATAGTTGTTCATCAGTAGAGTGACAGGCACCTACAATACCTCAGTAATACATTATAGTTGTTTATCAGTAGAGTGACAGGCACCTGCAATACCTCAGTAATACATTATAGTTGTGTATCAGTAGAGTGACAGGCACCTACAATACCTCAGTAATACATTATAGTTGTTTATCAGTAGAGTGACAGGCACCTGCAATACCTCAGTAGTACATTATAGTTGTTTATCAGTAGAGTGTAAGGCACCTACAATACCTCAGTAGTACATTATAGTTCTTCATCAGTAGAGTGAGAGGCACCTGATATACCTCAGTAGTACATTATAGTTCTTCATCAGTAGAGTGAGAGGCACCTGCAATACCTCAGTAATACATTATAGTTGTTTATCAGTAGAGTGACAGGCACCTGCAATACCTCAGTAGTACATTATAGTTGTTTATCAGTAGAGTGACAGGCACCTACAATACCTCAGTAATACATTATAGTTGTTTATCAGTAGAGTGACAGGCACCTGCAATACCTCAGTAGTACATTATAGTTCTTCATCAGTAGAGTGACAGGCAACTACAATACCTCAGTAATACATTATAGTTGTTTATCAGTAGGGTGAGAGGCACCTACAATACCTCAGTAGTACATTATAGTTGTTTATCAGTAGAGTGAGAGGCACCTACAATACCTCAGTAGTACATTATAGTTCTTCATAAGTAGAGTGACAGGCAACTACAATACCTCAGTAATACATTATAGTTGTTTATCAGTAGAGTGAGGGGCACCTGCAATACCTCAGTAGTACATTATAGTTGTTTATCAGTAGAGTGACAGGCACCTACAATACCTCAGTAATACATTATAGTTGTTTATCAGTAGAGTGAGGGGCACCTGCAATACCTCAGTAGTACATTATAGTTGTTTATCAGTAGAGTGACAGGCACCTGCAATACCTCAGTAGTACATTATAGTTGTTTATCAGTAGAGTGACAGGCACCTACAATACCTCAGTAGTACATTATAGTTGTTTATCAGTAGAGTGAGGGGCACCTGCAATACCTCAGTAATACATTATAGTTCTTCATCAGTAGAGTGAGGGGCACCTGCAATACCTCAGTAGTACATTATAGTTGTTTATCAGTAGAGTGAGGGGCACCTGCAATACCTCAGTAATACATTATAGTTGTTTATCAGTAGAGTGACAGGCACCTGCAATACCTCAGTAGTACATTATAGTTGTTTATCAGTAGAGTGAGGGGCACCTGCAATACCTCAGTAATACATTATAGTTCTTCATCAGTAGAGTGAGGGGCACCTGCAATACCTCAGTAGTACATTATAGTTGTTTATCAGTAGAGTGAGGGGCACCTGCAATACCTCAGTAATACATTATAGTTGTTTATCAGTAGAGTGACAGGCACCTACAATACCTCAGTAATACATTATAGTTGTTTATCAGTAGAGTGACAGGCACCTGCAATACCTCAGTAGTACATTATAGTTCTTCATCAGTAGAGTGACAGGCAACTACAATACCTCAGTAATACATTATAGTTGTTTATCAGTAGAGTGACAGGCACCTGCAATACCTCAGTAGTACATTATAGTTCTTCATCAGTAGAGTGACAGGCAACTACAATACCTCAGTAATACATTATAGTTGTTTATCAGTAGAGTGACAGGCACCTGCAATACCTCAGTAGTACATTATAGTTGTTTATCAGTAGAGTGACAGGCACCTACAATACCTCAGTAATACATTATAGTTGTTTATCAGTAGAGTGACAGGCACCTGCAATACCTCAGTAGTACATTATAGTTCTTCATCAGTAGAGTGACAGGCAACTACAATACCTCAGTAATACATTATAGTTGTTTATCAGTAGAGTGAGGGGCACCTGCAATACCTCAGTAGTACATTATAGTTGTTTATCAGTAGAGTGAGGGGCACCTGCAATACCTCAGTAGTACATTATAGTTGTTTATCAGTAGAGTGACAGGCACCTGCAATACCTCAGTAGTACATTATAGTTGTTTATCAGTAGAGTGAGGGGCACCTGCAATACCTCAGTAGTACATTATAGTTGTTTATCAGTAGAGTGACAGGCACCTGCAATACCTCAGTAGTACATTATAGTTGTTTATCAGTAGAGTGACAGGCACCTGCAATACCTCAGTAGTACATTATAGTTGTTTATCAGTAGAGTGACAGGCACCTACAATACCTCAGTAATACATTATAGTTCTTCATAAGTAGAGTGAGAGGCACCTACAATACCTCAGTAATACATTATAGTTCTTCATCAGTAGAGTGACAGGCACCTACAATACCTCAGTAATACATTATAGTTGTTTATCAGTAGAGTGACAGGCACCTGCAATACCTCAGTAATACATTATAGTTGTTTATCAGTAGAGTGACAGGCACCTGCAATACCTCAGTAATACATTATAGTTGTTTATCAGTAGAGTGACAGGCACCTGCAATACCTCAGTAATACATTATAGTTGTTTATCAGTAGAGTGACAGGCACCTACAATACCTCAGTAGTACATTATAGTTGTTTATCAGTAGAGTGAGGGGCACCTGATATACCTCAGTAATACATTATAGTTGTTTATCAGTAGAGTGACAGGCACCTACAATACCTCAGTAATACATTATAGTTGTTTATCAGTAGAGTGAGGGGCACCTGCAATACCTCAGTAGTACATTATAGTTGTTTATCAGTAGAGTGTAAGTCATCTACAGTACTTTAGTAATGCATTATATTTTTTCATCAGTAGAGTTCACAAGGTTTATAAGTAACTGCTGTGTATGATTACAAAGGTTAGAGATCAAACCCATGACAGGTTACCATTAACTGGTACAGCATCGGGTGCCATAGGCAAGTTCAGAAATGGGTCATTAACATGACGTTATTAACAAATCAACAAGATTTAGCTGGGGGTAAATATCCCAAATATGATGGATCTGCTAACTATATATAATTGTTACCTTTTAGACTTTTCAAGGTTTCAGTCAATTTCTTTTCATTTTTTTTCCCCACACTAATATATGTTTTCAAATGTTCTTCAATCTCTTGTCCATCTAATCTAATTAATATCTGCAATAAAATGATAACTATGATAACAACCGTACTGTCCAGACAATATTTAATGATAACTCAAATACAAAATTCAAGTGATTGGCTTTGTAAATTCAAACTAGAGTAAAAAAATTGAAGAATGTGTCCATGGGACACGGATGCCCCCGCTAAAGTAAGTCCCAAACAGGAAGTAGTTGTCCAACAGGTCTGAAAGTCGCTTAGGACGTACAACTTGTGATACTGAACCACAATGCCGAATTTCAAATTGTTCTCGTGTACAGTTTCTGAGAAAAGCTTGACGGAAATTTTCATACTCATGTTAACACATTTTCATATCGGCCCGATCGCAAACAGGAAGTAGTTGGACGACAGGTCTGAAAGTCGCTAAGGACGTACAACTTGTGATACTGAACCACACTGCCAAATTTCAAATTGTTCTAATGTACAGTTTCTGAGAAAAGCTTGACGGAAATTTTCATACTCATGTTAACACAATTTCATATCGGCCCAGTTGCAAACAGGAAGTAGTTGTCCGACAGGTCTGAAAGTCGCTAAGGACGTACAACTTGTGATACTGAACCACCCTGCCAAATTTCAAATTGTTCTGATGTATGGTTTCTGAGAAAAGCTTGACGGAAATTTTCATACTCATGTTAGAACATTTTCATATAGGCACAGTCGCAAACAGGAAGTAGTTGTCCGACAGGTCTGAAAGTCGCTTAGGACATACAACTTGTGATACTGAACCACCCTGCAAAATTTCAAATTGTTCTCATGTATGGTTACTGAGAAAAGCTTGACGGAAATTTTCATACTTGTGTTAACACATTTTCATATCGGCCCAGTCCCAAACAGGAAGTAGTTGTCCGACAGGTCTGAAAGTCGCTTAGGACGTACAACTTGTGATACTGAACAACCCTGCCAAATTTCAAATTGTTCTCGTGTACGGTTTCTGAGAAAAGCTTGACGGAAATTTGTACATACAGACGGACGTATTTACGTACAAATGAAGTCCCAAACAGGAAGTAGTTGTCCGACAGGTCTGAAATTCGCTTAGGACGTACAACTTGTGATACTGAACCACTCTGCCAAATTTATGCAAATTTAAAATTGTTCTCATGTACGGTTTCTGAGAAAAGCTTGACGGAAATTTGTTCGGACGTACGTACGTACAGACGGACGGACATGAGTAAAACTTAATGCCCCCGACATGTCGTCGCGGGGGCATAAAAACCTGTGAGCAATGCTCACCATTGATACCCCCGGCTCCACAATTACTTTGAAAATTCAGGTGTTCTTAATTATGAAATTGAAACTTTTTCTAGTTAAACGTGAAGGGGAAGTTGCAGATAAAACATGTAACCCTCCCCAATCCCCCAAAGAATGGCATCCCCTATGTCAATGACAAAGTCCATGTTTTTCTATGGGAAACCTCCAATAATGTTCTGATCAAAATGTTTAATATCCAGTGCACAATGGCAATATGTGACCAAGATTCGGTGTAAGTTTCAACAAATTCCATTCAGTGGTGTAGGAGGAGTTGCAAATAAAAGATGGGTATCCCCTTATGTCCATGACAAAGTCCATGCTTTTCTATGGGAAACCCCAAATATCATTCCGATCAAAATGTTAAATATCTCCTGCACAATGGCACTATGTGACATGGATTCTGTGTAAGTTTCATCAAATTCCATTCAGTGGTGTAGGAGGAGTTGCACATAAGAGATGGGTATCCCCTTATGTCAATGACAGTCCATGTTTTTCTATGGTAAACCACAAATATCATTCCGATCAAAATAATAATTATTTCCTGCACAATAGCACCATGTGATATGGATTCTGTGTAAGTTACAACAAATTCCATTCAGTGGTGTAGGAGGAGTTGCACATAAGAGATGAGGACCCCCTTAGGTCAATGACAATATCCATGTTTTTCTATGGGAAACCCCAAATATCATTCCAATCAAAATGTTCAATATCTCCTGCACAATGGCATTATGTGACAAGGATTCTGTGTAAGTTTTTTTAAATTCCATTCAGTGGTGTAGGAGGAGTTGAATAAGAGATAGCGACCCCCTTAGGTCAATGACAAAGTCCATGTTTTTCTATGGGAAACCCCAAATATCATTCCGCCAAAATGTTAAATATCTCTTGCACAATGGCACTATGTGACAAAGATTCTTTGTAAGTTTCATCAAATTTCATTCAGTGGTGTAGGAGGAGTTGCAAATAAAAGATGGGTATCCCCTTATGTCCATGACAAAGTCCATGCTTTTCTATGGGAAACCCCAAATATCATTCCGATCAAAATGTTAAATATCTCCTGCACAATGGCACTATGTGACATGGATTCTGTGTAAGTTTCATCAAATTCCATTCAGTGGTGTAGGAGGAGTTGCACATAAGAGATGGGTATCCCCTTATGTCAATGACAGTCCATGTTTTTCTATGGTAAACCACAAATATCATTCCGATCAAAATAATAATTATTTCCTGCACAATAGCACCATGTGATATGGATTCTGTGTAAGTTACAACAAATTCCATTCAGTGGTGTAGGAGGAGTTGCACATAAGAGATGAGGACCCCCTTAGGTCAATGACAATATCCATGTTTTTCTATGGGAAACCCCAAATATCATTCCAATCAAAATGTTCAATATCTCCTGCACAATGGCATTATGTGACAAGGATTCTGTGTAAGTTTTTTTTAAATTCCATTCAGTGGTGTAGGAGGAGTTGAATAAGAGATAGCGACCCCCTTAGGTCAATGACAAAGTCCATGTTTTTCTATGGGAAACCCCAAATATCATTCCGCCAAAATGTTAAATATCTCTTGCACAATGGCACTATGAGACAAAGATTCTTTGTAAGTTTCATCAAATTTCATTCAGTGGTGTAGGAGGAGTTGCAAATAAGAGAATGTGTAATGGACGGACGGACACCATGAACACTATATAATAATATAATAATAATCTATGAATAAAATAAATAGAGGCTCCCAGGAGCCTGTAACCACTCCCCTGGAACCAAGAAGATTTACAGTTTCAGTCTAGTTGTTATAGTTTTTAAGTTACTGTGCAAAAACGAAACATTTCTACAATAACTCTTTTAAGGTGCCATCAGACAATTTCTGAAAATTAAATGGTTTGTAGGCCTTGTCCTTAAAGGTAATTTAGAAATTTACAGTTTTACTCTAGGTGTGTTTTAGACTACTTTATCATTCAAAAACTGATCATTTGTCAAAATTCATAATTAAAAGGGCAATAACTCTTAAAAAGAGTCATCTTGCAATTTTGGACTTAGTAATCATTTGTAGGCCTTGCTTTGCTGATCATTTGTGCAATTTACAGTTTCAATCTAGCTGCTATATAGTTTTCAAGTTACAGTGCAAAAATGGAAAATTTCATTAAAAAATTGTCAATTAAGGGCAATAACTCCTATAAGGAGTCATCTGACAATTTCAGACCAAATAAGTGAATTGTAGGACCGTGAAATTGAGGTCAAGGTCAGGTGACACCTACCAGACAGCCATGTACTAGTCATCAGCAACCTATATACCAAATAATGTCATCCTACCATGCATAGTTACAGAGGAACTGCTGTAACCCAAAAACGTTAACGTAGTCACTGGACTGTGAAATTGAGGTCAAGGTCAGGTGACACCTACCAGACAGTCATAAACTAGTCATCAGCAACCTATATACCAAATAATGTCATCCTACCATGCATAGTTACAGAGGAACTGCTGTAACCCAAAAACGTTAACGTAGTCACTGGACTGTGAAATTGAGGTCAAGGTCAGGTGACAACTACCAGACAGTCATAAACTAGTCATCAGCAACCTATATACCAAATATTGTCATCCTACCATGCGTGGTTACAGAGGAACTGTCGTAACCCAAAACTTTAATGTAGTCGCTGGACCGTGAAATTGAGGTCAAGGTCAGGTGACACCTACCAGACAGTCATGTACTAGTCATCAGCAACCTATATACCAAATATTGTCATCCTACCATGCGTGGTTACAGAGGAACTGTCGTAACCCCAAAACTTTAAGGTAGTTGCTGGACCGTGAAATTGAGGTCAAGGTCAGGTGACACCTACCAGACAGTCATGTACTAGTCATCAGCAACCTATATACCAAATATTGTCGTCCTACCATGCGTAGTTACAGAGAAACTGCTGTAACCCGAAAACTTTAACATAGCCACTGGACCGTGAAATTAAGGTCAAGGTCAGGTCACACCTACCAGACAGTCATGTACTAGTCATCAGCAACCTGTATACCAAATATTGTCATCCTACCATGCGTGGTTACAGAGGAACTGTCGTAACCCAAAACATTAATGTAGTCGCTGGACCGTGAAATTGAGGTCAAGGTCAGGTGACACCTACCAGACAGTCATGTACTAGTCATCAGCAACCTATATACCAAATATTGTCATCCTACCATGCGTGGTTACAGAGGAACTGTCGTAACCCCAAAAGTTTAAGGTAGTTGCTGGACCGTGAAATTGAGGTCAAGGTCAGGTGACACCTACCAGACAGTCATGTACTAGTCATCAGCAACCTATACACCAAATATTGTCATCCTACCATGCGTAGTTTCGGAGGAACTGCCGTAACCTAAAAACTTTAACGTAGGCACTGGACCGTGAAATGAGTTCAAGGTCAGGTGACTGACTGGCAAGTACTCATCATAAGCTACCTCTGTACCAAATTTGATGGACCTAGGGCTTGGGCTTACAAATATATGAAGCAAGATGTCAAGTGTTTATGCCGCCGCCGCCGGATTCCCATACATATGTCTCGCCTCCAGCGACTTTCGTCGCAGGGAGACAAAAATTGCCATTTAAGAGCAATAACTCCTATAAGGAGTCATTTAACAGTTTCAGACTTCATGGTGAATTGTAGGGCTTGTACTGCTGATCATTTTTGCTATTAACAGTTTCACTCTAGCTGTTACAGATTTTAAGTTACAGGACACAAACAGAAAATTTTATAACAAATTGTCATTTATAGGCAATAACTAATATTAGGAGTCGTCCGACAATTTCAGACCAATAAAGTGAATTGTAAGGCCTTAATTGCTGATCATTTGTGATATTTACAGTTTCAATCTAGCTGCTATAGTTTTTAAGTTACAGGACAAAAATGGAAAATTTCATAAAAAATTGCCATTTAAGGGCAATAACTCCTATAAGGAGTCAACGACAATTTCAGACCAATGCAGTGAATTGTAGGGCTTGTATTGGTGATCATTTTTGTAATTTACAGTTTTACTCTAGCTGTTATAGTTTTTAAGTTACAGGACAAAAACAGAAAATTAAAAAAAAAAGCCATTTAATGGCAATAACTCCTATAAGGAGTCATCTGACAATTTCAGACTTATACTGTGAATTGTAGGGTTTGTATTGCTGATCATTTTTGCTATTAACAGTTTCACTCTGGCTGTAACATTTTTAAGTTACAGGACAAAAACAGAAAATTTCATAAAAAATTGCCATTTAAGGGCAATACCTCCTATAAGGAGTCATCTGACAATTTCAGACAAATTAAGTGAAATGTAGGCCTTTTATTGCTGATCACTTTTGCAATTTACAGTTTCACTCTACCTCTTATAGTTTTCAAGTTACTAGTATATTGTAAATACCAAAAGTTTTGTCAAAAATCGTCATTAAAGGGCAATTACTCCTACAAGAAGCCAATACACAACTTCACAGTAGTAGGGACTATAGAGGACCTTGATGTGCTGCTCAATTTGAAGTAACGGTTTTCTCTATAGCTATTATAATTTTTGAGATAATGATCAAAAACATGTGTTGACACCCATGTTCTATTTTTAGTAACAGCTGCCATATTTGATCAACACCCTGGGTACAAATTATAAACTAGGAACCCTAAGGATGATTGTGGCCAAGTTTGAAAAAAATTGGCCTAGTGTTTTCAGAGAAGATTTTTGAAAATGTCTATGACGGATGACAGACGACGGACGTCAAGTGATAGCAGGTGATCTAAAAATCCATGAATGATGTAACAAGTGTGTATTAGGTCTTTATCTTGATTGTTGAATTTCAGCTGTATCATGACATCACAGGATGAACATTTGTATGATGTTATACACACATATAATTGATACTTGTGTAAACAATGGTAAACAAATATATGGCAACTGAATAAAATAGACAATTCACAAGCTACGCTTCTTTCTTATTGTCATACAAAACGCTATTTAGTATTGTAAAACAGGGATATGTCGGATTTGTCCTGTCTAGTTCGGAGGTCTTCAAACATTGATCGGAATTATTTACTTCTTATGGTATGAAACAATTACAAAAAGTAGTTAGTTATTGCCCGTGTGCAGAGGGTGCCGTGGTAGCGGTTTCATGTTAATTTCCGGTTATAATGTATGGTCACCAACTCGAATTTCGTCCATACTTGAATTTCGGTGATTTTCCTTCATTCAGCAATGTAAACAATGAACTTAAGGCTAAATTACTTGCAAAATATTGTGCATTTATTGCTCTAACCTATTGACTCCTAAATAATAAAATATAGCACGTTTTAATGAAATTAACGTCTGTTAAACCGTTAAACTTTCATCTCCGAAATTCAAGTGTACTAGTATAATATCAGCGTTTGTAAACTCACACAGAAGAAAACACAATATTAATTCTTAAAAAAAAACCATTAAAGATCTTTCTTGCTGCCATAAAAAAAAGAAATACATTTATTATCGTTTTACAACAGATTTGACATTACAGTTCGCGCAAACATGTCCACCCAGCCCCCCCTTTTTTTCTTATCTGTACGAGAGCATAGCTGTAGGAACTTAATTCTTTACCATTATTTCAGAGCCATTGATATTTCATCAGAACTGAAATACTTTTTAGTCTTTTCTTCACAGCATTGACATATTTTGATTCAACCTTTCTAGCTTCGAAATGGACGACCCCTACAGCGGCATTTAGTAACATTGGTATTGTAACCAGATTTTTAAAAAATGTTTTTTTATAAATATATAAATTGAAAGAGAAAACATGAATATATTTTTGTATGGAAATATTGCTAGTTTATTATAAATAATTGTTGTTTGTTTTCTTAAGGAACATGCCTGGTGAAATGGCGATGTTTGAAACGTAGAATGCATAGTTAAGTAATATTACGAAAGAAGTATAATTATAGTACAATCTTTTCAATTAACTTATTTTTATTCCAGAAAGTTTTGCATTTCTATTTTTTATTTCTTGATCATTAAATTCGTGTATTTATCACAGTAAGATTTAATTGTCAATAGAGTTACGCACATGCATCAGTTTGTAAAACATAAAGACGCTGGACCGGGAACAGCGGTGCCATCTGGTAATTTTCAGGAAGAGATAATTCACTATTGTTTCTCATTAAGTCAGAACTACTAATAGATGGCTAATGACTGGTACCTAAATATCTGTGTTGTGAAGCTCCGAACGATGGCTTATGACTGGTACCTACATATCTGTGTACTGAACCTTTTTACTAGATGGCTACTGACTGGTTCCTACATATCTGTGTAATGAACCTCCAAACTAGATGGCTAATGACTAATACCTACATATCTGTGTAATGAACCTACAAACTAGATGGCTAATGACTAATACCTACATATCTGTGTAATGAACCTCCAAACTAGATGACTAGTGACTGGTACCTACATATCTGTGTAATGAACCTCAAACTAGATGGCTAATGACTGGTACCTACATATCTGTGTAATGAACCTTTAAACTAGATGGCTAATGACTGGTACCTACATATCTGTGTAATGAACCTCCAAACTAGATGGCTAATGACTGGTACCTACATATCTGTGTAATGAACCTCCAAACTAGATGGCTTATGACTGGTACCTACATATCTGTGTACTGAACCTTTTTACTAGATGGCTACTGACTGTTACCTACATATCTGTGTACTGAACCTCCAAACTAGATGGCTAATGACTGGTACCTACATATCTGTGTAATGAACCTCCAAACTAGATGGCTAGTGACTGGTACCTACATATCTGTGTAATGAACCTCCAAACTAGATGGCTAGTGACTGGTACCTACATATCTGTGTAATGAACCTCCAAACTAGATGGCTAATGACTGGTACCTACATATCTGTGTAATGAACCTCCAAACTAGATGGCTAATGACTGGTACCTACATATCTGTGTAATGAACCACCAAACTAGATGGCTAATGACTGGTACCTACATATATGTGTTGTGAAGCTCCGAACTAGATGGCTTATGACTGGTACCTACATATCTGTGTAATGAACCTCCAAACTAGATGGCTAATGACTGTTACCTACATATCTGTGTAATGAACCTCCAAACTAGATGGTTAATGACTGGTACATACATATCTGTGTAATGAACCTCCAAACAAAATGGCTAGTGACTGGTAGCTACATATCTGTGTAATGAACCTCCAAACTAGATGGTTAATGACTGGTACATACATATCTGTGTAATGAACCTCCAAACAAGATGGCTAGTGACTGGTAGCTACATATCTGTGTAATGAACCTCCTAACTAGATGGCTAATGACTGTTACCTACATATCTGTGTAATGAACCTCCAAACTAGATGGCTTATGACTGGTACCTACATATCTGTGTAATGAACCTCCAAACTAGATGGCTAGTGACTGGTACCTAGATATCTGTGTAATGAACCTCCAAACTAGATGGCTAATGACTGGTACCTACATATCTGTGTAATGAACCTCCAAACTAGATGGCTAATGACTGGTACCTACATATCTGTGTAATGAACCTCCAAACTAGATGGCTAATGACTGGTACCTACATATCTGTGTAATGAACCTCCAAACTAGATGGCTTATGACTGGTACCTACATATCTGTGTAATGAACCTTTAAACTAGATGGCTAGTGACTGGTAGCTTCATATCTGTGTTGTGAACCTTCAAACTAAATGGATACTGACTGGTACCTATACATGTGTAATGAACCTTCAAATTACTAGTAGATGTCAAATGACTGGTATTTAAATATATGCAAATTAAAAAAAAATTTTATAACCTCCATTAAAGCAATTATAATCTTACTGCTGTAATCACAGGGAATACTTGTGTCATCATTTCATCATCAATGTCATCTTTGATTATGATATATCGGATATAAGACTTCAGTCTACACAAGTCAGCACCAATACTAGTATCTTCCTTTGGTGGTACTGGTGGTGGTATTTCTGTTTCAAATATAACTGACACCAAAGTAATCATAGTATCAACATCAAGTCTGCTTCCAATCTGACCTCTGACTGCTGAAAATAAAATGGAATGAATTACCACAACATTTTATGCTGGTTAATGTCGGCAGAAACGTAAAATACATAATTTGTCCAAATCATGAAGTTTTCTTTGTTACTTTTAGATAAGGTAAAAGTCATTACTGATGACGAGTGATACGACAGTGAAGTATACCGTTGTTTGTTAGTCATGTATTCAAAACATATTCAAAAGTTTTCAAATTTTATGAAATAATTAGACAAATTATCAATGATCACATTATGACGAGCTAAATTATTATTATCTCGTACATGGTATTTAGGTCCCTTAAGAAGAAAACCCTAACCTATAAGTTCAATATTTTTCAGATATGACAGGTAGGCACACTGGAAATCCTTGTCACTTAAGGTTGGAGTCATACCCACCCTGCCCCACGGGAGATTCCAACCCACAACTTCAGTGTTGACAGGCAAGTGATGACTAACTACCTTATCCACTGAGGCCCCTGATTGAATGAAATGGTAAGGATATTAAATGTTCATTACATAATATAAATATAAACTAGAGTCTCAAGGGAGCCTTTATTTCTCAATTGCTGGGTGGGGAAGGTACTTAAAAGGGGAGACACAAAAAAAACATTGCTAATTTTATTGGACTGACCTCGGTCTACACAAGTTTCATAGCAGATCATATTAAAACACTATATAATATATAGGCATTTCTGTATGGTCTTGAAAAGAAAAACTTCGAAGATGTACATGTCAATGGTAAATTCAGGGATTACAAAATGAAAAGTTAAAATTTATAAAGAGGGTGATTTTTCTATTTTCAGCCAATGAGACTTTACAAGAATTTGTCTAAAAAAATTTTAGCAATCAGAACAAAATATGGAATAATTGTAAATGACATCAATAACCTCATTCAAGCATCTAGTTCAGGTAACTACTTATTTCCGAAATATTGAAGATTTATTGAATTACAGATGCCAATACATGTAGCTAAATATAACATTTGAGCAAAAAACCTATGAGGCAAAAACATGGTACAGTACCAGGCCACAAATATTGCCCTTTGATTTTTGTGGTCTAAGAATTAATTTTCAATAAAACTGTCATTTCAGAGATAAACAGATATTTTTTGTCTTTATTTTAGTGTCAACATTTAGCACCATTCACAACAGCGAAAACCATATTTTTTCCCAATTATGAAAGTAAAATTCCCAATTCAGAAGGTTTTGTAATCCTAATTCTAAAAATAACACTGAAATATTACAAAGATGTTAAATGCAATGAAAGATGACACATAATATGAAAAACTATAAAAGTTCTCAACCAAACCTTTCGACCATTGTAATTAGCATACAAATCAGTGTTAACTTAAAGCCAAAGCAGGGTACAATTTTAGACTTTAGTATATATATGATTTACAATGTAGTTCTGATGTCATTTATTTAGACTACAGAAACACATAAGAGATAAAGTGAAAGTTAAATGTTATAAAGTAATGTTTGCAGTTTCTAACGACCAAGATTCCAGGAAATTTGCTCCTTAATTATAAATCTAATTGTTTCTATGTCTTTTTAATGTAACCAAAGATGGATACATATTTAAATTTCTTTTTCCAAACTCTTTATCAGAATTATTTTGTTTTGAATTAGTCAGTTTTGGGGTCATTCTTGACTACTTAATTACTAAACCAGTTTAATCTATTTTAAGACAAGTTTAGCTTTTCTAAAAAGCTAACCGTCTCTTAGCTGCATTACAATTTTATTGATTGATTTATTAAAGTATCTGTTTTTTGTAATTTATATGTAAGGTAGGCACGGGGGGGGGGGGGGGGGTGTACTTGGTATATATAGGGTAATACGGATGTGCGGCCCGAATAGGTCACTTTTTTAGCTCTCCATAATACTAGTATATGAATAGGTAGCTTTTTTCATTGAAAAATATATCATTGGGTAGTTGTAAATTATCTAAATATATTCCATGCCTCAATTCTCATCTTAAGCATGTTAAGCCTATGTAAACCACAGTGATTTTACAAACAAAGTGTTCCATTAACATCAATTTATCATTTTGGTAGTAAACTTACTATTTTGTCAATGGGGATGTGTAGTAATAAATATATGAATAGGTCTGATTTAATCATTCAATATATGATTAGGTCCTGTTTTATAGTATCCGAAAATATATGAATAGGGTGGGTTTTCAAATGTCCATCGCCGAAATTCGGGTGTACTAGTATACATGTACCTTTTAAGGACATTGTTTACGCTTGAGAGATTTAAATGCCTGTCGTCACTTCACACGTGCTTTTTAAAAAATAATTAAACAAAAGTTGACCCCTAAACAACAAATGTTCAAAATTAGCGGTAAAAATATGTTTTGTTAAATTTGCATCAATATCAGAACGAAAATCAAGATACAGAACATATAATTTCCTAACCCAAACAGCTTTAAAACGTAGGGAGATTTTGGTACAATGTTTACCTTTTAATTGTTCACTGACCAATGCATTGAATGAAATAGAAGTCAATATGTGGAACGTTACATTACTACACTAAAATACTGATCAACAAAAATAAGATATAGAACATATAATTTTTTCCAAAACAGCTTTATAAAGTAGTGAGATTTTGGTACAATGTTTACCTTATAATTGTTTACTGACCAATGCATTGAATGATGTTTGTTTGAATGGTGTTTTAACGCCACTTTCAGCAATTTTTCAGCTATTTCATGGCGTCCAGTTTTTATTGGGGGAGGAAGCCGGAGTACCCGGAGAGAACCCCCGACCTGCGGTAGGAAAACTGGCAATCCTTGTCAATTAAGATTGGAGTCAAGTACACCCTGCCTGCAGTGAGAATCGAACCAGCAATCTCAGTGTTGACAGACCACGTGATCAATAGTAGACGAACTACCTTGACCACTCGGCCACCGAGGCCCCCCTGCATTGAATGAAATAGAAGTAAATATGTGGAACGTTACATTACTACACTAAAATACTGATTACAACCCCGATTCGACCTAAGAATATATCGAAATTTCAGTACACATACTAGTGCGATCCTGACGTAAACCAATGAAATGATAAAAATATTTCTAGATTTAGTTAACCACCCAATAAAGTAACAGAGAGTCATTTACTCCGAAGACTGATCGTCATTTGACTATGTATACCGTCTCCCATGGGAGACGGTTATCAACAGGCAAGGAAAATTGCATTATAATAAACAATGTTAAAAAGCAATGTTTTTACTTTATTCAGGTTAATGACTTTTTCCCCAATTGTGGAGTTTATGTTGTAAACTAAATGGGCCCAGACCCCATTTGAAAAAGATAGAAAAATACCAGGAGGAAAGTAAAGACAAAATTTTAAAATAAACATTCAATGAAATGTATTGAAATAAGAGTGCATGTTTATTAGTTCAGTGAGAAAACAAGCATGGACGCAGAAAAATGTATCGCCTGTATTCCGCATCAGTAACGAAAAAAATTACGTCATAAACCTTACGTAAATAGTATTAAATAGTTATTATTTAAAATATACAATCCATGGTTACCAGAGAAACAGACCTTATCCAAACTTTAATTAGTCACTGCACCATGAAATTGCGGTCATGGTCAGTTGAGACCTACGAGAAACTTATCATTAGCTACCTATATACCAAATACTGTCATCTTACCATGCATGGTTACAGAGGAAGTGCCCTAATAAAAAAACTTTAACATAGTCGCTGGACCGTCAAATTAAGGTCAAGATCAGGTGACACTTACCAGACAGTCATGTACTATTCATCAGCAACCTATATACCAAATATTGTCATCCTACCATGCATGGTTACAGAGGAACTGCCCTAACCCAAAAACTTTAAAGTAGTCGCTTAGCCGTTAAATTGAGGTCAAGTTCAAGCAGACTGTCATGTATTATTCATCAGCAATCTATACACCAAATATTGTCATCCTACCATGCAGGGTAACAGAGGAACAGCCGTAACTCAAAAACTTTAATGTAGTCACTGGACTGTGAAATTGAGGTCAAGGTCAGGTGACACCTACCAGACAGTAATGTACTATTCATTAGCAACCTATACACCAAATATTGTCATCCTACCATACATGGTTACAGAGGAACAGCCGTAACCCAAAAACTTTAACGTAGTTGCTGGACCTTGAAATTGAGGTCAAGTTCAAGCAGACAGTCATGTACTATTCATCAGCAACCTATACACCACATATTGTCATCCTACCATACATGGTTACAGAGGAACAGCCGTAACCCAAAAACTTTAACATAGTTGCTGGATCTTGAAATTGAGGTCAAGTTCAAGCAGACAGTCATGTACTATTCATCAGCAACCTATATACACCAAATATTGTCATCCTACCATGCATGGTAACAGGAACAGCAGTAACCCAAAAACTTTAACGTAGTCGCTGGACTGTAAAATTGAGGTCAAGGTCAGGTTACATCTACCAGAGAGTCATGTACTATTCATCAGCAACCTATACACCAAATATTGCCATCCTACCATACGTGGTAACAGGGGAACAGCCGTAATCCAAACACTTCAACATAGTCCCTGGACCGTGAAATTGAGGTCAAGGTTAGGTGACACCTACCAGACAGTCATCTACTATTCATCAGCAACCTATATACCAAATATTGTCATCCTTCCATGCTTGGTTAGAGGAAAAGCCGTAACCCAAACTCTTTAACGTAGTCGCTGGACCGCGAAATTGAGGTCAAGTTCAGGTGACACCTACCAGACAGTAATCTACTATTCATCAGCAACCTATATACCAAATATTGTCATCCTACAATAAGTGGTTACAGAGGAACAGCCCTAACCCAAACACTTTAACATAGTCGCTGGACCGTAAAATTGAGATCAAGGTCAGGTGACACCTACGTACAGTCATGTGCTATTAATCAGCAACCTATAAACCAAATATTTTCATCCTACCATAAGTGGTTACAGAGGAACATCTGTAACCCAAACACTTTAACATAGTCGCTGGACCGTGAAATTGAGGTCAAGGTCAGGGTACACCTATCAGACAGTCATGTACTATTCATCAGCAACCTATACAGAAAATATTGTCATCCTACCATGTGTAGTTACAGAGGAACTGTCGTAACCCAAAAACTTTAACGTAGTCGCTGGACCGTGAAATTGAGGTCAAGGTCAGGTGGAACCTACTAGACAGTCATGTGCTATTAATCAGCAACCTATACACCAAATAGTGTCATCCTACCATAAGTGGTTACAGAGGAACAGCCGTAACCCAAACACTTCAACATAGTCGCTGGACCGTGAAATTGGGGTCAAAGTCAGGTGACACCTACCAGACAGTTATGAACTATTCGTCATTAAATATCACCCTTCTATAAGTGGTAACAGAGGAACAGCCGTAACCCAAACACTTTAACATAGTCGCTGGACCATGAAATTGAGGTCAAGGTCAGGTGACACCTACCAGACAGTCATGTACTATTCATCAGCAACCTATACACCAAATAGTGTCATCCTACCATAAGTGGTTACAGAGGAACTGCCGTAACCAAAACACTTCAACATAGTCGCTGGACCGTGAAATTGAGGTCAAGGTCAAGTGACACCTACCCAGACAGTTATGTACTATTCATCAGCAACCTATACACCAAATATTGTCATCCTACCATAAGTGGTTACAGAGGAACTGTAACTCAAAAACTTTAACGTAGTCGCTGGACCATGAAATTGAGGTTAAGGTCAGGTGACAGGTGACTGACTGGCAAGTACTCATCATTATCTACCACTGGACCAAATTTGATGGACCTAGGGCTTGGCTTAGAAAGATATGAAGCAAGATGTCCAAGTGTTTACCTGCAGCTGCCGCCCGAATCTCGTACATTTGACTCACCTCCAGCAACTATCGCCGCAGGCAAGACAAAAACAATGTCCTCTTTTAAAAGTCTTTTCTGACTTTATCATTTAGGGAAGGGATGTTTATAAAGCTTTAAGATATGAAAGCTTTCTAACCTGTTTACATGTTTTCTAGAGTGGAATGAGTTTTTTTTAAGTTAAAATAATTTGGGGTGATAAACAGTACAATATTTAGTTACAAAATGCTAGTTATATAAATACAGAAATGTTTGGACTGAATTGTAATTAAACACCAATAATAACCCAATGCACACTATTAGTAGGTGATAGACTTCTGTATTTGAATGTCCAGGGATTACATTACTACAGAACTCCTCTATATCTTTATTTTATCATCAGTCAAGTATTACCGTGTGCAGGGTCATAGCTAGAAGAGTTACATTGTCATGATTGTGGAGTCACAAAAAACTAGAGGGGTTTGGTGGCATGCCCTCCCACTCCACCTTAAAATTTGGAAAACAATGGTGCAATTTGGAGCCTTTTGGGGAGTTGTTAATAGCTTTTTTTAGTAATGAAAATGGACAGTTTATTGATTGCAGGTACACAAAATGTAGATAATTTTTTTTAGTTTTGTTGTCAAATCGTGGGATGCAGCTGCCTATTCCATACTTGGGGCAAAGAAGATTTATCTCCCATTTGCAGAGTTATCTGTTCTTTAGAGCAGGTACTTTATAGTACCTACTGTGGGTAAAAAGTAGTTTTTCTACAATATTTTTTTAATTGACATATAGCAAAGCATCCGGCAAAATTTATTACAATATGCAAACTAATTCTGCAGTTTTTTTAGTTGTACTGGAAGAGTCAGTCCACAGACATTATTTTAAAAAAAAATAAAAACGTGATTTTTCCCTATCTGTTCAATACTAGATACCTGCTGTTATGAATGACAACTCATGCAAATGGGAAGTAACTCTTGTATTCCGAAAATAGGGAATATGCTGAATCCACTTGATTTTGACAACAAATCCAAAACTAGAGGCTTCCAGGAGCCTGTAATCGCTCACCTGGAATCCAAATGACTTAAACTAAATTAAAATTTTTGAAATTTACAGTTTCAGTCTAGTTGTTTTAGCTTTTAAGTTACTGTGCAAAAACTAAACATTTCTTCAAAAAATTTGTGCCATCGACAATTTCTGAAAATTAAATGGTTTTTAGGCATTGTCCTTTAGGGTACTTTAGAAATTTACAGTTTTACTCTTCTAATAGGTGTGTTATAGACTAATTTATAATTAAAAAACTGTTCATTTGTCCACATTCATAATGAAAGGGCAATAACTCCTATAAAGAGTCAGCTTGCAATTTTGGACTAAGCAATCATGTGTAGGGCTTCTATTGCTGATCATTTGTGCAATTTACAGTTTTTATCTAGCTACTATATTTTTCAAGTTAAATGTCAAAAATGGAAAATTTCTTTACAAAATTGTCATTTAAGGGCAATAACCCCTATAAGGAATCTGACAATTTCAGACCAATTAAATGAATTGTAGGGCTTTTTTGGCTGATCATTTTTGCAATTTATTATTTCACTCTAGCTTTTATGGTTTTTAAGTTACAGGACAAAAACAAAACAATTTCATAAAAAATTGCAATTTAAAGGGAATAACTCCTATAAAGAGTCATCTGACAATTTCAGACTTAAATAGTAATTTGTAGTGCTTGTATTGCTGATCATTTTTGCTATTAACAGTTTCACTCTCGCTGTTACAGTTTTTAAGTTACAGGACAAAAACATAAAATTTCATACAAAATCGTCATTTATAGGCAATAACTTATTTAAGGAGTTGTCTGACAATTTCAGACCAATCAAGTGAATTGTAGGGTCTTTATTGCTGATCATTTGTGCAATTTACAGTTTCAATCTAGCTGCTATAGTTTTCAAGTAACAGGAGAAAAACGGAAAATTTCATAAAACATTGCCATTTAAGGGCAATAACTCCTGAAAGGAGTTGTCTGACAATTTCAGACTAATACAGTGAATTGTATGGCTCGTATTGTTGATCATTTTTGCTATTTACAGTTTTACTCTAGCTGTTATAGTTTTAAAGTTACAGGACAAAAACGGAAAATTTCATAAAAAATTACCAATTAAGGGCAATAACTCATAAAAGGAGTCGTCTGACAATTTCAGACCAATTAAGTGAATTGTAGAGCTTTTATTGATGATCATTTTTTTGCCATTTACAGTTTCACTCTACCTCGTATAGTTTTCAGGTTATATTGTAAATACCAAAAATTTTGTCAAAAATCGTCAAAAAAGGGCAATAACTCCTACAAGACGCCAATACACAACTTCGCACTAATAGCAACTATTGTAGACCTTAATGTGCTGATCAATTTGAAGTAACGGTTTTCTCTATAGCTATTATAGTTTTTTAGATAATGATCAAAAACCTGTGTTGACCCCCATGTTCTATTTTTAGTAACAGCGGCCATATTTGTCTGTTGATCAACACCCTGGGTACAAACTTGAAACTAGGAACCCTAAGGATGATTGTGGCCAAGTTTGAAAAAAATTGGCCCAGTGGTTTCAGAGGAGAAGGTTTTTGAAAAAGTTTACGACGGACGACGGACGCCAAGTGATAGCAAAAGCTCACTTCGGTCCAGGTGAGCTAAAAATATATATGGTTTGATTTGTGAATTAAACTAACATGACTTTAAGAAATAAAACCAATATTTATTGTCATTTTGAATTTTTTTATTTCATCTCATTGAATGTTCTTGAGTTGCAATTTTGAACACTTCTGCAAAAATTACCTTTTAGGGGTCATCCATAATTGTCAACCATTTTCACAAGTGTGCAACAAGCACACTTTTTGAGACCCCCACCCCCCATCAAAAGTATACATCAACCATTAAACTAATATAAAAACCAAACTGCACGGATACGAAAAATTTCTGAAGACAAAAAAAAGTGTACACAAAAATGTCGAAATTTATGAAAATGGTTGCCAATTATGAACGACCACTAAATGGAATTACTATTAAAAGGAACACATATGCATCAAAATTCATTTTGCAGATGTTGATCAGATGAATAATTTGTACGGAAAAGATTTTCTCTAGCCCTACCGGTTTTAAAATGCTGAAGAAAAATGATGACAATTTGGATGATTTAGGGGCAATAACTATTATCAAGCAGTGTCACACATCTTCAACTCAATGGAGAGTCTTGTAGAGCTTTTGATGCTGAAGAAAAAGGTTAACTTAAGATCTTCTGTATCAATACTTTTTGAACTATAAGCCAAAAACTTTATCTTGACCCCCCCCCCCCCCTCCTGCTCTATTTTTAGCTAAGGCAGCCAGGGTGGTTGTCAACTGTCTTGAGTTGTGCCATTTCCGTACAGGACCTCCTAAAATAATGTGTGCAGTGTTTCAAAGCAGTTCTTTCAGTGGTTTTAGATTAGAAGATTTTTAAAAATTCATTCAGTTGATTTTAAAAACAGGTCAAAGGGAAAAACTCCTCAACCGTTGATCAGGCAATCTTTACCCTAACTCATATTTGTAGCTCTCATGGACTTGAACAATTTAGCAATGCTAAATTTTTCTCTAGTTCTAATGATGTTTAAGATTTTGAGGGAAAAATAGCTAAAATCATTTATTTTTGACGATTAATGGGCAATAACTCCTTCAAGGGGTTATCATACAACTTCGACTTTAGATGCTGAAAAGGAAATTCTCTTCAGTTGTCCTGTATCTGTTATACCTTTTGAACTATATGCCAAAAACTGTATTATGCCCCCCACCCCCTTGTTCTATTTTTAGCCGAGGCGACCATGTTGGTTGGTCTGAGGCCATGGTTTGTGCAAACTTAGTAGAAGACATTTTAATGATGATGTATGCAAAGTTTCAAAGCAGTCCTTTCTGTGATTTTGGAGAAGATTTTAAAAATAAACTTAACGACAACGATGGACAAAGATGGACGCCAAGTAATGCCAATAGCTTACATGACCATTCAGGTCAGATGAGTTAAACATTTTTTATCCAGGCCCATGTTACCACTGGACTAACACATTTTTTAACAGACCTGTTTCCCCAATAGATGTAAAGTTTGTTTTAATTCGCTTATTTGTTTCCTTGTATTTGCGTATTTAGCACTGCTTTATTTGAGAGGAAAACTTGCTGATGTTTTAATAGATGTAATAGATTATATGTGTACTGAACACTTGTCAAATAAGAACTTAAAGTTATTGATATAGTTCAGGGTTATGATGAGTATAAATAATTTTACATATATATTAAGAGTTTTGTTTACTATGCTTTAGTCATTTTGGTAGAAATCCCAAGATTATTTATTATTGATTAGAGTTATCCTTCTTCATGTTCTTAGTACGGATTTAGTGTATCTATATTGCAGTTTATCACAGTGCCCGAAAAAAATATTTTGGGTCAGTAGAAATTTGAAATCACTGGCCCAAAATGATTATGACTTGCCCAATTTTTCGTTGACAAGCAATGGGTACATAGTACAGTTCTGACTTACTAATAACCTTGCCTGATTGACCTGTGGAGCCTCCATCTCATCTGACTTTTTACCTTGTCTGATTTACTAAATTTCTGTCTCTGTGACCTGTGTAGCTTCTATCTCACCTGACTAATTACCTTGCCCGATTGACTAAATTTATGTCTCTGTGACTTGTGGAGCCTCTATCTCATCTGACTTATTACCTTGCCTGATTTACTAAATTTCTGTCTCTGTGACCTGTGTAGCTTCTATCTCACCTGACTAATTACCTTGCCCGATTGACTAAATTTCTGTCTATGACCTGTGTTGCCTCTATCTCATCTGACTAATTACCTTGTCTGATTGACTGAATTTCTGTCTCTGTGACCTGTGTAGCCTCTATCTCATCTGACTAATTACCTTGTCTGATTGACTGAATTTCTGTCTCTGTGACCTGTGTAGCCTCTATCTCATCTGACTAATTACCTTGTCTGATTGACTGAATTTCTGTATCTGTGACCTGTGTAGCCTCTACCTCATCTGACTAATTACCTTGTCTGATTGACTGAATTTCTGTCTCTGTAACCTGTGTAGCCTCTATCTCATCTGCTAGACTGGTGTAATCTGTATCCTCTCTGAGCACCTGTAGAAATGTTGTGTATCCATGTTCATTGTGGATTTTTCTTAATAAACAACGGACCTTCTCAGATGTACAGGAACAGGAATTAATTTCTTCATTATCATCAATACTTAGAACACCGCCTTCAACCAATTGATCAAGTATACTGTCTGAACCAAGCTCTTTGACAAGTTTGTGGTAGTTTTTTTGTATTTTGACGATATATTCACCTATTACTGAAAAAATATAAATATTAGAAATGTTAAAAAGGCCTATTCTACACTATTGAAAATTTTCAATTCAAACTGGAGCGACATTACATGTACATGGTACACAACAAGGCTACTTTCTAATTTTGAACATTTAAAATTAAATCTGAGTTACTCCCCTTTGTACTGTTTGTTAAGTCTGTAAAAGGCCCATGTTTTTGTGTATGTTAATGAAAATAATAATTCCTCCAGCCTTTGTTTTCTCCCTTGCAATTGAATTAAATTCATTTATGTACATTTATTTTGTATTATGTGAATATTAATTTCAGTTTTGTTTTTGATTAACATTTTTTAATTTTGAGAAGATATCACCAAAAAAAAAACCATATTTCTAATAGGTTTCAGATTTCTACAGTAACTGCAAAGTCAATATGTAATAATTGTATGAAATTGAGAAAATTCTCACAGATAGCTGAAAAGCTTTATTACACTAGAAAAGTGTGCAACTTTTCATTTACAAGAAATAAATTCTACTATTTACAAAAATATTACATTTTCATGTACATAACATTTTTTATACCAAAATCAGGGCTTTAATTAATAACTCTACATGTCCCCATAAAAGATTTAAACTTGTTAATAGCATTGTTATAATGGAGCAGGGCTCGCGTTGGAGGGCGACTCGGGCGAAGAAGTCGCCTTATCGTGGTCCCACATCGCCGTCGACCATCTTGAAAAGCGAAGTGAAGTCGCCCTTTCATTTTGTAGAATCGCCTAATGTCGCCTTTCAATTTTTATTCCCATTTTGGTAAGAAATGTTCATATTTTTGATACCGCGTAATGTTTATTTTGTTAACGCGCCAAAGTTGAACTGGTACCCTTTTAACTTTTATTTGGTATATGAAGCGTAGGTTTAAAATATGACCGGAAACCAGTTCATAGCACATTAACTTGTGAAAATTTCCGGAGCGGATATGAATTTGGTGCCAGAGATTGCAGATAGTGGTGAAATGAAATTTGCAATGATAGAAACGTAGTAAAAATAATATTTTGGTAGTTATTTAAAACAAATTTAAGTTAAATATGCTTAAATACTTTTAATAGTGAATTTTACATAATATATTATGTGTCACGATGATGTAATTTTCTACTTCTAGTTCTAATAGTACTTCATTATAAATCAAATTGTGTATCAATGACAAAGAAACATTTATTTTAATGAACAGTTTTGTGACAGTTTATTCTTTTTTATTGTTATGTTTAATGCATGTATTTTAAAAAATGTGTGAAATAAGTATACTGAATAGTTAATCAAATCTTTGATACTTTATCCTCAATAAATTAAACTGCTAAAAAAACATATAACAATGAAAATGTAAACACTTAGTTAAAAAAAAACAAAGTAAACAGGATGCTTTAGTGACATATAATGCAACTTCTCCCTGTTGTCCACCCACTTCTCCCTGTTTTATCCTCACTTCTCCTTGTCAGCAACCCAAAAGATAAGTGACTTCTCCCTATAATTTTGACTCAGCGTGAGCCCTGATGGAGTGACGAATGCAATGTGTAATCATCAAACACGTGTTAGGACGCCTTCCTGTCAAGTCCTGATAGGTTGATTTAATGTTTGCGTCCAGCGAGCAGTATTTCAGCTATATTCAGGATAAAAACAATTTAACAAACACTACATCAACAAACTAGAGGCTCCCAGGAGCCTGTATCGCTCACCTGAACCTAAAAACCAAACAACCCTTTTTTATCCAGCTATTCTTTGCTATAAGGAATTGCCAACACTTCTGCAAAAATGATTAATTTTGACCTTTTAAGGGAAATAACTCCTATAAGGAGGATCTTTCGATGGTTAGAGGGAGAAGGGTGTTTCACTTCAAATTTGCTGTACCTG
This sequence comes from Limnoperna fortunei, assembly GCA_944474755.1. Lineage (NCBI taxonomy): Eukaryota > Metazoa > Mollusca > Bivalvia > Mytilida > Modiolidae > Limnoperna > Limnoperna fortunei. The sequence continues at coordinate 63,830,091 of OX104121.1, read as the reverse complement.
TTATACTTTTTTAACTATCAGTCGAAAACTCTCTCGACCCCCCCCCCTTTTTTTCATTTTTTCTATTTTAATCCAACGTAGCTATGTAGGTAGTCAGGTGTCATGATTTGCACAATTTTGGTAGAGGACATCCTAAAGATGATGTGTGCAATTTTTCAAAGCAGTCCTTTCATTGGTTTAAGAGGAGAAGATTTTTTAAAATCAAGTAAAATTGATTAAAAAAATGTTCAAGGAGATAATTCCTAAACGGTTCATCAGACAATCTTGACCCTAAAGTCATTTTTGTAGCCCTCATAGAGCAGAACAATGAAGCCATGCTAACTTTTTCTCTAGTTCTAATAATTTTCAAGATTTTGAGGCAAAAATGGGAAAAATCATCAATTTTGACAATTAAAGGGCAATAACTCCTATAAGGAGTCATCATACAACTTCAACCCAATGGAGTGTTTCTTAGAGCTTTTGATGCAGATGAAGGCATGTCTCTTCGGTTTTCCTGTATCTGTTACACTTTTTTAAATATAAGCCAAAAACTGTATTTTACCGCCTCCCCCCCCCCATCCTATTTTTAGCCATGGTGGCCATGTTGGTTAATCTGCAGTCATTGTTGGTGCAAACTTGGTTGAGGACATTTGGCAGATGATGTGTACAAAGTTTCAAAGCAGTACTTTCAGTTGTTTCAGAGGAGAAGATTTTAAAAAATCAATTAAAACCTATTAAAAAAACAGTTCAAGGGGAATAACTCTTAAACGGTTAATCAGACAATCTTGACCCTTAAGTCATTTTTGTAGCCCTCATAGAGCAGAACAATTAAGCAATGCTAACTTTTTCTCTAGTTCTAATAATTTTCAAGATTCATCAAGTCATCATACAACTTTGACCCGATGGAGTGTTTAGTAGAGCTTTAGATGCTGAAGAAGGAAGGTCTCTTCGGTTTTCCTGTATCTGTTATACTTTTTGAACTATAAGCAAAAAACTGTATTTTGACCCCTCTGTTCTATTTTTAGCCATGGCAGCCATGTTGGTTGGTCTGAGGCCATGATTTGGGCAAACTTGGTAGAGGGCATTTTACTGATGATGTATGCAAAGTTTCAAAGCAATCCCTTCAGTGGTTTTGGAGGAGAAGATTTTTGAAGAAAAGTTAACGACGACGACGACGGACGATAACGGACGCCAAGTGATGGCAATAGCTCACATGACCCTTCGGGTCAGGTGAGCTAAAAAGGGTGGGACGGGAAATATGTAACCAAATTTTGACTGTCACTGGGAAAGTTTGGAGATGGAGAAATAGCCTTTTGTAGCACCTACAATGAGCCTACTCTTTTTTTCAAAATCTACAAACGGTGTCTTTATAGTACAAGGAGCCTGGCACTCTCCAAACACGTCACCCACTATGGTCCACAGCCAGGCTTCCGTATTATGACCCGACAACTCAGGAACCTCCCCAGTGGTATGGTCCCAGCCACACTGATAAGAAACCTTGTCAAGGCTCAGGACACTGGGATGAAGTCGCCCAAGGTGCCTCAAAAGCAAAGTTCAAGTGACCCTGTTATTTTCAACAAGTTGACCGATGGTTCACAGAAGATACTGTGTATCTGGTTCAACTGGGAGTCTAGAACAACAGCCAACAACAAAAATTGTAATCGTTTGATAAACTCTTTAAATGGGAAAAAATAGTGAATTATCTCTTCCTGAAAATTACCAGATGGCACCGCTGTTCACGGTACAGCTTCTTTATGTTTACAAACTGATGAATGTGCGTAACTCTATTGACATTGATATTTGAATCTTAGTGTGATAAATTTGTGAATTTAACAATTTCTGCTTTGAAAGAAGAATGATCAAGAATTAAAAAATAGAAATGCAAAACTTTCTGGAATAAAAATGAGTTAATTAAAAAGTTTGTAATCTAATTAATCTTCTTTCGTAATATTACTAAAATATGCATTCTGCGTTTCAAACATCACCGTTTCATCATGTTCCTTAAGAAAACAAAAAAACGATTATTTATAATAAACTAGCAATATTTCCATACAAACAATATTTTCTCTTTAAATTTATATATTTATAAGAAAGTATTTTTTTAAATCTTGTTACAATACCAATGTTACTCCACTGCCACTGTATGTGTCCTCCATTTCGATGTTAGAAAGGTAGAAGCCAAAAATTTCAATGCCGTTAAAAAAAGACCAAAAAGTATTTCAGTGCTGATGAAATATCAATTGCTCGGAAAAAATGGTAAAGAATTAAGTTCCTACAGTATAAACATGTAGGCTCTAGTACAGATAAGAAAAGAGGAGAGGGGGGTTGCGCAAACTGCATGTCAAATCTATTGTAAAATGATAATAAATGTATTTCTTTTTTTTATGGACGCAAGAGATATTTAATGTTTTGTTTTGAAGAATCAATATTGTTTTTTCTTCTTTGTGAGTTTTCCAACACTTATATTATATTATAACCGGAAATTAACATGGATCTGCTACCACGGCGACACCTGCACACGGGCGAAAACTCACTACTTTTCGTAATTGGTTTCTAATTGTAACTTTACATGTCTTATGTCTTCTTTGTAGATTCCGCCTATACCAGGCGCACCACCAAATTTTCTTCAGTGTTAGGGTTAAAAAAGTTATTATCATAAAATAAATTAAAAACAGCACTGGTGTGGAATAAAAAGTTTTAAAAAACGGGGGATTTAAGCAGAATAAAATGATAAAATAAAGTAGGGGGATCAAAACTTATGTACATAACCTCACCATGAGCAAGAGACAAAACTGTACTCTTAGTTGAAATAGTGGGATTGACAGTTCTATAGTAACATTGCAGCTCGTTTTTGATGTAGTCGATAGCAGAGACCTCTTGAAATAGATTCTATTTTGGTTGTCATTTCAGGTTTTAGGAACCAAAAGTTAGTGCAGTCAATAATTAGCCTCAATAGCTGATTGTCTGAAGTTAGTTCAGTAGCAGTCTCAACATCAAATCCGGATGTCAGTTCTGAATGTAGTTTGTTAACATATAGAGCTCTCACATGTTGAAGGGATTTGCATCTGATGAGAAAATGTGCCATGTCTTCAGATTCCTCCATGCAGAGTTTACAAGTTGGATTCACTGTGCCAGTTTTACTGAATTTTGTTCTGTCTTTCATCAGAGTGTAGGCCCCACATGCGATTTTACATTTTATAGATCCTGCTGTTGTGGCAAATATTTCTGTCCCACAATTTTCCCATATGTTATGAACTTTACCATGTTTTACATTATCCAGATTTAAATACTTTAATGATGTTTTTTCCTTTGCTTCAGTTTTTAGTCTTTCCATCCAGTATGTATGAACGGCATCCTTGACTTTTCTTTTCCACACAGCTGGAGAAGACGGTAAAGTGAGTACTAAGTCATGTGGTGATGGTAATTCATAGATTTCCAAAAGTTCTGTTATTTTTACGAACCAGCTATTTGATTGATTAGATTTAATCGCAAGTTGTCTGATACATATTTCTTTTTCTACAGATTTAGTCTTGTTCACAATGTTCCCAAATAAATTTAACATACGTTTGTGGATTTCTGCTTCTATAGGAATTTGTCCGACTAACAGGAGAGCTCCTGCATTAGCAGTCCTCGTAGGAAGATGTTGGATTTGCTTAATGAGTCTGTTAAAATATCTAGATAGCTGTTGAATGTCTGATTGTGATAAATTTATAATGTCTAGTCCATATAGCAACCGTGGGATGACATAGCATTGTATCAGATGTACGGACACCATGGGGTTCAGACCATTAAGTCCGTGCAAACCTGCTCCCATGAGTGAGTATACAGTGCGTCTAGCTGTTTGAATTCTTGAAGGGACTACTTGGCTTATCCCTGATTTTGAGTAATTGTCCCGCTGGATCCCAAGGTGAGTAGCGCTTTTTGGAGTTTGTAAGGTCTCTCCATTTAAGGTCCATTGTGTGTTTTCCTTATTACCCTTTTCCAAGACACATGACTTTTGAGAGCTGATGATATATCTATGTTTATTGGCAAAGTCAGATTGAACATTAAGCATAATTTGTAACTCATTTGGATCATTTGATACTAATGTTACATCATCCGCTACTGTAGGGACTCCACAATATATGGTTCCTAGGTGAGCACCCAGTTTGTGTTTTTCAAATATATGTAGCAGAGAATCGATGAATACTTTATATGCCGTGGGGGACCAGACTCCCCCCTGGCGAACACCTTGGTATTCAGTAATAGGACGGGAAAGTTGTCCTCTCTATTAAATACAGGAAGAAAGGTCAATGTACCAATTGCGGAAGAGTAACCAGTTTTCATCAGAAATTCCTGTTTTGTTGATTTCTCTTAGTAGACCATCATGCCATACAATGTCAAACGCTTTTTGGGCATCTGTCAGCGCTATAAGAATCGGTTTCTTATTTTCAAGGGCCTCATTTCTAAGTTCTGTGACTATTAGTGCAGCAATGGATGGTGATTCTTTTTCCGTGAAGCCTTTTTGTAAACGATTTTGATGATTACGAATTCTATCATTATTTCTAGATAGGTGAATCTTTTCGACAATTTTCTCTATAGTACTTGTCACTGTGATTTTTCTGTATGAATTTGGGTCATGCATTGGCTTTCCTCCTTTTTTATATATTGGATTGCTGATTCCCGATTTAAGTTTGGCAGGAAGGTAGCATGACGAAAGGATGAAATTCAGTATCTTGGTCAAGATTTTAGCTAAGGTATCACCTCCATATTTGATGTGCTCGATTGAAACATTTTGTCCATCAGGAGATTTTCCATTTTTGAACGATCTTATCACTTGTCTAAGTTCTTCTGTAGTCACTGGAGAGAGCGGTTGTGAGGTTTGTTTGAATATACTTAATAAGATGTTGACATCATCTTTGACAATAGCTTTGAAATTCTCATCAAAGTTTGTATCTTCGATAGGTGTTGCTAGCTCTTGAAAATAGTCAGCCCATCCTTCTACAATTGTTTCTGTAGAGTTAAGTTCCTTCCCTTTGATTTTAAGAAGTGAGGTTGTACTACTGAAGTTATCTCTTTGTTCACGGATTAGCTTGTGAAACTTTTTTGTATCAGTTTCTCTTAGTTCCATAATTTGGTTGAACTTTGACTGTCTCTTGTTTGCCTCGTGTTTTCTTTGGAGCGATCTTAGTTTTTGCTTACATTTTTTCATATTGACATAATTTACGCTGTCATTTTTTTGGCGTCCCTCTTGTTTCCATTTATGAAAATAAAGTTTTTCAGTTTTTATAATCTCAAATATTTCTGGAGGCCAATGTTTCGGTCTTTTTTTGTTGTATTCCTTTGACGGTTGTAATTCTGACGTTGTTTCAACCATAGATGCACATAAGTTGTCAAGAATATGATCAAGATTTTCTGTTGTCAAGTTTAGAACAGAAAGGTCTAAGAGTTTTTCTGCAAGTTTTTTCTCATATTCCTCAGTGACAATTTTCTCCCAATTTATTTTCCTGATTGTTGGTCTATTCACAGCAATATCTGACGAATTGTTCCAAGTAATTGCCAAAGACAATAGAATTGGGTCGTGTGTAGAAGTATTAGATACTTCACGCTCAAATGTCTCATACTTTCCTGAGTATTCAATTGTTGACAAGAAGTAGTCGATCTGCGAAGTGTCTCTACCATTAAAGTGGTGGAAAGTTGGCTTAGTGTTACATTCTGCTGGAAGATATAAGCCATGTTCAATCACAAATTTTTTAAAATCATCGTCTCTCTGATTTGTAGAGTTTCTGTGTAACGAGGCATTTGCATCACCTCCAATAATAATTTCAGCGTTATCCTGATATTTATTAATAATTTCTGATAGTTCATCAAGTACACTCAGGTAGTCATCTCTTGAGTAATTTATCCCTCTAGATGGTAAGTATACACATATAAGTATGATTGGAGTTTTAGTGTTCAGTTTTACACAAACAATTCTGTTACCTCCATCAGGTAGAGGTGTGATAAAATGCGCTATATCTTTTCTATATAAAATTGAGACACCTGCGTAGCCTCTTTTTCTTTCAAGTGGTTCGTCAGGATCATCATCATCAAAACATTTTGTATAGTGGTCGTGGTTTGGGAGAGTTTCTGTGATCTGATGTTTTTCTCTCGAGTGGATCCAGTGTTCCTGGATCAGTAGAAGTTCAGCTCTTTTGGTGAGGTTTTCTATATACAGTTTGTTAGAGTAAAATCCTTCAACATTAAAAGATAAAATTTTCAAGTGTGATTCAGTATAAAAGTTAAGGTTATTTACAATATTTACAGAAGTCTCTATCGATTGTAGATTTGTGGCATCAGATGGAGCGGAGGATGTGCCTTCGGTACCAATCGTGGTAGTTGTGTTGGTATAAAGTGACGAGGTTGCACATTTACAAGGAGATGATTTGGTATCTGGTATGGTGGTACTATCAGGACTGGATGCTTCAACGTGTGAAACGGCAGGTTCAATAGTGGTGTTGTTCGATGACTCAGCATTTGTGCCCTGGGCTGAGTTTGATTCTTCACAGGTTTGTTTATATATGTTGTTGTGTTCTTTTGCTGTACTGAGTTCTGGTTCTTGACAGTTTTTGGCTTCACTTTTGCTGACCGGGATTTCTCTAAAAAAGATTCAGTTTGATCTTTAATATAGCAACTAGTGTTCTCCCGTTGGATTGTTTCGTCGTTTCTAAAGTCAACATTAAGATCAGATAGGTTATTAAAACAGCTGGCTTCTTCGAAACCTGGATTCGGAATTGGCTCACCAGGGTTATTCACTGTTGTGCAAGTGTAGTCACGTTTTCGCTTTTGGAAGCGGTTTGGTTTGTGATTATTTTCACATCTTAGATCATTTACTTTGTCTGTGAGATTTGTTACTCTATTATCCTGTTTCAAAATTTCGAGTTCAAGATTTTTTATTCTCTGTTCCAGATACCAAACTTTCATCGATTCGTCGTTGTTACTGCATGAAGGCGTATTATTTTGTTGATTTTGAGCTTGCTGGTGTTCCTGTGGATTTGAATATTGAGCTAGTTTTATTTTATGCAGGCGTAGGGAGTGTTCAAGCTCAAGTTTATCTGCTTCTAAGGAGATTGCATATGATCTGCTACTATTTAATTCTTTTTGAAGAGTAGATATGTCTGATTGTAACTTATAGATGGTCGAGTCTTTAGCTCTTAAGAGTTTCTCTTTTTTCTCTAAACAGTCCTTTAGATGTAGGATTTCTTTCTCTAGATGGTTATAGTTCAGTGGGTTTTGAGATCTATAACTATTTGTAGTTGGAGACTGTGAGAAGTCACTGTTGTCGTTAATTTGTAGATTTAATTTCGTATTTGGTGGCTTAGGAACTTGCTCCGAGGTACAAGTTGTTGTCTGATCACCAGAGCAAGTTTGTAATGGTGATTTAGGGTGACACTCACGAGATGGTTTTAATCTGGTAGATTGTGTCTCTGAGACAAAAGTGTTTATATCGGAACTTGTTATGAAGTGTTCTGAATGGCAATCTTTTTGCACAAGGCAGCTTTTGCAGACATATTCTAAACTTTGAATTGTTTCATAGGAATTAATTTCAGATGGCATTAGATTTTCACATTTATAATGTAACCAGGCGTTACATTTGTCACATGCAATAGATGTTGCTGAGTCATCACATGGTTGATTGCAACCTGGACATTTTGGATAGACATTGAGATTGACATGGTTATCTCTTGCAGTTGCTGTTGATGTTGTACCCTTAAGATTGTCACTTGAAATTGTAGTTTGGTTTGATTTCACTATTGAAATTTGTCCGATGTTTTCAGTGCCGCTGGCAAAAATTTGTGTTTGGTGTGGTCTTTTATTATCTCTGTCTTCGGTACAGTTCAAGTTTATATATTCCCTACATTGTGTTCGAATGATTTCATTGACGGATTTGAAGTTGGGATTTTGGTCTAAGAGCTCTAAAACAGGTATAAGAATAGTGTTTATATATTTGACCACAGTATCTATCTGTCCATTTAGTAGTACTTTGCATTTTGAGTTATAAAAGTTCAATACAAAGAGTTTGTTGTTTTCATGATGGATTGAGACACATTCAGAGACAATTGCTCCAGTGATATCGGTTGTAGGAGTGGTTATGATTTCAAGTCCTTTGCTTTCCAGTTTATCTAATGTTACTTTTTTAAACATCTCATACGCAGCAGCAGAGAAAATTAGAAGAAAATTTCCTGGGGTAATCTCAGCAGTCACATTGAATTGGCGTTCCGCCGCATCTATTTTACTTTCCAAGGCTTTTTTCCTATCCATTTTATAAGGCATAACATGCTCTTCCTTACTTTGTGATTGATTAGTTTTGCTTTTGACAGTTTTAATTTTAAGTGAAACTTTATTTGGAGTATAGATAGTTCTTAGTGTTTTCCTTCTCGTGCTTCTTCTTACAACATCCATTATATGCACTAGGATTTATACAACTCAAGAGTACACTAGACACTTGAACGGGCAAAAATGGGGGGGGGGGGTTATGTACATATACGGCAGAGATGACAAGACAAATGGTAATATAAAACTAATAAAAAATAAAAAAGGGTCGATAAAATAAAAGACAGAATTTAAAATAGTGTGAGATTCCGTACAGCTTACTAAAAAGAATTTATCAAATAAAATAAGTGAGTAAAAGTATGGAGGATTTTCAATATGGCGCCAGGTGAATATAGGTGATTTCAGTGGGAAAAGATGCTAATGTTAGTATAATTACACTTGGGATTGATATTAGACTTGAGTTTTCATCAATAAAATGTGCTGTACAATTGTATTACAAGTGTGGGTTAGGTGAATTTTCAACTATCATGTGATTTTTGTGCTCAAGAAAAAATCGTGGCCGCCATTATCCTCTTCACCGGAAGACTTACAGTGCTATCAGGAAACAACATTAAAGGGTTGTCAATATTGTAAAAATTTAGTCTCTTCGTAAACTTCTCAGCATTGTAACCATGTTGTAAGCCCAGTTGTGTTTGAAATAACTAAAATGTATTTCAAGTATAACTTAGTATATTAGTAATAACAACAGAAGCACTACTAAACTCTGATGTTATTTAAGAAGTGTCTGATGGGGAAAAATAATTAATATGAATTTTATGGTGAATGTCGTTAGCACCGATAATGTCCAGTTTTCAGAAATACTTAAGCCAAAGTACCATTTAAACATTCTGTCTGTACATGTACATGTCTTGCTTTAGAAAATGTGTCGTTTGTTTTTTTATAAATTATTTAAATTCTTTTATAATTAATAGTATGTCCCCACGTAATATCATTCATAGGAGATTAAATAAGTTAGGGAAAAAATATATATTAAATTTTGGTTACTATGACAACCAGATTATTTGATAATAGCATTGCTCAATCTCACCAGGTGGCGCGTTCGTCACATTTACCGGAAGCTTTGAAATGCGCCCCGAGTAACCCCTCTTACTTTTACGGCTCTATATATCAAATGTGGGCGTTTCTTACCTTATATGTAATGAATATTTAGTAGGGAAGATGTCAAAATATGTGACAATAACGGAAATGTATGGTTGAAGCCCGAAATTTACAAATGTAAGTAATATGAAGTGGGATTTTCAGTCGTACGTTTATATCAGTATACCATTGTCACTTTATATAAGAGGAACAAGAAAACCATTTATTTGAGTAGAATTATGACCGACAATTATGTTTTTGCCGATTCTTTTTGATGGGTGGAAATGACAAAAGTTGTCGCCCTTTGTTTCCCGCCATTTTGGACAGTTGTTTATTTTGGAGAAATTCGACTGCAATTTGAGTGAAAAATCATTAATGACATTAACGATTAATGGAATTTTAGGTATGAAAAGTTAAATATTGATTCCCAGGCGTCACCTACATCTGTTGATAGCATAAGCTTAAGTTAATATTAACACGACACATGTGCCAAGCTGTGGACAGCGTCGGTCATTGATGCTGTGACAAAAATAGAACTAATAGAAGTATTTGCTATTAGTATTCTAAACAGTATAAAAAATATTGTTTACTCATATTATTGACATAGCTACACTTCAGTTTTTCAGTAATTTATTTAGCTTCAAGTTCAACCAACAAGCATAACACATTTCATTAATTTCATTTTGCTGGTGTCTTTATTATTGCAATGGAAACTTTAAACATTCCTTTCAAATATACTGATGATTTGCATCTTATTGATTGTTTGTTTTTGTTTCCACATATTCAAAAATGGATTTTTCATGTGAAGACTTGAGGAGTTGCCACTACTTTTCTACTGTGCTGGGACCCCCCCCCCCCAATTTCACTTGTGAATAAATTTCAATGAATCCTGTAATTAAATGCGAAACTGATAAAACATAAGATGATATTCGCAAGTGAGTATTTGTACACTTCAGCAGATGAAACTTATATTTTAATACAGGTCAAACAGGTATTTTATATATCCGAAAACCACACATTTTTAACTTTCAGGATTTCTACTGAAAATCTACCTTGATATTTCCTCCTAAATTTTATGAATTATGACACCTAATCTCATTACCTATCTTTTGATATATAGAAACCCATGGTTTTGCATAAATTGAAAAGCTGTAGACTTGTGATGTTTTTTAAACTATGCTATTTATGGGCGTCACCCCCTATTTTATTAAACTGGTCATAAATAATGTAAAAGAACATGCTAGCATAGAACATTGTGGTTAATATTAACTCAATAACATAGTTCTTAATGTTTTTACCCCAAAAAAACAACTTTTGATTGAAAATGAAAAATGGTGTATCATTGCTATTGATAACTAACTAGAATTGTCAGGGCTAAGAATTTGTATATGCTTTGGTAATACTTTTGCCATATACAGTCAGAATTTGTATGAAGTATTATTTTACAAGCATGATTTTGCTCTAGATGCCCATTATTAGGACTGCAGAAGGAGATCTGGATACTACGTACATTATCCATGAGAGAGAGAGAGCATGCGCGAAAGTGCCCGGACGTTTTTCTCAAAAGAGAAAAAAATTGAAGAAATATTTTGAAGTCTTGAAAGACACAACAGCTTCTCCATACCAGAACTTCGTGTGAAAATACCCTCAAAACAGCTGTGATCGATTTATACATTATTTACTGTGTAAAATCTCAACTATGTCTTGCAAAACACTTTTAAAGCTGGTCCCCCCCCCTCAGTCACCAAACAACATGGCGGCCACCAGATGTAAATACACTTTTCCAATGTTCAAATTTTCAATCCTTCTGTTACTTGTGGCTATAAACATAGCTTCAAACCATCAGAAAAACAGTGTAACTCTAGTAAACTTATGTGGAAGCCACATTAGACTCAGTTTCACTGAGTCACCGATAGCTTATTCAAGCTCAGTCAATGATGGTTCCATCTCCAAACACAATACTATCACAAGTAGAAAACACAAAACCATGATTGTTCTACTGATCTTGCTGGCTAATGATATTCACCAAAATCCAGGACCAAGAAATGCTTCGGTCTATCCATGTGGAGTATGCGAAGTACCTGTCACTTGGAGTCAAGTAGGAGTATGCTGTAATAACTGCAGTATATGGTATCATAAAACTTGTGGCGATATCAGCTCAAGGAACATGTCATACTTGGAAAAAAGTCATGTAGTATGGCATTGCTGTAAATGTAATAGTATCAATATAGACAGTTTTACATTCAATAGTTTCGAACTCCACACAACAAACATGTTCACACCGCTATCAAACTGTACTGAACCTGCCCTCGACTCCTTCTCATCACATGCACCATTTAGTCCACTGCACACCAGTAGCCCTAAAGCACGCTCATCAAAATCGAGTACATGTGTGTCACCAGAGACATAACAGAGTAATGTGACCAACTGCAACAACTATTATAAAGAATCAGCCACATATATAGCCAAACCTCGAGGTAATTTGAGACTTTTAACAATTAACTGCTGTAGCATCAACAAAAATAAAGCAGAGTTTAAAGCAGCCGTTGAGTACATCAAACCAAAACTAAATCTTGGCTTAAAGGAGTCAAACCTGTTTGAAAACAACAAAAGCAAACACATGACTATAGCTGGAGACTTCAACTGCCCAGATATCGACTGGGATAACCTTACTGTCAGACAAGGTGCACAAGACAGAGAAATACAACAGACACTAATAGATATTACTGTAGATTTCGGACTCACAAACATGCACAAAGAATCTACTCGTTACAACAATATCCTAGACTTAGTACTTACAAACAATCCATCACTGTGTAAATCATCAACTAGCATACCTGGTATAAGCGATCATGCCATGGTAGTTACCGACTTTGATATCATTCCTCATCGTATAAATCAACAGAAACGTAAACGTTACATCTATGGGAAAGCTGATTGGGAATCGATCAACTACGAAATGGATAAACTGTCAATTACAATTGAAACACTCAATAACAATAATACACCAATTAACGAACTATGGTCCACACTAACCTCTACAATTTCAGACACTATCGACAAGTATGTACCTTCAAAAACCTGCTCATCTAGAAAATCTTTACCTTGGTTAAACCGCACTCTTCGTCGTATGCTTAAGCCTAAATCCAGATTATACAAGCATGCCAAGAAGTCTAAACAGTGGAAGGATTTTAAGTCATTCCAAAATAAATGCAAGAAGGAATTCAAAAAAGCAGAGGTGAACTATATAAATAACACCATTTTACAAGGGTTAGAGGAGAACAATACTAAACCGTTTTGGCGGTATGTGAAATCCAGACGTCAAGACAAACTAGGTATACCGGCACTAAAACAAGAAGGCAACCTAGTCAACAACAACAAAGAGAAAGCAGACATTCTGCTACAACAATTCAAATCTGTGTTCACCATAGACAACACCACCACACAGCCAACCAGCAAAACCATCAGACACCATCTCACACCACTAAAAATTACAACTGAAGGAGTTGAGAAATTGCTATCAAACATCAAGCCATTCAAAGCTATTGGACCAGACAACTTACCAAACCAGCTCCTAAAAAACTGCTCTAAACAACTTGCACCTGGCATGAGAACTATATTCCAAACATCTATAGACACTGGTACCTTACCATCTGACTGGCTAAACGCCAACATCACACCTGTATTCAAGAAAGGGAATGTACACCTACCAGAGAACTACCGTCCCGTATCCCTTACATGTGTGAGCTGCAAACTATTAGAACATATTATCTGTAAACATCTACTGAAACATCTTGAGAAAAACTGTATTTTGACATCACTTCAACACGGCTTCCGATCTGGCTTTTCATGTGAAACTCAGCTACTTATCACGATGAATGACCTACTTCAATACTTTGACCAAGGAAAACAAACTGATGTAATAATCCTAGACTTTTCGAAAGCCTTCGATACAGTCCCTCACAAAAAACTTCTCTCAAAACTGGAATCCTTTGGAATAGACGGCCCAATACTCAAGTGGCTAGGGATGTTTTTATGTCAACGAATCATGAGAGTCCTAGTTGATGGTGAACATTCGGACTCTGTCAAAGTTGCATCAGGAGTTCCGCAAGGGACTGTCCTAGGTCCCCTTATGTTTCTTTGCCACATTAATGACCTTCCAGATACAGTCAAGTCACATGTAAGGCTCTTTGCAGATGATTGCTTGCTTTATAGGAAAATCCAAACCAAACAAGACCATCTGACTCTTCAAAAAGACTTGCAATCACTCGAACAATGGGCGCTAAAGTGGGGCATGAGGTTTAACGCCAAAAAGTGTTATCTGCTTAGTATCAACAACAAATCATCACACTTCTACGAACTGGATAACCACATACTCCAACAAGTTCAGCAAAACCCATACCTTGGTACAATCATATCTTCAGACCTCAAGTGGGATGCCCATATCACCAAAACAGTAAAAAAAGCCAACTCCGCTCTTGGTTTCCTCCGCCGTAACTTAAGGCACTGCCCAAAGGACTGCCGGAAACAAGCTTATATCTCGTTAGTTCGATCACTCTTAGAGTACGCATCAATAGTATGGGACCCCTACTATGTCAAGGATATCAACTCCATAGAACGTGTCCAACGTCAAGCAGTGCGCTTCATCAGTGGGGACCACAGCAGTAGAGAGGAAGGCAGCATCACAAGACTGATGAAAGATCTCGAGCTACCGAGCCTCCAGGACCGCAGACGCCTGAGTAGACTAACATTCTTCTACAAGGTGACTGAGGGGTTGGTACCAGCTGTTCCACCTGAATCTGTGCTAACTCCAGAAAGACAGAAACGTAACATCAGGGCTAAACAATATAGTGACTATAAATCAGACAATATCGTCAACAAATTTGAACTTAATAATACCAAGTGCTATAAAGTCATAATAGGCAAGACAGAACAGTACAAAAACTCTTTTTTCGTCCGAACAACTTCTGACTTGAATAAGCTACCAAATTCTAAAGTATGTGCATCATCAGTTGAGAGCTTCAAGGCAGCTCTCCCGTCGTGTTATTAAACCCGACTGCTCTCTCTTCCCGTTGCCATTGATACCAGAATTGGTCCTGCAACGTACTTATCCAGATCCAGATCCATGAGTCGAATGATTCAGGTGCAATTTATGTGTATGTTTTTAGAAACAGTATTCCTATAGGGTACATATTTTTAAGTGTTTTTTTTTAAAATGTACATACATGTACTATGTCTTTCTGACACTGATACAAAACCTGTCTATTCTAAATGCTATACATCTAGGTATTTTTTTCTGGGGCCTTTAGATTTAACTCTTGTCTTCTACCGGATTACTCAAAAGCGCGGGAAATGTCTGTCGGTTTGTCCGAGTACCAAAAGGTTACGTGAATAGAAATGTATTCTTAAGTACATGTAGCACAAGAACGTTAAATAGGCATATTTAACATTTGAATGAATTAATTAAAGATCCAATTTTTATAGTATACGAAAATTAGATTTTAAAAACAGGTATGTTAAATATAACAATCAGTTTTAAAATGTAATGATAAATATTATAAATTAATTATAAAGATTTAAACCTGATTTCGATGTAAAAACTAAAAAAAAATGCAAGTTTATTACATTGAGATACTTAATAAATGAGATCAAACAAACCAAGGATCGTATACGAAGTTCTTACAACCAGAGACATATGTAAAATAATTTTCGTACAATGTCAGAAAATATAGTTTATTTGTACGAGCCTTAAAAACAGCGGGTAGAAATGCCGAACATTTCTTACCTGTTTTGCGACGAGTACAAATAAACTTTGTTTTTTTCCTGAATGTGCGAATATTGTTTTTAGTCTGCAACCAGAAAATACTTTTTATACTAATGAAAAACTGCACTTTTAGCCGATTTATGACTTGAAATTTTTGGCGAGTGAAAACCTGACGTTAGGCCGAATTTTACTACGTAACCGTTATAATCCGAAGTTAATTTTGTGATTTGTCGGATTAACAAAAAAGCGAGGGTACGATTTAACCTGGTCTCCTGGTGCAATATTTTTCACTTCAAATATATCCGAATGCCGCTTAGGCTAATGAGGATGTCATCGTCAGGGTACCAGAATAGGGTACGATTATTCGTTCTAGCCTGACGTCACAAACACATGTATGTCCAGAAATGTGTCCTAAATTCTTCTTAGTCAAGGTTACAAATGCTCAGGTGTTGAATTCAGGACACATTCTGGACATATCTACACAAAAAAATATCTTATTCAACAACAAGCCAGAACAGAATAGTAAATATTGTAAGAAGAATAAGGACAAGCTTTAGGGTACCGGTAGTTGACGTCATCAAATCGTAGGGTCGTATCTGTATAGTTGAAGCGAAAGTTGCAGCAAAACATTAACGTGAGTCGACATTATTTCCTCTCAGCATTAAAGTCGTCAAATTTCTTTCGCAAGATTATCGTTTATTGCTTCGTCAGTTTGAAAGCGGTGGTCAATTTTTAAGCGGAAACATCATCACTATTTGTGGAATAGTTTTATATGATTCTGGAGTTTTTTAAAAAGACCCGGAGAACTATGTCTTATTTCTCTCGATGAAATGTTTTGATAATATATACCATGCACTGGTGATATGCACATGGGAACACATCCAGGTAAAGGAATTAATCCAAGGCATTGTACCATGTATCATAAGAGTAATATGTAATGACCAAACGATTATTTCCAGTCTACCATGTGTATTTATTGATGTAAAAGGCATTGAAAGTGATTGACGACTTAAGGGCACTATTGACCACTATTGACCACCTAAGGTTCTGGTATTTATTAACATAAGAATAAATTATTCTGCATTAGGTCATCATGTTGATTAAGTAAGGAATACAGGTTACAACATGTATTAAGCGAACATAACACCCATATTAATAAATTTGCCTCTCCCAGCCAATTTTGTGTGGATTGTTGAACAGTTTAACGTATCTATTCTCTAGAAATCTTGTATATTGTTTCTAGTCCATGATGGGCAGTGGCGGAGTGGTTTTGGGAGTTAGTCACAACTACTGAAGCTGCCTGTCAACACTGTTCCTGGAAAGGAAGCCTGTTTTGAAAAAGTATGTCTTAATATAAACATAAAGAGTAAATGTTACCAATGTAACTGCATGTAACCAAGCCTATAACAGGGTTACACAACAGGGTTTAACATGTAACATTGAAAAACGATATTTATGTTACTGGTACTAGATAATACCCGCTATTTTCTTAATTTTGTTTCTTTCTCATACGTTTGCTATTTGACCTAAAACAAATGAGAACCAGTAAGACATAAACAAAGGTCCATAATACAAAGTCGTGTTCAAAAATGTGTTAAAAATTTGTCTACACAGGCAATGACTTTCTCTTACACAACATTTAAAAACGTGCTTTCTTGTCGATTCAGAAAGAGTGATACAGTATGCCATTGTTTAAAATATCTTAAATGACACATAATTATATGTTCTCTTACTTGCACTCAAAACTAGTTAATATTGTATTATGTAAATAAATAATTTCATTTCGTGATATTTACGTGTCAAAGACAAGCAAAATATTGTTGCAGTCAAATATCAAAGTAACTTGAAGTTTTATTGATATGTGGTAGAGTGTTTTATATTACTATTGATTTTATATTTCGGACCAATTGATATTAAATAACCGTATTTATTTCTTTGACTGACTGACTAGTTCTAATTAAATGTGGCATGGTTATCTACTTTCGACACGTTAGCTCTAGTCTGTACTGTATTTCTATTTCTAGTAGTTTATTTGGTATGTTAACGCTGTTAAGTACTGTATTTCCTATTATCTATTTGTTGAAATAGTTTTATGTGCAGTTCTCGTTTTCTGATTGGTTTATGGGACTTAGTTGTGCAGAATTTTAATGTTCTTGGTCTGACGTGGACATTTTGATATTTACGCTATTCACCAAACTATAGTTGTTTTTTTGGAACAATGCTTCTGGATAAATAATTTATTCTAACCGTGTCAGTTCTGTGTTTCCGTTATAGTATTCTTTTAGTATGAATCTGAGAATAAGTGTGATTTTTGATTAAAACAGAGTTTAGAATTGATAAATGTTTCACATTTAAATCGATATTAAAATGGGTTCAGATACAAAATGATTTATAATGCCAATTTTAATACCTACTTGAATTAATGGTGAATCCAGTTATTTTTGGTTTATGAACCATATAATTTAATATTGTTCATTCCTTATTATTATTATATAAATCATACTTTATTATATTTATTAGGGTTTTATTAATTTTTTTACAGATTGAGTCCTATTAACAAGTGGACTTCAAGTAAAATCTTTGTCTGACCCATGTTCCATATACATGGTAAGATCAGGGTTTCTATGTTTTTATTTAATTGTGTAACAGAAAGCCTATCTGCGTTGTAGCAGATAACAGATAAATCAGCCAGTCAAAATCGATTGAGCTAACTGAGTACTTATTTAGCTCACTTGGTTAGAGGGATGGCTGGCAATACTGAGATCCAGGGTTCGATCCCCGGTAGTAACAATGTCATTTCATGCTCTACCATATTGTCTTATTATTGTGTTTGTGTTCTTGTTCAGTGAATAGTATTTACCTGTTTACTTATAAATACTTTTATTATATGACTAACATTTATCTTATTATTGGCCCAGGGTACCACGGAAAGTATTATGCAGACGGTGTGTTAACCTCAAAGTAGATAAAAGTTGACAGATATAAAAGTTTTGACTTGCGTAGCTTTATAAAATAGAATATTTATTACTTTTCAGTAGTTAAAAATAGAATTCAACAATAGGAAACGAGCGTTAATTTGATTGGTTGAATTGAAAACATCAGTTAATCAAAATCAGTCTTTTAAAACATTCTATTTGTTGACATTGTTTCAAAGTGGCTGAGGAGCAGCAGACAAGTTTTGCAACTTCTACTGTCTGATGACCAACTTCAACTGAATGAAGAAACTGTCATTTTTCTGCGCATGCCTATATACAAATTTACGCCTTCAAAATCAATCACTCCTATCAACACTAGAAGAGGCAAATAAAGTAAAAGCTGCATTGACTTTTCGATTACACCAGGCAGTGGAGAATGCAGATGAAATTGTGTTGAAACATCCATTCTATTTAGGACTTAAAGAGAGTAAGGTGGAACTAGAATTAAAAGTGCGGGAAATTGTTGAAAAAACAAACATAACTCTTGATATGGTTAAATTACGCGGAGAAACAATTGTGCAACAACAACAAACTATTGAAGAATTACAACAACAGTTAGACGAATACCAACAACCACAATATTACCAGGAACAGAACTTAAACGGACAATCTCCATACTATCCGCCTCAGCAGTTTCACCAGCAACATTCATTTCGAGGGAATGGTCAGAGAAACAATTACCGGCGATTCTAAGACGGGGACGTCTTATTTTGGAAGAAGAGGGATATTGTCGTAGGGACATTTTGGACTTAAGTTTCTATATAATTAGGACTCTCGATATTATGGAAATTATTGTTATGAAATTGTATTTTGTTTAACTTTTATTATCGTCATAGAGACACATTAAATTTGGACTTTTTAATTTAAAAAGATATTTTATTTACATTGTAATTTTATTTTAATTAAGTTCACCTGCCTTTTATCTAATTAATGTTTGTGATCTTTGTTGCCAATTTATTATTATCTATTTAGAGCTTTAAGTAACACTGCTTTATTTTCTTTGTGTTCCATTGTATAATTAATATGATAGGTATGTCAGATTTATGAGATTAGGATTATAATTAATTGTATTGTCACTTTTGCTTTAATGTGAGTTAATGCCATTTGGTCACTTTGTCACTCATTAATTGAGATATTGTTGTGATTCATATAAAGGTTAGGGTTACGAGTAAGTTAGGCAGTTAGGCAGTGAGTTAGTTAGTTAGTCAGTTTGAAGTAGTAGTTTAAAGTTATAGTTGTTGGAATCAGTATATTGTTATTTTACTGTGATACCACAATTGGAATTGTAACAATAAAGCATTAAAACCAGCCTTCGAGTCCATCATCAACATCTACCAGAGCTAGACATATCTCCCCATAACACTAACACTGATAAATTTAACTGGTCTAAAAAATTAGCTATATAGGTTAAACTATTTCCATAATATTGTATTTAGTGGCTGTCGTTGTATTGAGTTATTGCAGTTTTGAATGATTCAATGGAATCATTCATTAGGATAATTACAGGGATGCTATTCCAGAGTTTTGTGATTCTTGGAAAAAAGGATTGATGTCTACCTTGTAGTCTGCATTGGTGGATTTGGAAGGATAAGGAGTACATGTTTCTAGACTGTCTGAGAGGTGGCGTGAGTCTGTCAGTTTTATTGATGGCAACTAAGTTGTACTGTATTTATAAAGAAGTATTAATCTGGCATCTGATCTTCTAAATGCAAGGCTTCTCCAATTTAGAAGGTGTATCATATTTGATACGCTAGAGGTGTTGTGGTATCTATTAGTTACAAACCTAGCTGCACGTCTTTGGATCGTTTCTATTTTGTTAATGTTTTCTGCTGTATATGGATCCCACACAGAGCAGGCATATTCTAGTGATAGACGAACTAGTGATTTATATGCCTGCTCCTTCACCTTAGTCTAACTGATGTTGAGGTTTCGTTTCAAGAAGCTGAGTGAATTGGTAACTTTGTTAATATTACTGTCAATGAACAGGAACTTTTTTGCCAATTTTTCATAATTGCTCTAATATATTACTATAAATTTTAATTGGAAAATTTTAATTTCTTTCAGTTTAAAATATGATAGTTACTTCTGTTATTGTTGAAATAAATTCTTATTTTTTTATATTTGTTTTAGTTGTGACTTCCAAAGTAAAAGCAGTCATATAATAAAAGATTCATCGACTTTTATAGGTTAATACCTGGTGTTATCAACCCTTAAAAATAATACCCACACCCGCCGTTGGCTCGATGGATATAATTTTTCAGGGTTGATAAAATCAGGTATAAACCTATATCAAAGTCAATAAATGTATAATGTATTGATGCACCCCGATTTATACTTCGTAATTTATAACCAATGAAATTTTTATTTTGTAAAGAGTTCACTCTCTTTATAATTAATTTTTCGTTTGGTTTTCTTCCGATAGAAAAGAACTAATTTGTATTATTTTTATGTCTATTGTTGTTATTCGTACACTTGTCTTGTAATTGTATTCATATATTGTTATTTGTGTAATTTTAGGGTTAATATAAAAGTTGTTGATAAATCAAGCTGAACCTTTGATTTATTGCTCTACTGGCCCGGCTACAGAAAAAACAAAGTAACAATCTCATTCGTATTATGTCATTTTTTTCATTTGTAGATTAATTAAGTTTGAATGCAGTTTGAGGTGTGAAAAGATATTTACTAATATTTGTTATTTTTATTAACAGTACGGTCCAAATCTGATGAGTTATAATTTTAACAATTCTAATTTTTAGAGTCAAAATGTGACATTATGTTTAGTAGATTGTTATGCATTTTTATGGGGAGAGTCCCCGCAAACAACAACAAAATTATAAATGATTTGTCCTCTGTATTCATTTCTCTATAAGCAAAAAAGCAAATTTTTTTTTATTCAGTTCTTTTGTGGTTATCACAACAGATGGATAACCACACACCTGTCATTTCTATTCAAAATTAGACTTATCAAGCTGCATCCTTAATGGAGTCACTTTTTATCATTTCTTTGAAGAATTGTATGCATGAGTAAAGCAATTCCATAGAGGTTGAATGCCCATAACATGTGAGTTTTTTGTAGCCTTGATAGCATCTGCATCAATCTCTTTTCCATTTTTACGTTATGAATGACAATTTTTTGAAAGTCTGCGTTATCAAGCTAATCATTAAATGTTTTCACATAAGTGGTTGGTCGAATATTCGTTGAAAACCTAGATGATTTTACTTGCCACTATATGAAGTCTAATATTGTGTATTTTTCAAATTATCTGTCCTTACAATGGGATTTGTACACATAGAATCGAGTAGAAATATACAATGTATTCTCACAATTGCATATGTTGGAAGACGAAACAGTAATTGCAGACAGTTAATGGTGGACAAACCCAGTAGTGTGATGTTTTCCATATGATTCGACCATTCGCGATTGCGCCACTGTCAATCCGGCTTTGGTCTATTCGACCTGTTTATTATATAGACTACATGAAAAATTATCGTTTTGAGAAAAATAAAGGAAAATCACTTTACTCTTACAAAGGGACCTATGGATCATTTGTTAGAAAATAAAGGTAAAATATCAAAGGACAACGACCTCGATACTAAAAAGCATCAGAACCTACCACTTGGTAAAATAGTTAATATAATTCTTACCAGTGGTAGATTTTGTAATTGGTAACTCTTCCGTTATCTCTGTTTGATGCAGCTGATCAATAATATCCTTTTCATCCGACTGACTCAATGCCTCCATAAACACATGGTAGGTGTCGTATGGTCTTCCCATTAAAATGTCTAAAATCATTTTGTTCCTGTCAGACTGTCTCGTCTGTTTGGTGACTTCCTCTCTGTCTTCTATCGTCATTACACATTTAGATATCAGGATGTCAAGGACGGACTTTTCTAGAACTGTGTTGTTTATGAGTTGGTCATAGTACTGATGCAACTTATGTTGAGAAAGATCTGAATATGTAAAATATAAGTTGGTGCTTTATTAGATGTTACTTAGAAAATGTTACAAATACTTGTTAAAACGCAGGTTAGTTATTTATCATATTTAATTTTTGGGTCTTACAAGCATTATATTGGGCATGTTGGTATTTAATCTTTAGGACCAAAGGTCTTGCTGCTATGTAGCTTTATTGATATTAATAAAATAAACTTAATGAAATCTCATAGTTTTTAAAATTTAAACGATATTATCACTACCAACACAGGCATACATTTATTTTCATATTTATTTGTATATTATACGTACATGATGTGCTTGACTTCAACCTTAATTGACAAGGATTGACAGTTGTCCTGCCAAACTTCGGCAGTACTTACCTGGTACTCGGGCTCCCTCTCGAATATAAATTGGAAACAATTATTTAGCTTAAAAAATTCTGAAAAGGGCGTAATACACCATAACAAATGTGCACGAATTCTGCGTAGCTAAGCATGCAAAAAGTTTTATCCTGTATAATGCTTCTCAAAGTACAGATTGTTCAAAACATGAATTATATAGTGAAACACAATTTACGTTCACAAATTCTAAATATGAATATTCTTATGTGATTTTTCATAAAGGAGATTTGTTTGTTATGTCATGTCATACATTCTACAAATATCGTTTCATATCAGAGTTAATTTAGTTGATACATACCAATCAGCTCTTTAACTTGGTCCCATTGCTCTGGAGGTAATTTTTCTATAAGGGTTTCTTTTAAATTCCTGAGAGCACAAGTTAGACCACCTGGATAATTTCTGTCAACGTATTTCTCAAGGACTTCAGGGGTGACAAGCAGTAGGCTATAAGCTACTTGGAGATAATTTTCCTTTTTCTTTAAACGCGACATTCTGCAAAACTTTTCTCCAAATAAAGTATATTACAAGAAGTTAATTGTAGATACTTTTCTCCTTTCTTTGCCTTTGAATTTCTTGCAAGAAATTCATGTAAATAAAGTACTTCACTGTAAGGAACTTAGAGATAATTTTCTCTTTTCTTTGCCCGCAGCATGCTACAGGGAGTTCCTGCAAATAAATTAATTTATTATAAGCTACTCAGAGACAATACTTTCTTTTCTTTACCCGGACAATCTGATTGCGCCATTACGTCTTATTTTTCTTTTAACGCTATTGAATGATTATGTGTGCCAGTCTTATGATCTATTTAAAATGTGGCTTAATGCATGTCTATCTATAAGAAATTCTAACCAAAAAATATCTGAAATGTTGAAATGTTGGAAATCAAACCCAGAACAAGGTCTGACAGCTGGAGAATCTAACCCAAAAAACAATGCCTTACCTTAAGGTAATTTAACCTACAACAATGACAACACACCAAAGAATTTAACCCAGAACAGTGTCTGACCTTTAACCTACAACAACTACAAACCAATTTAGAGAATCTAACCCAGAACAGTGTCTGACCTTTAACCTACAACAATAACAAACCACTTTAGAGAATCTAACCCAGAACAGTGTCTGACCTTTAACCTGCAACAATGACAAACCACCAAACAATCTAATCTGGAACAGTGTCTGACCTTAAACATACAACAATGACAAACCTCCAGATCGAGACTCTAACCCAGAACAATGTTTGACCTTTCAATTACAACAATGACAAACCACTAAAGAATCTAATCTAGAACAGTGTCTGACCTTAAACATACAACAATGGCAAACCAGCAGAGAATCTAACCAAGAACAGTGTCTGACCTTTAACCTACAACGATGACAAAACCCTATAGATTCTTAAGCAGAACAATATCTGATTTTTAAGAACATACCCTAACATTATGTACAATTGAAGAATCTATTCCAGAAATATGCCTATTGGACAAGCCCATACAAGGAACGTTCCCAGTGTTTAACCCATAAGCTGCCTATGCGGTAGATATGGAAAAACTTTTTGATGCGGTCATCTTTAGCTGATATAACGGAAGCGGACCACGGACCATAGTGCGCAATGTGTTTACACAGTTCTATTCTCCTTGTACGATAAATACCGGTTTGACTTTACAAAGGAGTCAGATCAGTGTGTACTGTTCAAAAAGCTAAATTTTACCGTCCTTACCTAACACTTTGTACTTGTCCAGTAGCAGTCAAAATTTTGTTCCAATGCGTTTATCCATGTTCTCGGGTGATTTTGTTTAACGTGTTCTCATCCTGAATATAGCTGCAATATTAAGCAATAAATAACTAATCAACTAATCTGACTATCGGATTATCTAACCCAAAACACTATCAGACCATTATGGAGTCTGCAAAGTGTTATTTTAACATTATCACAGAACAATGTCTTAACACTAGCAAATTTCCAACCCACAACCATTGCTGACAGCAGAATAACCTTACCCACAACAATGGCTGACAGCAGAATAACCTTATCCATAACAACGGCTGACAACAGAATAACATTACCGAAAACAATGGCTGACAGCAGAATAACTTGACCCACAACAATGGCTGACAGCAATATAACATTACCCACATCAATGACTGACAGCAGAATAACCTTACATACAACAATGGCTGACAGCAGAATAACCTTACCCACAACAACGTCTAGTAGGTAGCTAATTAAGCTCAGAACAGTCTATTATATTATCTAATATAGAATCAATGCAGTGGGCTACGTAGGATATAGCCTGAAATTTGACAATATAACCAAGAACAATGTCTGACGATTGGGGCAGAGATCCCAGAAACAACGTACGAAAATTGTGAATTCTCGTCATGGAAAAAATCTTTAAAGTTGTATTATGTAGAATATTAACCATGTGTATAACACACATGAAATTTTGCAGATTAATGGAAATACATTTAAATTGAGACTTTGTTATTATACATGTTGCAATAAAAATGACCCTTTTTATGTATTTGCGAAGAGGGTTATCGAGACAACATTTTTCGATCTTATGATTATTTTATGTAAACAAGGAAGTGCATAGTTCGGCCGCTGCATAATGTTAATGGAACATTTTGTTTGTAAAATCATCATGGTTAAGATGAGAATATAACAATAAGTAACCCAATATGAACACACTCCTCCTAAAGACGTATTTTGATACAGGTGTATAGGGTATTTAATATATATAATATAGAATGAAGTTTTACACGCATGGCTACGGCTATCTTTTCAGTTGAGGTAAATACTTTGTAAAAAGACTCTTCATTATAATACCGGTATATTATTTATAAAAAAAATAGCCATTCATTGGTGTACTGGCTACTAGGCTGAATCTTATTTTATTTCAATTGAAACATATTGGACAAAGAAGTGTATATTTCAGATGTATATCATTGATTTTTAATTTCATTCTCTTGTTTCAACTCCATCGAATCCTTCCCTGTGCGACTTTACCACACAAAACATGTCTGAGCTACAATGACATTAAAGTATTTGTGCAATATACTGTGTCACTAACTTTAACCATTTCATTAGTAGGCAAGTAAAAAGCTTTTGCGGAAAATACCAAAGGCTTTAGTTATTTCTGCCATCTCTAAGCTATGCCTGTAAATCAAATAATGATTTGGTAATGCCTACCTATCTTTGAGTATGTAAAGAAAGTAAAGAGAAATAAAAAAAGGAACAAGGAGGCGAAAAAAATTACTAAAGAATGGGAATAAAAAGTCCACAAACTCGACTTGAAGATAGCAAACAATGGAAACCTAAATCTAGCTAAATATGTTCTTTAAACAAACAACATTTGTCATTTGAGTATCTTGTCTATGAGGTGCCTTTAATCGATTGCTGTGTGTGGTAAACGTGAACTTGTGTTGGTGAGCCTGTCCAAACATTTGGGAGATTTAGGAAACGCATGATTGGCAACAGCAGTGAAATAAGTTGAATGCAAAGCTTACCCCTTAATATGCATTTATGAAAACATGGCCTCGATAAGACTGAAACTTGTACCAAACTATTTTTTAACAGCTTCTGTGTGTACAAATTCGTGTAGGAACTACAGGTCTCATATTTGTGTCGAAATAGTCTGTGCATATATAATATAACTCGTGTGATTCTTTGTAACCTTATAAATAGTGCTATTTTACTGTACACATGTAAATACATGTAAAGCACTAACAAAAGTATTGCTTCGATTAAATATTATATAGCAATATACTGGTAATAGACTTACATTAATTACAAACAAATGAAGCTTGTTGATCAACCGAAATATTTGGCATTTTTTACTTCAATATTAAGATTAAGAGTATCAGTGCTGGCTGTACTAAATCAAGTTTAAACGATTGTTTCGATCAAACAATGACCGTTTTTCTGTAGCCAAATGTAGACCCCTAAGGTTCAGTTAAATATTTCAATACATAATGATGTTTATTCATTGGTTATTGAAGTCAAACAGTGAGCAATATGTTTGATTCTTCATTTCTAAAACAAGTCTTCAAACATTTAATCAATAACGACAGTTACATACAGACTACGACGGTCACATAATGACCACGACAGTAAAAATTAGACCAGGACATTTATTTACAGACCATCACAGTTATATACACATTACGACAGTAAAGTACAGACCACCACAGTCATCTACAAACCGTCACAAATGGAGAGACAACATACCAGTACAGCAACATACAGACTACGAAAGTCGCATAAGACCATGACAGGCAACAACGCATCACGACGACCAGACAACAACAGTTACAACCACGACAGTTACCTACAGACCACGACGGTTACCTATAGACAACAACAGTCACATACAGACTACGACAGTCATCTATAGACATCGGCATTCACATACAGACAACTAGTAATAATCTTGCTTCATAACATAGTTGACGACGATTGTTAACTAAACATGCAGTAGCAATTATTATAGAAAGTAGATTGCAATAAAAATAGAATATTGAAAAAAATAAATATAATATTTTAAAATTGATCCTACCTTGTTGGTTTACAGGGTATATCACGTGACAAATGTGCATTGAATTGAAGCAACATTGAATTACTTAATAACTTTAAAAGGAAATATTAAACACAAAATTCCTAGTACAAAACAATTAGTATTCAATTGAAAAATATATATCTCAAAAGATATAATCACCTGGTGTTTCGACTAAATGTGCAAGTATATCCTTTTGTAAAAATGTCGTGTGTTTTACTTCTAAAATTACAGCACAATGTCATGGGGGGGGGGGGCTGTTAACTAAGGATACTTTTAGGTACAGGTCTGCGGACATAGATTTAAAAACAAACCATATTCATATATTTCGGACGTTATAAAACGGGACCTAATCATATATTGAATGATTAAATCAGACCTATTCATATATTTTATTACAGCACATCTCCATTGGCAAAATAGTCCATTCACTACCAAAATGATCAAGTGATGTTAATGGAACACTTTGTTTGTAAAATCACTGTGCTTTACATAGGCTTAGCAAGCTTAAGATGAGAATTGAGGCATTAATGTATTTAGATAATTTACAACTACCAAATGATATATTGTTTCAATGAAAAAAGCTACCTATTCATATATTTTGGAGAGGTAAAAAAGTGACCTATTCGGACCGCACATCCGTATTACCCAATATATACCAAGTTGGGGCCTCGGTGGCCGAGTGGTCAAGGTAGTTCGTCTACTATTGATCACGTGGTCTGTCAACACTGAGATTGCGGGTTCGATTCTCACTGCAGGCAGGGTGTACTCGACTCCAATCTTAATTGACAAGGATTGCCAGTTTTCCTACCGCAGGTCGGGGGTTTTCTCCGGGTACTCCGGCTTCCTCCCCCAATAAAAATTGGACGCCATGATATAGCTGAAAAATTGCTGAAAGTGGCGTTAAACACCATCAAACAAACAAACAATATACCAAGTTACCCCCCCCCCCCCGTGACAATGTGCATTTAAATCGTAGTGTGCAAAAGTTCTATGCTTGACAATAAAAAGTAGTGTATGTTCTGCATTAAAATTGTATGAAATATAGAAACTTGGTTACCGATTGAAAACATCATTTTATTATTTTAACAGCTTTCATTTAAATATCGGCAATCAACATATAAAATTCGGTTTTAAATAAATTTCCTACATCGACACCAAAATACAATAAATGGAAAAAACTGAATATTCAAAAACTTTGAAATGTTTGCTATTAACATTTTTTTAAAAAAATATTTGTCTTAATAACAAAAACTAGTGTGGGACATTTATAAACGCTTTCCTCCCCACGCACAAAACTGAACTGATTAAACAATATAAAAGATCAACGACAATAATCCATAACCCCCAAAAAGGTTTATGTAGATAAACGAAACAGAAAGTAGTAACGGTTTCTAACCGTCGGTCGACATCTCAATCAATATTTCAAATAAAACAAGCACCAGACGATCATCCAAACAACTTACATAGACTATCAGACAGACTGTCATACTACAATTACAACCCCAGTTTAGAGCCCAAAGAGAGTCTTCCATATTTAAATTTTAAACGTTAAACATTTATAAACACACAAACGACAAAAGGGTCAGTAGGTAAACACATTTCAAATATTGAACTTGACTGTTGCAGGATACAATAAGTTTTTGTTTAAAGTAAGCCAAACTGTTGAGTATTAATGACATGATGTCAATAACATCATAAAATTATAATGATTAGAAATTCAAAAGTTTTTAAACAAAGCTAAAGAAGTAACCGTGGGTTTTATAAATGAGTTATAGTATTTACATATTCAATAAGAAGTTTTAATTTATTTAACAATTTGTGACCCAATATGAACACATTCCTTCTTACACGCATGGTTACCCATTATTCAATCACGTATACATCTTTTCATTTGAGGTAAATACGTTGTAAAACGACTCTTCATTATTATAAGATGTTAAGATAACCTGTGACTAATAGGCCGAATCGGATTTTATTTTGATCGAAAGAAAAATAGCAAAGTAAATCGACCGAGCAACAAGAGCCAAAAATCAAGGGACAGTTACAAATACGGATGTAGACAAACATACACAACGCATCACAAAAACCAAAAATACAAAAACAGATAGTACCTCGAACCCCCCCCCCCCCCCAAAAAAAAACAAAAACATGTATGCTCTCAGGTGATCTGGACTATTAAGAAGTGACTGCCTTTAATTAGACACTAGTTGAGTTACTCATCCAGGAATAGGAAACACTACCTTTGACTCAGCGAAAATGTCCGATCGTATTTGAGAGACTGATTTCCCATTACGATCAATTAAGTCATGGTGACGACCATAGAACTTCTGGAGAGATAACATCAACCTAGGTACAACAAACCCTTGTTTGAGTAGTTTGGTAGTCAACATCAGTGAGCAGTCTAGAAAATCAGAATACTGATCGCAGGATCTAGAATAACGTACAAGTTGTGAAATATACACACCATAAGCTGGAGCTGCTGGAATGTTGCTGTCGATGAACGGGAAGTTGAAGTCATCACGTTTGTCGTAAAGTCTAGTCTAATGTTTTCCAGAGTCTATTGCTAGAAGTAGGTCTAAGTAAGAGTCTGACCTTGGTGTATTGGTTGTGTCTTAAATTGCAAGCTCGTTAGGGTAAATGGAATGAAAATAGTCACCAAACGTAGCGTTGTTGAAGGACAAATCATCATCAGTATAGCGGAATGTGAACTTAAAGATCTGGGCCATTGTCTTTTCTCTCTTTTTCAGCAAGCCTTCTAGGAACGCAAACTCATAAGGGTGCAATAACAGGTTGGCGAGGAGAGGAGCACAATTAGTACCATGGGAATACCAACAGCCTGTTGAAAAACATGTGCTCCAAACAAGACAAATATGTTGTCAATCAGAGAATCTAACATATGACAGATTTGTTCTTCAGTATATCTAGTATTTGGTTTAGAGTCATTGATGAAGTAAGTTCTGTCATGGCTAATAACCAAGTATTTATATCGTCTTTCCTGTTTTCCCGTTCTTCTTGAAAAGCAGTGTTTTTCTTTAATCTTTCACAATCTTTAAGCCTGGTTTAAAGCTGCATATGAGAATTGACGCATAGAGTGCCGAAAAATCAAATGTTTAAATGCTGTTACATTCGGAAAGAATCTAACATATGACAGATTTGTTCTTCAGTATATTTAGTATTTGGTTTAGAGTCATTGATGAAGTAAGTTCTGTCATGGCTAATTACCAAGTATTTATATTGTCTTTCCTGTTTTTCCGTTCTTCTTGAAAAAGCAGTGTTTTTCTTTATTCTTTCACAATCTTTAAGCCTGGTTTAAAGCTGCATATGAGAATTGACGCATAGAGTGCCGAAAAATCAAATGTTTAAATGCTGTTACATTCGGAAAGACATCCAGATGTTTTTTGAAATTTTTAATATCTACATTTCATTTATGCCACTCCTGGATTAGAAAGTGTCACTGTATTTTTGAAGTCCCGTTTCTATTGCTGTTAAAATAGTGGTCAGGAGTTGCAATAGTGTTTTGGTGAAACAGACGATCCTGCTATGAAACGCTGTTTGTATGAAACATATGGGACAAAGAAGTGTATATTTCAGATGTATAACATTAGTTATTAATTTGCTATATACTGTGTCACAAACTCAACCATTTCATTGGTAGGAAAGTAAACATCTGTTTTGCTGAAAATACCAAAGGCTTTAGTTCTAATGCCATCTCTCATCTATGTCTGTAAATCTTATAAAAATAATGCTCTGATAATGACAACCATCAGTAATTATTACTTGAATAGAATTTTCATGTTTTTAACTTTGCACTAGAGAAAATTATCCCACAATTTTGTGTTTTATTTAAGCGTCGTACACAGTAGCTAATGTCAACCAGGAACAGATTACAACACTTCTTGTTGTGTTGTGTTTTGTCTCATTCAACGTACCCATGATTTTTATTGGGTTCGAGTTGTATACTTTTTAATTGTCCCAAGTTGACAATTCTGAATGTCCACCTCTTAAGAAGGCCACAATTGTAATATAGCCTTCGTTCATTTCCTAATTACTTGTTGTTTCTATAAAGTTTTAACTTATTACATTCTTCTGTTACTTAAATTTTATCTAATCTCTCAAAGTCTTGCATTTGATAGTACATGTACATAACCTGTTCTTCTTCCTTCTAAATGTTTTATTTGCAAGTAGTCCTTTAAATAAATTTGAACAGGTAAAACTGAAATGTAATATAAAGATACTTACAATAAAAATTCATTGGTATGGTCTCCTATGTTTTCGATGGAAAGGTGTTTTTGATGGCTGCAGTTAATGTTTAGTTCTGCCTGTTATGTGCATTAATTTACTACTTCCGTGTTTATATATAGAAGGTTATTGGTAATTTGAGCGTGGGGGTATCGAATATGGTTTTCAAAAATCACGTTTATATATTGACGATTACTATTTTAAAAAGATTCACAAGCGTTCTTTACATTTAAATTATTGCTCACTGTAGAAGATTTTTATGTATTACCTTTGAATATAGGTACAAAGCAACATTTATGATATGTTATAGATCCGCTCCAAGTTAATGCCATAAAAAATCAGATAATTTAAAAAAAAACATGATATTTAAAAGAAAACAAACAAGTTAACTGACATGTCAATAAAAATCGAAAACTATATGACGTTAAGTTCACTATTTATAGGTTCTGTCAATATTGTTGTTTTGAGACCAGAGAAATCACATATTTAAAAAAAGTAAATATCTACGCAATCACAATGTTAAATAATCTTATATCAATTTTGGTCATCTTTTTATATGGTTATTTTTGATTCCGTAAGTCATACAGTAAATAATGACAACAAGCTGCTGACTTGCCAAACTTGTGTTTATATTCTTTGTTTAAAACAACAACTAATGTAATTATTCAGCTCCTGATAGGGTAAATACTAAATATATATTGATAAAAAAGAAAACAAAAGAATCGAAGATACCGAGGAGTATTCATAGACAATAAGTCTTGGACAAACAAAGCCATTGTTAAGCAACAACAAAACTAACAGTCACACAACCCCAAAAATGACAAACTGTATGGCACAAACACCACTTAACTGAGAGAATGAGTCCAGTAGCTTCGGAAGGGTAAGCAGCTAGTGGATTCCGTTGTGTTACTCAAGTTTAATCCAGTAAGTAGTCATATCCTGGAGTAGTCATCATTCAGCAAGAAAGGGAAAGTTGTTTCGACAAACGGAACAGATCCATGGACATTAGTGACACAGATATTCAGTAACGGTCAACTAATCATGATGTCGACGAAAAAATGTCGACAAATCTGTTATACAAGTAAATAAATGCAACGTATCATATAATTTTTCTTAGCTTTTAATAAATCTACAATAAAAAGAAACAATATTATACGTCAAAAGAAACTCAAATTATATTTGATGAAAACAAATAATCAAATACAGAAATGTTTTAATGTTATGTTAAAAAAACTATAAGAATACCAATGTCATTTATAATATAACAATTAAATGTATTAACAAAAATACAAACCAAGTCATTACATGTTCAAAATATGCCTGACGGTAGGCGACCATCCCCATCACGATATGTTCGGGTTTTTGACCGCTTAGAACTGCAGTATCGCCCAGATGCTGCCCTCCAACGTGTTCGATTGACATCTCTCTTTGACAGAGCATCATACAGGTGAAACAGTGCTATAACATCTGCACTGGCATATTGTAGAAGCATTCCATTGATAGGCCGTTTATCCCAGATACGATTTGATGATAACATTAAATGACTACCTTTAAGCTTTAGATGTAGAAGTGTAACGTCGGGTATAAACAATTCTAGACAATGTTTTAGGCTTTTAATTGTTGTGTAGCCGCTTTGTCTTATTCTATCCATCACTTCCAGTAATTGTATATCTAAAACCCCATCTAACTTGACATTATGTAAATGGTAAAGGGCATCCGCATCCTCGCGGCAGTCGAACATCAACTTCTCAATTGACGCATTCTCGAGTAATGAACGAAGACCTCGATCATATGCAACATGCCCTATTTTCATTACGTCAATCAGGTACACTTGATTACGTAACGCGATATTGATCATAGTAATAGATCCGAATCTAGACAAATCGACACCTTCACAATCTACAGCTATCATTTCGGCCCTGGCAATTTTATCGTTAATTTCAGCCATGGCGGTGTGGAATTTATTTTCAGTATCTATGTATTTGTAAAAACTTGTTTCATTCTGTCCTGTTGCTATTCGAATATTTTCTAATGCGACCTTGTTGGCTTCTATCTTTTGTGTTGTTTTAGAAGCATCACTATATTGTGACTGGTCTGCTCGGCTAAAACCTGGATCTTTAGAGTGGACTTGTTTTGTTTTCTTTCTTGGTATAAGATCGTGTTCATCCAATTTCCCATCTTCAAGTGGACGTTTTGCAGACATTTTCCTTCTGAAATACACACAAGTATAATACTTCAAACAAAAAAACCTTCACAATCCCATATATTTTTTTTTAATTTCAGAAGTATTACTTACATAGAGGTTTGGTTAATATATATACAGGTGAAAATCGTTGAAATATTGAAAATTAAAGTTCCAAATTTCAAAATACCTGTTATCGTCGTATAAACAAAATAGATTACCTATCAGTTTTTTAAAATCAATTTTATTCAATTAATTCTATATTTGTTTAAACAAAGATTTTACTCTGTATGTTAAAGAATGGGATTAGTTAAAAGACGGGTAAACAACAAAATAAACACACAACACAACACAAAACCAAAAATATAGTAACACGAAATCCACTAAAAACCCCTGACGAGTCGAAATGCTCCAGAAGGATAAACAACTCATGCTCCACGCGTGACACCGGTCTTATTTCCTAAATTGAAATCATGTTTGATATGTCTATCTTTTTTTCATTTCAATTTCTCTAACTACATCTGACGACACAAAAACAAAAAGTATAATAATACGAACTCCACTGAAAAGCCGGGACTAGTCGAGGTGCTCCATGAGGATAAACAACTCATGCTCCACGCGTGACACCGGTCTTATTACCTAAATTGAAACCATGTTTGATATGTCTATCTTTTTTCATTTTAATTTCTCTAACGACATCTGACGACAACGTAGCAAAAAGTATCAAAATTTTACGCGCACAGTAGAAATGATTTCTACCAGCAGTCTATATTTATTGCCAATTTCCAAATTAATTCATTTGTGAACCTGTTTTCATCTAGAAATACCGAAACATCTGACAGACTAAGTAGCTAAACAACAATTCAGTCAATTAGTCATTCATTTATTCATCCTTTCCAAAATAATAACATTAAATGTAAGTATTAAAATGGAAAGTATTGTATAAGTATAAAACATGATACAAAGGAATGCCGGATTTAATAAATATGTCTGCCTACCTCAATTGTACAAAAAATCCTTATATTAAATATTTTTAATAAAATGTTAATATCCGTACAAAGTGAAATGAACTACGCTCACTGTTATCTGTAAATTAAGAGATATAAACGTTAATATTAAAATAAACGTTTTAAACGCATTTCACTTTTACTTTCGTTTGCGATTACTGGTTACTACACAGTTCAACACTACTTTCCAAAATAAAAGTGACCCATATCAAGCAACCATTTTAAGATTTAAATAGCTTTATATATTTTTGTAAACTTTATCATACCTTATTGGGATTTAGCAGACAAATAGATTTGACCGTATCGTTATTTCTAGACGCAAATCTCTCTCATTGGGGAGTTGGCAGGTCATAATACGGAAAGCCTGGCCTCGAACCGTAGTGGTTAACGTGTTTGGATTGCCACGATTCTTGCACCATAAAGACCCCTTTTGTAGATTTCATTATCCGCCACAAAAGGCTAAATTATCCTCCCCTACTCAATACTCCGTATATACTTCTCCAGTGGCAGTCAAAATATTGTTCCCGATGAATATAACGGAAATATTGCTAGATGGATGTAAAGCAAACATCCAATCAATCAAGATGCAAATAGGCGTTTGTATCAACTTCAAAAATAGGGAATTTATTGTCGATTAATGTTTTATTTCGATTTTTGTTTATTTTAATATAATTATGACAATACTAATATCTATTTTATTCCGCAGAATAGAAATACTTACATCTCCCGACAAATAGTCCGAGAATCCTCTGCCGTCCAACGCTTTTTTTTCCCACGCAAAATTAAACAAGTACTATCTTTAAAAAAGATAACCGACGCAGTAAAGATATAAATTGAGTTATGCATTGAACTACGAATCGCCTTTATTGTCATACAAATTCCCCGTTTCAACATGTTCAATAGACCAGAAATGTTTTGATGGAAATTTTTTGGGGGAAAGTACTGACGGACAATTATTACTACGTGAATGAAATCATGAACCTATAAATTAACCCTAGTCCCAGATGAAACGAGTTCGAAATTATTCATTTATACATGTGTGCCCCCTTTGATTGACGTGTTTTCGATATTAACAGATTTACCAAGCATCTGTAAATCTTTAACCTAAAATTGATAATGTACATACAACTACATGTACTTTGCTGTACATGTACATGTATTCCGGAAAGTTTATTGCTATTATGTATTGAAACCCAAAGATATAGAAATGAAGTTTTTCTGCGAGCACCAAAGCAGTTATACAATAATGTAAACAAATTGAACATTAAAAATTTTTTAATAAAATGTTTATAGTTTAAAATTTACTGAATAAGCAAAGTATACTTTACAATTAGAGCCACAACTCTCTATCTTTGTGTGTACTACGACGGACGCCCAAGAACAATAATACATTTAATCCTCTGCCGTCCAACGCTTTTTTTTCCCACGCAAAATTATAAAAAAGCGTTGGACGGCAGAGGATTCTCGGACTACCGACAAAAGGAGACAAACTTCTTCTGTGTAAAAGTCAACGCCGTAAAACGGTTAATAACCGCCATTAAAATAAATCTTTAGACAGTGAAATATAATCCTTGGGAAAACGATTTGGTGAAATTAAAACGTTAGGGCTAGATACCAGACTCGTAAATAATTTAAAACATTAGTCAACCAACAGGACACAGAAAGTCGTTCTCTACTTAATCAGATGTCCAGCTGAGAAAAATGTGACGGACCAAGGTTACGGACGGCTAAAAATTAACAAAATCGGTAAATAGCCATTAAGAGATAAAATGTGCGCATGCCTGAAAGAGTAGCCGTAGAAATTCTGGCTTCCGAAAAATTGTAAAGTTCTCGTAATCTATGCAAACTCAAAACAAATCTAACATAAATAACTGATAATCTTATATACTGGTAAGCACATTCTTACATTTCCTGCCCAAAAACCTCATATTATAAAAGTTAATATTAGGAAAATTTGACAATTGCTACCGCCAATTTTCGGTCACATGACCGGCAAAACCGGAAGTAAACAAATAAAATTAAAATATCCCTTCAAAAAGTACAAGGCTTAAACGTGAGACAGACAGTTACATGCATCCCTGAGTCGCCCAAGGGACGAAGATCTAACCGTAAGTCTGTCTGTACTAATTTCCTGCTATCTTCTGCCTATATATCTGTCTCATTGCACGTCATGAACCTCTTAAAAAACATCATAACAACAGTTTTCATAGTAACTGTCATTGCAAAATCATTTGGCTTGCATTTGAATACTACTATACAATGCAAACATGAGTCAAACAGAATAGGTGACATTTATGTAAATCAGGAATCACCAGACAACTCATGGTCAGTGACTTTGTCAACCAAAGAACCAAGTAAATCTAATATTCAAACAACAACCATACTACACCATCAGCCAAAGAAGAACCCTATTAAATATGACAAATTAGTACTCACATACCTCTGTAGCCTTCTAATAACAAACTCATACTCACCAGAGCCTAACCCAGGTCCCGCAGAGAAATACCCATGTGGGTCCTGTGGGGAAGAAGTCACATGGGCACAAAAAGGTGTATGTTGTGAAAATTCAAACTGCGAAAAATGGTACCATATAAAATGCCAAGGCATAGATGGCTATACATACGAAATATTAAAAAACCACAGCAACCTCTTTTGGGAGTGCTTATGGTGCGGAATGCAAAACTTTTCCTCGACATACTTTAACAGCGTACTCGAAACATCAAACCAGTACTCTGAACTAGAAGACTCAAATAAAGAATGTGAAAACATTGGTTTACCAACTTATACATCATCTCCAATTCAAAAAAATCCACCTAAAAGCAAGAGAAAGAAAAATACAAAAATTAAATGTCAAACACCATTACGAATCCTAACCATCAATTTCCAGTCAATGAAAAACAAAAAGCCTGAAATCTTACAGATCATTGACTCTTGCAAACCAGATATAATATTTGGCACTGAAACTTGGTTAAACAAAGATATATCACCTTACGAATTTATACCAGCTTCAAAATTTAACGTCTATAACAAAAACAGAGAGGACGGCTATGGTGGGGTACTAATTGCAGTAACAAATAACCTTACATCATCACACATAGAAATTGATGACACAACTTGCGAAATCGTATTCGCAAAAATTACGTCCCCAGGAAATAAAACCACCTACATTGGCACCTACTACAGGCCACCATCAGATGAAGGGGAATCATTGGAACAACTAAATGCCTCACTCCAAAAGGTGTGTAAAAACTCCAACTCAAATATCTGGCCGAGTGGCGATTTTAATCTAGGCCATATAAACTGGGACACTCCATCAGTTATACCTGGCAAACCAAATCCACACTTACACTACCAACTACTTGAAATACTAAACGACAACAACCTCACACAAGTCATATCTGAATCCACCAGAAAAAAATTTGTAAATAGAATTGAAACGCTTCCACCAGTAGGAAAAAGTTACCATGATATAATTTTCAGCGAAATAAATTACAAGCTTCCAAACTCAAACCTAACACCACATGAAGTATTGATTTATAAAAAGGCAAACTGGGGTGAAATAGAAAATGACCTAAAAAAGGTATACAAAAACTTAAATGGAAATAAGAATAACATGACAGTTGATGACTTATGGACAACTTTCAAGAACAAAGCCCTGGAATCCATAGAAAAAAATATTCCCAAAAAGATCCTTCAGAAAAAATCAAAATTACCTTGGGTAAACAAAGATCTGAAAAAACTCATCAAAAGAAAGAACAAACTATAAAAAGAAAAAACAAGACTCTAAATATACTACAGAGTATAAAAAAGTAAAAACAAAGCTCCAAACAGACTTGAGAAATGCCTACTGGACATATATAGAAAACATTATCTTTGATACAGATATAAAAGAGCCAGATGAAACCAACTTCAAAAAACAGCCCAAAAACTTGTTCACTTATATCAAAAGCCAGAAAAATGAAAACACTGGTGTAGCACCACTAAGAAGTGAAGGCATCTTATATACAGAACCTAAAGAAAAAGCCAACATATTAAATAAGCAATTCCAATCAGCTTTTACAGCAGAAGCCAACACTGCCATTCCAAAAAAAGACCCAAGCACACATCCTAAAATGGACACCATCAAAATTGAAAGAAAAGGAGTATACAAGCTACTTAAGAACATAAATCCAAAAAAGCAACGGGCCCAGATAACATTACAGGGAGACTACTCAAAGAAAACACTGATATATGTACAGACATCCTCACAATCATATTTACCAAATCTTTAGAAACAGAAAACGTACCATCTGACTGGAACCACGCAAATGTAACATCTGTATTTAAAAAAGGTGACAAGCACCACCTTGGAAACTACAGGCCCATCTCACTAACTTGCATTGCATGTAAACTCTTAGAACATATCATAGCCAGCAACATGATGAAACACCTAGAATCAAATAAAATACTGTACGATCTCCAACATGGTTTCAGAGCAAATAGATCTTGCGAATCTCAGATTATATCCTTAGTACACGAACTCACCCACAACAATGACAAAAACATCCAAACAGACATCATCATTATGGATTTTGCAAAAGCGTTTGATAAGGTTCCTCACAAAAGATTGTTATACAAATTAAAATATTATGGCATATCAGAAAAAAACAACGAACTGGATTGAATCTTTCCTCTCAAATAGAACGCAAACAGTACTCCTAGAAAATTCAAAATCATCTGAAATTCCTGTTACATCTGGTGTCCCACAAGGTACCGTGCTAGGGCCCATACTTTTCCTTATATACATAAATGATCTACCTGACTACCTAAAACACAGCCAAATTAGACTCTTTGCAGACGACAGTATCATATACCGTAAAATAACATCTCAAAATGATTGTCTAAAGTTGCAAGAAGACCTCGAAGCTGCAATTAAATGGGAACATGACTGGTTAATGAAATTCCACCCTGATAAATGCAACATCATGAGAATCACTACCAAGAAAACACCTACACATTTTTATTACAACATGTCTGGCCACATTCTTGAAACAGTCAAAAATGCAAAATACCTAGGTATCACACTCTCATCTGATTTAAAATGGAACACTCATATTCAACAAGCAGCAGCAAAAGCAAACCAATCACTAGCATTCCTCAGACGAAACTTAAAAATAACATCCAAGAAAGTAAAAGAGCGAGCATACCAATCTCTTGTAAGACCGAAACTGGAATACTGTTGTACTGTCTGGGATCCTTACACCACTGAAAATATAAACACCTTAGAAAAAGTCCAGAGACGAGCAGCTAGGTATGTCTGTCACAGATATCATAATATCAGTAGTGTGACTGACATGATAAATGAACTAAATTGGCCAACATTACAAGAACGAAGATTAAAAACAAGACTACAAATGTTTCATAAAGTAATACACCATCAAATTGAAATACCAGCAGAAAACATCTTAACTAAAAGCAAGGCAAGAACAAGATCCACTCATGAACAAACCTACAGACAACTGCAATGTTCTAAAGACAGTTACAAATTTTCATTCTTCTGCCAAACCATAAAAGACTGGAACAAACTTCCACCACAT
This sequence comes from Limnoperna fortunei, assembly GCA_944474755.1. Taxonomy (NCBI): domain Eukaryota; kingdom Metazoa; phylum Mollusca; class Bivalvia; order Mytilida; family Modiolidae; genus Limnoperna; species Limnoperna fortunei. Next base: position 63,790,049 of record OX104121.1, on the reverse strand, counting down.
ATTGCAACCATAGAATCCACTGACAGCTTCAAGGATGCACTGTCTCGCCAAGTGCTCCTTGATACTTACACCAACCTCAAATAAACCACTCCATGTTTTTATCTCAGTAAAAAAATATATAAAAAATGTAAAATAAAAATCCATAAAAATAAGAAAAAAAAATGAAAAATTAAACTCATTAGTCCCTTCTTTTAGGCACCAAAAATAAAGTAACTAAACTCTTTCAGCATGCGCCGGAAAGTAATCATCACAATGTGATGGTTTTCCGTACCCAAAGAAGAGAAGAAGAGTCAGAGAGCTATGAAAACATGGAAAACGAATCCCACAATATGGTATATTCATACAAAGCTACTGACAAAAATTCAGTGTTATATCATTAACATTGCCGAGAACAATGTGACAAAAATGGTAACAGATTGATGGACACACTCACATCAACACACACTGACTATCTAACCAACACACACACAGACTAAAAACGGTATACCGGCCGACGGAGGTTGGTCCCTGTGGCCAGCGGGGACGGGGGATATAACCTGACAAGTTATCTTATCATGTTTGTAAGTCTGGCAAACGAACTCTACAAACGTATATGTATCACTCACAGGGTCTGATGCTGCATGTAAATCATCTATGATTTTCGTTGGATCCTATCAGGGACAGTTATACTGACATGTCTCTTTACTATGTAGCGTACCTGATGCTACCCAATATGTTAACCATGATCAAAATATGAATAAATACTTAATACGAATATTACTAAAATGTGTATATAAATATTTTATTATAATTTGTATAAATATATAAGTAATGTACACATAATAATACTTTATATCACAGGACAATGCTGACCAGTTCACCTTGGAAATTCCCAATGTCTATAAATATAGCAAACTCTATAAATACTACATGGATATCAGTCAAGTGCTAACATACAAGATTATACCATTATATATTGCTTGTCCAGCATAGAATAAGTTTAAAGTTTGTTGTTGAACAGTTTTTTTTCATCTTACCTGCAAAGCTGGAAAATGAAATGACCAAAATTGATAAAAAAGTTAGCTATTAATGTCATATCTACAGTCAACTATGTTTTTTTTTATTTTAAGAGTTGCACATTTAAGATGAAGATTAAAATAACTGGCTTTGATTTCTTTCAATATAAAAAAATAAATAATCAGTTTTGCTTTTTATCAAAGGAATATTAAATAAATTAACTGAAACTGAATATCAAAGTAGAATTTAAGGTAAATTTCAAAGATATACATTCAGCATTTAAAAAATGTATTTGTGTTTGCAAATAGCATGAGTTGATAAATTATATGACAAAAAATGACAGTCTTCTGAATTAATAGAAACACATATATACACACATAGCTCAAATGTACACAAATATACAAAATGATGGTCACTTTATACAATTAATATTACTAGTAGAAAATGTCATTAAAAATACATAACTTATAAACATTAGCTACAACTAATGAAGACCAACAGTGGTAAACAAAAATGTTAGAAGTAAACCAGATATCAGTGAGATGGTTATCTCTGTGGGCACTGCCGACCTTGGGGTCAAGGTCAGAAGTCATAGACCATGGTATAAAAAGATTAAAAAAAACAGCCCGGACACGATTAGTTTGGATGGACACGGATCGACACACTGATTACTATAAGGCTTCCCTAATAAGAGGTTGAATAGCCTTTATCAGCAAATATTTAAAAGGTTCTGTCAAATCAGGCTTAAGCCATCTACATATTTAGAATAGAAAAACCTAAACATTAAAGACATGTTCACAATGAAAGGGCAGTAAATTCAATAAGTACATTTATATTCAATTCTAATTTAAAAAAACGACCAAAATGTATAACAAACAAAACTTTGACAAATAAAGATGTTTATTTACTAACTTATACCTGAGAGACATATACTGTAATAAAAGGCTTCAAAATATCTGCAAAACTACATTTAGCAAAAAATCCAAATATCTTTTGAAGCTACAAAATGGAGTCTGTAAACTTTTCTTAAACAGTATAAAAAATGTAGGAAAAACACTAATATGGATTAAAATGTGGATATAATATTACTGTACTACAATCTGAACAACATAAAATGTTATGGCAGTTTTATCAATTAGAAAACTGAACTAATAAAATATAGATATTTACACAATAAAAGGCTAGTCTTAATTCTTGGGATGAAAAAAAGAAACTTAAACAAATATAACTGTTAACATATAGAATTATAACATATATGGGAGGACGAATACCACTAAATCCTATGTACTAATCACAATAAAACAATGGCTCACAAATGGTGCTAATGTATGGACGGAATTATATGTATATGATCACAACAGGAAGACTGGCAAATTTATCATAAATAATTCCTCAGAAAATTTAATCTTTGACCTATGACAGTTAATGTGCAACATGAACTTTTTGACCTTTGACCTATCACCCTGATTGTGTTCTATGAAAACTAAAAAATTCTATAAAAATTGGAAAAATTTTATAAAACAAAATATCACAGAAGTTCTTGGATCATAAGTTTTTTTAAAAAAATTACTAACCATAAACAAAAAGCACTAACGGTCTTACTAATCATCAATACACAATATACATAACAAATTCAGATCTGATTTCCAGCTTTACTCAATAACTCTAGCTCTACAATACAATATATAACATCTGTGCTATGTCTTTTTTTTATTACACATGTTTCGGAAGAAACCGACAAAATTTGTGAAATATAATTTTCAAGCTGTATAATTAACAGACGGTTATTTACATTTGCTCAACATGAAACTAAATATCTAATGCATAGTGAACCAAACAGATTTAGGAATAAATAAAAAAAATATAATCTGTCAGGTTTTTCTTCTTCACAGAACATTTTATATGTTACATTTTAGTGTATAAATCAAAGCTTATTCAGACTTGTATTTGCTTTCAAAATAAATGAGGAAATATGTGCAACCAACTTAGTCATTTCAGACATGCACTTCTATTTAAAGTACAAATATAAAAAATGTTCACAAATCGTTGATTAATAAAATTTGCTAACAAGTTATATGTACAAAATATATAGTAAAAATAATTGGACGAATGCTGGTGTAAATGGACGGATGTTGGTGTAAATGGACGGGTGTTGGTGTAAATATGCTAACGCAAAACCTTCACAACAATAACAGCATTACAGTACAAAGTTAAATCCTGTATAGTTTTTTCTGTTAATAGAATGTTAAGTGCCCCGTACATACCTTCTTACCAAGAGTAGGTCAAGGGGGCATCAGTCAAAGGTTATAAGGACAATTAACAAGAACTTGTGTACAATACAACCCTGCAGAATGAGTAAATCTGATTGACTGAGACCTGGTTTTATTACTATATGCATAATTTTGCATTAAAAATATGACATTAATTGAAGAATTCTTTATCTTAAATGCTTGGATAATATTCTTTACATATAGAAAATGTTAGCACCTTCTGTATACGTCCTTGTTGATTAGAGCTAATATTTAAAAGATTTTTTAATATAGAACATGTTTTATCATAGATTAGGTAGTGTCTGTTTATAAATGTTTTGAAAATCACCATTAAAACAAATCTATTCAAATTAATCTTTAACAGTACTGTAGCCTAAATTACTCTACGAACCACGAGTATGCAATTACTACCAATAAATACATTCAACCTAGATACTGTAATGGCAAATCTACTGTAATTTATTGAAATATGAAAACAAGATACAAACAACCCACATTAGACAGATTTCAAGTACAGTCATAATGTATACTTGTTCTGCCAAGTGTGTAAACTACAAGACTAGTCCCAGATTTATGTCAACAACTGCCCAAGAAAGTGTTACTAACAAGAAATTTCTTTTTTTAAATTCACTATAAATCCATTTTTCTAAAATTCAATGAATATTTAAAATCTGCTTTGTTAATTTGTTTAATTCCACAATGATTCCAGTTTCTTTATAAAGCTTTACCATTTACTACTGTGACTTTACTACAAACTCTGTACACTTTACTTTGATATTTACAATATATACACAATGTCTATCTTGCACCACGGTTAAAGCTGCTTCATTGTCTTAAGGTATCCGACCCATAATTGAAATTACCGTTTAATTTTATTTTTCGACCAAGAAATGTGGCTTTATTAAATAAATATATTGCTAATTAATGATGCAAATTATATATATTGTGCTACTTTGAGTCAATGGTAACATTTTTGAGCAAAAAATTTAGTTACTCAAATAGTATTTCCGATGTTTGCCGAAGATTACCGAGGTCTGCTCCATTGAAATACAATGGACATCCGGGACACCAAATATGATCACGTGGTCAATTATGGTCCGGATACCTTAATATCAGGACTAACATTGACTATAATGGCTTCACGTCTTTCCGTATCTGTAACTGTTGTTTAACTTGGAATATGCTTGTCCTAGGTGTATAAGGTCCTAAAACAAAATTAATATCATTAGTATTGTTTTAATTGGTATTTTTGAGGAATTTCAGTAACATATTTAAAGGCATCCATACTTTATTGTGTTCCTGTCCACATTATAGCTGTTTAAGGGAGTTGTAACTTGAGCCAATGCCCAATCTACCAATCATAATGTTGGGAAATTCAATATGGTAAGGACCAGGATACAGATTATCAATCCAAACTTTTTTTGTGGACCCAAGGACCATCTTGGTAAACAATGCAATCAACAGACAGATGCCTTCCAACCCGATAGTGAAGAAGGAATACACTAAAAACACAAAAATCTTACTGTCATAAAAAAATCATTACATAATGAACGGATTATAATTTTGTTTAAAAATATTTTTGCAGCATGAATTTTATTGTCATTCAAGTTTAGTTGGTCAAACTCATATTGAATGAAGTTTCACTTTTATTTCTTTAAAACTTACTTTCGTTTGAGAAGTTAATGAGGTTTGCAGTTGAGTCATTTCAGCCATTTTTTGTGACATCATATTGCGACTTCGTTGTTGCTGATCTAGAAGTGTATCAGATTCCATGTCACCCTCCTTGGCTCTCTGCTCTAAAATATTTACAATCCTTTCCTGTTGGGGTGTGGGAGAAGGTGACCTCATGGTCTACAATTAAAATGATTTTTTTTATTTCTTTGTTTTTAGTACAAAACATATGTTGTCAAGATAAATAATAAATTACATGCACACTGCAATTGTACATTGACTGTCATAAACCTTCCGCATTCTCGGGTTGAATCGGAATTTATCAACACTTGTTTGTCCAGAGTTCCTTGTTTAAATAACAAAAGAAACAATCACGTGATAACTATGTGCATATAAAAGGACTGCACAACTAAAACCAATTGTCATTTTACATCATCTAAAAGGTTGTTGTCCGTTTTTAAATTAACTAGGGAGGACTTGGTTGGGCACTTCAACCCTCAAGCCATGGGCTTACTTAGAGAATGATTATCATCCATCACATCCAATGGATGCTTGGATGATATTACAATACACACCATCCAATGACAATGTGTATGCTACAACGAAAAGATAGGTAATGTCGAGTACTAGCACATGAACGTATTGGAGAGATTAGATAAAGTTATAGTAACAGAAGAATATAAAGAGTTTGAACTTTATAGAAACAACAAGTAATCACCAAACATAAGAAGGATATATACTATACAACTGTGTCCTTTTTAAGATGTAGACATCCATTTATTGACATTTTATTTTTAAAACTATTTTGACCCGTGATAATGCCATAAAAGTGTCGTTAATCAATGACTTATCTTATTCAACATGTGACAGTGATGCAGGTTACCAATAATCTGTTACTGATATTAATCTATTTCACAAAAACTCACAGATAAGTATGTTATGTATTTACAAGTTATGGTGTTACTGCTCCGTAGCTATTACTGGTTAGTTTGGTAAATTCTATACAAGACCATTATTACAATTACTGTTAATAAATTCATAATCACCTATTAAAATGTTCTTAGAACAATTTCCTGGCACACCATGCAGCAGTCGTTTTCACAAAAAGTCTTAAGTGTAAACAGGGGCGGATACAGGATTTTCGAAAGGGGTGGGGGGGCGTAAAAAGGGGATATCGGAATAGGAAGGCCACGAACAAGGTTTTTATAGTTTTCAGTAACCTTTATTTGGTAAGTATATACAACAGAGATATCATAACAAATGAATTAGTACCGTTAATGCATTAATTTATGGCGAGGACAAGTGGGGATTACATTTTTGCCTTTGGCGCTGGTTTTTACCCTCCCTTTTCTCTTTTTTTTTCTTATTTTTAAAAGGGGGGGTGTATGCCGCTAGGCCCCCCCCCTGGATCCGCCACTAAAATGAACATGTAACAATATGAAGCAAATAAACCATAATTAATGACATAATGATGCTAATCAGAGAAGGCAAGTGGATCTTTACTAATAGAGTCCTATGCTAGTCCTGTGGTAGGAGACAATAAGAACTTACAAGAATTGAAAGAAGACTAAGAGCATCCAATTTATACTTAGACCAAATTTGTTATCAAACGTCCAAGTTGTATCAGAGAAGATTTAACTGTAAAGGTTTGCAGACGAAAATGGTATCAAAGTGATGGCTGACATGAAACTTTTGGGTCAGGTGAGCTTTAGCATGAATAGATTTCTAATTAGATGAGGTGCATCAGTGATTGATTTTGTAAAATTTGACCAAGAAAGTTGTAATTACTTTTTAAATCTGAAATAAAGTTGAATCAATTAAACACCACCACTAACCAGTAAACAGACTCTAACCCGGTCACCATGACAACAACTTACCCTTTTATAAAACATAGGATTGGACAAATCTGGGACAGAATACGAATATTTTGAGAGGTTACTGTTTTCCTGTTCAAGCTCAGCTACTTTCATCCGTAAATTATTAACCATTTTAGCTGTACTTATATCATCGTCAACATAAGAATTGTAGTATCTCGGAGGCTGATGATTCTGAGAGAGAAGAAACAGAAATGCATGCAGACGTTAGGTTATAAACACACAGATATATAATAGAGAGTACAAACATGTTAAACTGCCCAATAGTTATTTATTTACAAATTCATAAAAGAATGCTTGTTTGTTTGTTTGAATCAAGTATTTTTTCAGCAATCAAGGATTGCCAGTTTTGCTACTGAAGGTAGGCGGTATTCTCCAGGTACTATAGCTTCCTCCCCCAATAAAAACTGGACGGATGATATAGCTGAAAACTTGCTGAAAGTGACACTAAACACCACTCAAACAAGCAAACAAAAAACTTTCAGCAATTTTTCTGCAATTTAATGAAATCCAGTTTTGTGGGATGTAGCCATAGTGCCCAGTGATTACCAAATCTTTGGACACAGTAAAACAAACCATGGATGTTTGGTATGGTTTGTTTCTGTAAGGAAAGAGTTTATGTGCAAGCAGAATAATTATATTCTATCAATAACTTTACTGATAAATTTCACTTGAATTATGCAAAGTCATATTTTTTTTTTATTTTTCCAACTGTCCGTTTCAATTATCAAGCGATTTCCTTTAGTTTCCTCATTACTCAATTACTCTGAAGATGCAAATTTAACATGTTTGTAAAAAGTTAAGTCACAAGGTCACAAATATGTACACATGACTTAGTCACAGAAAGGAAAGATCAACATGCATTTAGACAAGAAGCTGCTAACAAGCTATAAAAGTTACAAGCGTGATATATTTGCAAGATTTTGACAATTAATATAATTTAATGGAAAATCTACAAAATACATCCTTATCATTTGAAAGTTATTTGTTTATTATTCATACTGATAAGATACTTTTTGCCAAGTAGTCCAGCTTTTATTTAAAACAATAATTCATGTTTATTATACTGACATGGGGAATTTAAAACAGCCTACACCAAAAACCTAATGCCTTTATTTTTCATTTGATTGGGGGAGTTTTTTATGTCCTACACTGACAACTTAATGGGAGGCCTCGGTGGCCGAGTGGTCAAGGTATTATTATTGCCTAAATTGCTTTGATTTAAAACATTCATTAACATTCTTTATTTTAAAAAAAATAATTCTGAAGAAGCAAAACACTTTATTTTTCACCTCAGTTTCATTTTTTTTAATTTGAATGAACTTATATAAGTACATGTGTTCATCTTGATTAGTTCGAATTTGCATTAAGTATTATACTCTAAATGTTAATTTTTGCAGAATTCTGCTTTGTCTATATAGTATGGTAATAGGAACATAAGGGAAATAATTTAGTTTTTTAATTAATTTGTGTTACCACCCTTACTTACATTTGTTAAAGGTAGATAACTCATATTTAAAATCATAAATAATAATTTTTTATGTACACTATTAGTAGTACAATATTATATAATGATACTAGTGTGTAATATACATACCGTAGTGAGTCGTTTGATTTCTCTTTCCAGTCTTTCAAGCTCCTGTTCCTGAGATATTGTCTTAGGACCATACTCATAAGGTGCTGACTTTGTGTATTGCCTATAGGAAAAAACTTAAATGTTTACAGTCTTTGTGACAATATTGTTTAGTTCTTTCAAATAATGCACTGCATTAAAATTGGAAATAAAAAGAATCTATATAGGATTAAACACTGGGTTTTAGGAAATTATCAATGTGTAAACTCTGGCAACTCACTCACAAACTAAATAAAGTCCGAAGGACTTTATGTCAAGTTTGTGAGGGAGTCGCCTGAGTTTACACATTGATAATTTCCTAAAACACAGACAGTGTTTAATCCTTATAATTCTGTGAAATAATTGTTCCGATTTTTAAAGCAGCAAAAACAGTTACAGAAACCCATCTAGACCTCAAAACGTATCTATACTATAGGCCGGAAAGCATAGGGATATGCAAAACATAGTTCCAAAGGAATTGCGGTTCTGTAGATATTAATAGGAAAAAAAAAAACAAAATGAAACACTAAATTGTATTTATATTAAATTTTATATGAAATCTCAATCGATTTAATTGGAAATCATTGGGGCAGAGAAAACATTGTCCCCTCTCCCTGATGATACGCTAGGAGGACGCCATCTTGTTTACATTGGATACTGAAAGTAGTCCGCTCAGAAGAAATATAGATATATAAATTATCTGAGAAGACGCCATTTAAGTGTTTTTATCCAATCAAAGCCCTTAATATAAATAAATTACAGCATGAATAGAATTATTAAGTTATAATATTGACCTGAATAGTTTATAACAGAAAATATCACAGCTTTTTCAAATGTCAAAAAAATTTCGATCTGAAACAAAGTATTAAAACATTAAAACATCACGCAGAATCTACCTTTATCATATTTTTTATCAATTATGATTAATTTTTTCACAAAAAAACTAATATCAAAATTTCACATTATCAAGCAACCTTTAAATCTATAAGCTTTACTGGTCCCATCACTACACATCCTAGATTTGCAGATTGGTGTTCCTAATTTTTTTTTCACCTATCCATATTGTATACTTTACTCCAGCGAAAAAGATCTGCAGTGGACGAAACGATACGTACCTATATGGTACTGGTAACTTGATCATAATTTGTAGCTAATTCTCTTCAACACATTGGGGTAAATGAAATAAGGGTACAAAAAAACATGGCAACCAGCTTGCTAGTTCATATTTGACAATATGATTTTGTGCTTAACATCAGTAAATATAAGAGAATATTTAAGGATTAACTACAAAAAATATTTTCTCCATCGAAGGATAACAAAATTTCCGTTTTGCACATTGTATAATCCGCGTAGCAGATTATATTAAATGTGCACAACGGAAATTTTGTTATCCTTCAATGGAGAAAATATTTTATGTAGTTAATACTTATAAATAAATTCAAACAATAGAATACACTCAACAATTTTATTTTTGTAACTGGACATTTGTTTAAAAAAAGATCAACACAAAAACTGTTAGTTTCCCGTGGAGTAATATATGACGTCAAATGGCGCGTGTCTCCATGACGATCAAATTTGTTTTCCATCCTCTGATAGAAAATATTTTCCAGCCAATCAAAAGTCAGTATTCTCCCAAAATTTATTTATAACAAAATAACAAACAACTAGAATTCAAATTACAACAAGAAGCTAACTGTAATTTTCTAGATATTACAAAGAGTTAATAACCAATTACGGTATATAAATTTACATAATTATATTTTTTAATAGAATTCTGCAAACGAGGCTTATAACTACTGTTATCTGTAAAAGATATTGGTTAAAAAAAGGACATTAAGCTCTTCCATGGAAGAATTTTTTATAGTTAAAAATTTCTACTAAGTGCATTCTATATAAAACACAGCGTGGAGATATGGCTAAAGCAGTGAACATTTTTCATTTTCACATCTCACTTGCTGTTCAAGTCTTCATTTGGCAGTAGCCATGAATCCGTTTCCTTTTTCCATTTGTCAAAGTTTTCCTTAAGTCTCTGAAGCTCATCATTCTTGTCTTGAATAAGTTTCATGTATTTTTTATCTCGATCTATATATTTCTTGTTTATACTATTTATTTCATCTGCATGGTCCTAGAGAGCAAAATCAAGGGAAGTAATTTAAGATTTGTAGTAATCTCCCCTTCTGTGATTACAATAATATTGTACATAAACAAATAAACAGCTGTAGCACTACTTTATAGATCTGCTTTGATGTTTGATTTTTAGGTACATGCATGGATTCTTCTGCCTTGGGTTTATTTATGTCCAAAATAAATTTAAGTATAAGCTCTATACTTGTTAGTTTTATAAGAATCATATGCATATAACATTATGTAACTTAAAAAGAAAACAAAACAAAAACAAAACAATCTAAATAATGGCGTAGCTTGGGTCGGAAGCTTTTTCTGGGCAAGGGTCTGGGGACCTCTTTAGGCCCCTAATGCCTGCTTGAAGGCATAGCATTTTTAACTTTTCGACATGTATTCACAAATCTGTTTAAATGTTTCAGATCGCTTGAGCGTTTGTATTTTTTTGCCAAATATACAATATAGAAGCCTTGGCTTTTGAGCTTCCGCCTGACTACACCACTGTTAGGATGTGTTATACATACAGCAAAAGATATCTAGCGTTATGATAGGACAGTGTTTCAAACAAACCTTATGAAGATGTTTTATATTATATATGGTTGTTATTATGAATTATATTTAAATAAGTTCTTATAGCCAAAAAAAAAAATCAAAACAATGTACAAAATTCAGTAAAATATTGCCATAAAAAAAAAGATATTTAAGGCTCCACATTTAACTGTGCCAAATGCACATCTAATCTTATCAAGACTTGTCAGTAACATTCAACCAAAAAATTGGAAGAAACATTCACAGTTAACAATAATAAACTGATAAAAATTTTAAACTAGTCAAATAAATGAATTTTCTATTAAATTGGTAGCTTCTTTGGAACACTGTCCTGACATACATGTTAATAGGGTTAATATATGGGACTGAAAACAACGATAGTGATAGTACATGCATACACTGGGATGACTCAGAAGTTCATCACAGTAGTACTAAGGATGTTTATTTGAAAAAAATATTTAATTAAAAATATAAAATAGAGGTGTCTCAATACTTTAAATTTTCCCCTGACACAAACCCAGTTTTTGCTTTGTCCCAATGATGAATATAGTTTTAAAAGTTTTCACTGTACCAAAATTCACTAAATAAACAACTGAAAACTACAATAATTAAAAACTTTGATGAACTTCAGTCATGGATAAAAATCATTTAAACCACTAATACTACATTTACAGTTCTTTATTAGGGAACACATGGTTAAGGTTAATATCCAGAACATATTAGATATCAGGTTAGGAATAAGGTATATGCAGGGAGACAAAGCGAGCTTATTCTAGCGTTGGATAGGAGCTTACATTCTTATATCATTGTGATAACCAGTTTTATAACCATTTGGAGGGTTGCCCTAAAAAAAAGCATATTACTGTAATAAAGGGAGGTAATTCTAATATATTTATGTTTGTCACAAGCATTGGTATGATACATTAGTAAACCTTTTTTTTAAATCAAACAATAATGTTTCCAGTTGTGATTACATGACTGCATATATAAATGACATCAAATTAACGACTTCTATATGCATCATGATTCCTCTGCTGAACAGTAAAAAGCTTGCATTTTTGTCTCCAAATAAACATTAATAATATTCACATTGGCCATTGCATATACTGTTTATTTCTTGGTGTAATATAATCCTTACAGGTAGTCACCAGCTGATAAAGGTTAGTGTTTGTTTGTTTGTTTATTTGAATGTTGTTTAACGCCACTTTCAGCAATTTTTCAGCTATATCATGGCATCCAGTTTTTATTGGCAGAGGAAGGCAGTGTACCCAGAGAAAACCCCCAACCTTCGGTAGGAAAACTGGCAATCCTTGTCAATTAAGATTGGAGTCCAATGCATCCTGCCCACAGTGAGGCTCGAACCTGCAATCTCAGTGTTGTAAGACCACGTGATCAATAGTAGACGAACTACCTTAACCACTCCGCCACCGAGGCCCCTTAGAAGTGAGTGTTTTTGCACATATATAAATTTACTATACAGGTAACACATTATTCAACTTTCCTTGATTCATTAAATTGTTTTTTTTTTTGTCGAGAAGCACCAAATACCAATATTAAAAGTCCTCTGATCAGGATATTTTAAACAATGTGAAATAAGCATCTCAATGAAATGACATGTACTTCTACAGTGTGCTGTTGCTTTGTGCTGGATGTTAAATAGTGCATTTTATATTGGGAACTAATCTGTATGCAAATGCTGTTATATATGCATCTAAAACAGTCAATGCTTAAAAACACTAACAATTGTAAGTATTGCACAAAATTTATCAACTTGACATTTTGTTTACTAATCTTATATAAAGAAATAATCACCAGTTTAAGTATTTTTTGTATTTTGATGTCAAACAAGAGTAATTATAATTATTCAATAATATATAAAACATTTTGTATAAAAATAATGTGACTGAAAAATTTGAATAAAAAAGGATATTCACTAAAAATAAAATGGTTATTCACCGCGGGAAAATGCATGCGATTGTTATTTATAGAATCCCGGTTATTCCCTTTTTTAAATAACAATCGCATGCATTTTCCCGCGGTGAATAACCATTTTATTTTTAGTGAATATCCTTTTTTATTGAATAAAACAATAACTGTCTTTTGATTCGGTAAATGTGTGGAGTTATTGACTTTTGAAAAAACTCTTTGTTATTCACCTCGCCCGCTGGGCTCGGTGAATTACAGTTTTTTCAAAAGTCAATAACTCCACACATTTAACAAATCAAAAGACAGTAATTGTATAATATTTTCTTGCAACAGTAATTAATCAATTAATTGATGTTTATTTGTCCAATGTCTGGATGATAACTAAAATACTGGCTATTTACTGGCTATTTACTGCTTTAAACGGTAGAAGACAAAAAAGTTCTATTTATTAAAGTTCCAATATCTTCCTGTTGTAGGAGAATAGATGCTTTATCTTGACAGAGATATAACCTGACATAGCTTAGTATATATTTATCTTACATCCATTCAATATAACATAACATACCTTGACAAATTTTTCTTTCAGTTTATCAAGTTCGTAGCTCTTTTCTCTCTCCAGTTGGCTTTTCACACTTTGAACAATTTCAGACTGCAAAGGGAAGTAACAGAAAATAATTGAAGATTTAAGGGGAGACAATCTAAATGGTTTCTAGGATGATTATTATTGTGGCTATAGCACACAACAAAACGACACACACATGATAAATAAAACCACAACAAATAACCAAACCGGTGACCCATAATTAATATTTACAGCAGTGGTTCTCTGATTTTAATAGCAAACAATGATACATTTCACATTTTGTCTAGAAAAAATGACATGAAAAACCCAGAATTTATAAAAACAACAGCAAAACAAAAATTTGATATTGTTTAGATTGTAATCAATGTTTTAGATTTGTAAGGCATATTTGTTTATTTATTTTATTTAGTAATCACAGATTCCATGTGACCCGAATAAATTTTTTAAATTGTAGTAAACTAATGTCTGAACAGTTTAATTTTTGGAAACATAAGGTTTGTCTCCCTTGCATTCTTGGATAAATATATAGGGCAAGTTGTTAGATGATATGATGTGTTAGTACCTTTTCCCGCTGTGTTTGAATCAACATATTCTTTTGTTGTTCCAGTTCCTGTTTCAGTTCTTGCACATGGTTACGTAGTTCTTGATTGCACGCTCGTAAGTTAGCCTACAGTTAAATGATAAAACATGCACTGCAGTCATGCATAACTACAACTTAATTGTCATTAGTTAGGCCATATAAATTGTGATTCTCACATACACAGAGGAGACATTAATATTACCAGACAGTTATTGAACCCAAAGACAGGTAGGGTACAGAATAGCATTTCATTTTCTTTTCTTATATTATTAAATTTTGATTTTTAAATAAGAGATAAATAAATTAACATAGAATGGCTGAAAAGCAGCAGTTGTATTTCAGTAATACCAAGGTAATCAGTTATATAGGCATACAAGCTTGGCTATAGTGCAGTATCAGACAGTAACAGTTTTTATGATAGCTATTCAAGTTTTATTTTTCTGTAAATTCTAAAACAGATATGTGTATTATATTGTATCAATATAATAAAAATTGCAAGGCATCATTGAAGCAATGAAGGAATTTTGTTTAATTTGTTTTTAAACATTGGAGTATACTTGTTGAAAAAGTCAGTGGTGAAATTATACTATTAAAAAATGAGAATCAAAACTTATTGTGACCACACAAGTATATATATGGAATGGTTACAAGTTAAGCAATCACACGAGATATATATGAATTATTACTATGACAACATAAACAATATGCTGAAATAAAACAGAATGAGGCTGAAATATACAGACTAAGTTAATGATATATGCTTGTTTTATATTAAAAAAATATTTGAAATTAGATGTATTAATATATAAGTTTAACAAATGACTTTATACAAAAAGTCACAAAATTGTCATCAGGTTGTTAAACAATTCAGTACAAAATATACAGCTTATGTTTTAAACTGATATAAATAAAGTGCTCTATGATGACCCCATGAACTCATTAAACTAAGTATATATTGCCATGGTAACACCATGGAGGACCACATCTGTAAAAGTAAAAGTAACACTTTAATTTGTGGAACATAAAACTGTAAATCATTTTATTTTTACTCTGAAGAATTTTGAGTGATTTATGATTTTAATATCTTCCTATACTTCATTGTGTCTCTAGTATACAAGACGCCTTTCATCTGTGTCCTCTCTGTTTTAAATGCCATCTTGTCCGGCAGAATTGCATATTTTGAAAACCTAAATAACTAGTTACATCAACATAAAGATACCATGCCTTTATATTTGAATTCTTATTAAAGTCTTAGGAGTTTTAAATAAAACAACAGTGTGACGACAACACAGACTCTGTCACCACAGACTGAAGACAATGCAGATTAATTCCTTAATTTCAACAGATAACACAGTTAAATCAAGTCACTGCTAATCGCTTACAAATACATTGACTGTTATCTAGATAGCAATTGACAAACTTAATTCAATTATATTTTAAGAATGCTTCTCAACGCTTGTTAGTATTTTTAGTTTGATACCCAGTCTGTCTGAATATTATGTCAGGAAGCATCCTAGTTAGTATTTCTACATGGAGTTAATATCTATGTAATATATTATAGTATCAAAGAGAAATAGAAATTATGTATATAACAAAAGCATATATACAAGAAAATCAAAGGTGTCATTACTTAAACAAAATAATATTTCCTTAAAAAATTAAAGTTGAAGACTGAAAGGAATTTAAATGTTACCCCAAAGCCCGTGGTTAATTTCAGGGTATGATTGATTTATCTAGATTTCAGAAGAAAATCAGCAGGAGAATATGTGGTGTCTAGTTTTTAATGGGTGAGGAAGCCAGAGTACCAGAAGAAAACCACCAACCTTCTGTCGGAATTAAAACTTGGAATTCTTGTCAATTAAGATTGTAGTCGAGTATACCCTGTCCTAAGTGAGACTCAACCAGCAACCTCAGTATTGACAGGCACATGAAAAATAGTAGACTAACTACCTTAACCAATTGGTCACCAGAGCCCCATGAACATCTGAATTCTTAAGGGTACTATTGGTTGAATGTCTGTTTTATTAGTTATTTTGGAAAAACCTAAACAGTAGTGGACAAATATGGCAAAAAGAAAAATATTATTGGTACATAAAATTTTTTTAAAAAGGTACCTTACAAATGATGTTTAAAGAGAGATCTCCACCCAAAAGTGAAAAACCACCAACATTCAGGTCTCATGAAACATGTTTTAGATATAAATACATAGAATTATACTGTGTGTACATATAAATAATACATTCAGTTTGATCCATGGCAGCCAATGATATAATTAGCAGTACAGACAGGAGGAAGAGAATAGAGGCTATACTGGAGATACACTGACAAACCTCATGGTTTCTATCCTCAAATCTACTGATGGTCATCTGGTAATGAAAAGTTTACTTATAAGGACAGAATTTCTGTGGTACAGTAAACACTGCAATGACTGAAAATTTGGTTGTCAAGTCATGTTCACGATATTGTATTCCATTTTGTCAGTGTTTACTTTAGTCATTAAGGTTCCTAAATATTTGAAACAAGGTTTATTGATTCTATAAACGGACATTGTATGAAATAAACAGAAATTGATTACCAGAAGCAGAAAAGCAAAATAGTTCAATAAAATCTGCCTAAATAACCAAGATGACAACAACTACATACGTGTGTAACTTTTAGTAAATTATCATGCAAAATAAATCTATTGTTTTAACTGAAGCACACTAATTGCACTCTAATGCAACGCTGGATGTAACATTGATTCTGATTGGTCAATTTCAATTATCATTATTTCATGGTATCAATTCCATAATTAACACTAATAAGCCAATGTAAATGTTAAATACAAAAATGGTCTCATTTAAGTAAGTTAAGTTAGATTTTTACTGCACTAAGATCAGAATAAAGATAGCTGCAAGGTATATGGAATTGCTGGTATCAATTTATTGCCAGTAAACTCAATTAATGACTTACAAATTAGCAACATATGGTGGAATATTTTTGAACACAATAAAGATTTTTCCTAATTCAAATTCTTAAGCTCATTTTCTTCTAAAATGGCAACGGTTCACAATGTGACTTTAGTTATATTTCAAATTAGAGTTAGTTGCAATCTAAAAACTTAGAAATACGCTATTTATATTTGTAAGTAAAAAATCAAAGTTTTAACACAAATTAGTTTCATTTATGTTGTTTCACTTTGTTAATTCCCATGAACATAAAATATAATAAGAGATCTAAACACTAATTAATTACAACAGTGATGCAAATCTAGCTGACTGAGGGTCAAGAAGCTAAAAGAAATGATAAGGTGCTCCTGGTATATGCTTGGAATTCTGGGTAAATATTATACATAACAGACTCCTAGAGAATCTTACCAATGCTGCTGTAGTAGGAGTTCTAAATCTGCCAGAGGAATTATAACCATTTTCTCTAAAGCTGAAACAAACAAAGTATACAATATACTTAGCTGTGAGTGTGACTGTCTGTCCCCAAATAAATTTTTTAAGTTTTTGATTGATAAAATGTAAGCCAGTTTAGTCGTAATACATATAACAATATAGAAGGAGCTGGGGACAGTAGAAAAGTGACAAGAACACAAACCAGTCAAAGAATAGTAGTACCATCACAGGAATTCATAGTTAAAATTAAAAAAAAAATCTGCTCATTATGGAGAGGTGTGAGAAGAAAAAATTCCAACTTCTTATAAATTTTTGTAAATTATGATAGACTTTAAGTAGATGATATGCTTAAACAATAAAAAAAAAAACTAATTGAAGAAATTTTAAATAATACCATAACAAAATGAAATTTCAAACCTGCTACAATTAAACAAATTTGATTCCCTTAATGTATTTTATTATAAGATCCTGTTTAATCACATACATGTACTTTGCTAATATGGGAGGCAGCCTTCTCAACTTAAATGAATAATCTACACGGGGGGGGGGGTAACTTGGGATATATTGGGTAATACGGATGTGCGGCCCGAATAGGTCACTTTTTTACCTCTCCAAAATATATGAATAGGTAGCTTTTTTCATTGAAAAATATATCATTGGGTAGTTGTAAATTATCTAAATATATCCATGCCCCCCCTCCCCCGTGATATTGTATTCAGATTTCTCTATGTAAACAAATTCCTCTACTGGTAAGCAGTGACTGGTGTCTACTATCTGTGTTGCAACAAAACATCTGCACTGTATTTAACTAACATTGATTTTTAGTGTCTGTTAATCAATAAAAACTAAAGTAAGTTTGTTATCATTTTTAAATAATTTAATTTGGTTTGTAAAAATCTGATTGGCCAATTCAAATTGAGAAACCCATATTATACGATATAACTTGTGTTTGTCACATGACCTATTCTTACACCTTTAAAATTCAAATAGTGCAATGACGTCTTTGCCATTTTTACCGTTAAAATTGTCAAGATTATAGTTAAATTAAATTATAAGGAATATTTCAAATTCCTGAACAGGCTACACTCTATAACATGGTTTGGTTCTTTTTAAGCCATTCATAAACATCTTCATGGTTTATTAGGCATAAAACAAACCCAAATCATGTTATATCATATAACCTGTTTAGAAATTTGAAGTATTCCTCAAATGATTGCATCTTAAAAGCTATAAAAAAAGGTAAGCTGGAGGAATTCATTGACAGGAAGTACTAACAATTAAGGTACAAATCTCCATGACAGTTATTACTTAAACATACAAACAACTAATAACAAAAATGGTGTCCAGATTTCAGACAGTGAATTATCCAGTTTTTTATAACATTAGTATAACTTATCAACTTATAATTGATGAAATTACTTACTCAGTCATATTAACTTTTCGAGGGTTAATTCCTAGAACAGTAGAATTTTTCCGACACTCTTCGTTAATTTCATTAATAATTGTTCTTTCCACTCGTTCAGTTTGTTGATTGTCTTTTGCTAATTTTAACACATCTGCTCTCTCGGCTCTTAACTGTTTGATTTCCTCTTCCTGCAGACGAATTGTATCCTGCATCTTGTCTATTTCTTGTTGGAAGTCCTGAAGTGAAAACTACAATTTTTGGAGTATACATCCATTATGCCCCCACCCTGTTAGATATTGTCCCTCCCCTGTTATTCAACCTATCATGCAGTTAGCTTAAATACAATCCACATATTATTTAGCATGCATGCAAGAGCTGGTGGGAGGGGGGTCGGGAAGGGTGGTTTCTTACAATTAAAAAACATTTAATGATATTTAAGTAAACTGATATTTTGCCTTTGTGTGTGTTCATTTTTAGAATTAAAAAAAATGTATACAAAGAGAAAGAAAAGGATAAAAATCTGTATTAATGATAAATAAATATTTCTCCACTTTGGAAAGTCTTTAAGTTACTCGAGGATGTTGGACCCTCTTAAACAATTTATCATATAATGACCTATTTCTTCTATTAAATTTTGAAATAACCTTTATAACCTATGTTTTTTTTATTTTTGCACTGACCTTTTTGGAACCCCCTAAAACAAAGCGTATGCCTGACATAATGACCTACTTCTTTCATTTTGGCCTTGACCTTCTCCATATCGACCTGCATGTCCTGTCGTATAGATTCTTTGGCTCTGGCCACAGCTATCATACGATCATGGACAGCTTGTCTGTTCTGTAGCCGCTGCGTCTCTAATTCCTGTAAGTACAGAAACAAATCAAAATCAAGACACATACGTGAAAGAAAAGCGTAATGTAATTATTTCTAATTTCAACTGTAAAACGAGTAAATAGCTGATAACTGTTAGTATGCATGGTTGTTTGTCTTTAGTGTTGTAGAATAGTGTTGGTTATAGGTCACACCAAGTGCTACTTGGTGTTTCTAAAATAATCAAGCAGCTTTGGGGAAACAAAAGTCAGCTGGGAGTGAGAAAAATTAATCAAAGTGGAGTGGCAATTCTTATTTTATAGTCCAGAGTACTATACAAATATCTAGTACAAAGCTGACATTTGTTATATTTTCCTCAACATAAGTGCTATTTTGGGCATGAATCCATAATACATGTACTTCAATCTGAAGAAACTCATTGTCTTCTGTACTGACAATAATGAATTACTAGCATGTATTACATAAATTGGTTTAATAGAGAAAAGATACAAGGAAATTTCAAAAGATTTTCTGTGCAAATGTGTAATTATTTATAAAAAATATTCAACAAACATTTAAAACACAATACTGAGATGAGAAATTAGGCTTCATTGCTCAGTTTAAAATTGTAGACACTGGCCAACTCGAGAACCACCAGGGAAACTGTCTAAAATGACAATCTTCAAATCAAAATCCAAGACACTGGCCAACTCGAGAACCACCAGGGAAACTGTCTAAAATGACAATCTTCAAATCAAAATCCAAGACACTGGCCAACTCGAGAACCACCAGGAAAACTGTCTAAAATGACAATATTCAAATCAAAATCCAAGACACTGGCCAACTCGAGAACCACCAGGGAAACTGTCTAAAATGACAATCTTCAAATCAAAATCCAAGACACTGGCCGACTCGAGAACCACCAGGGAAACTGTCTAAAATGACAATCTTCAAATCAAAATCCAAGACACTGGCCAACTCGAGATCCAGCCACCAAATGATAGTCTTGACTTCATTCATTTCAAAAGAAATGATAGATTAAACCAGGTTTTATGGAAATGTCAAAATTCCTGCTTTTATAACTGTTGTGTATGAGTTGGTGTGTAAATGAAAAAGGTTGGGACGTATCACACACCTTTAGTCAGTAATAGTTGTATCCAATAATTATTAAAGCACAATCCTTTTGTTCTGAACTTTACACAGACTATATATACCCTATACAGCACATATTAACTGTCATGCAATTCCTGGTTAATTATTTCACAAATACATGTATACCAAACAAAATTTACATAATTTTATGACCCTAGTATATTTTAATAAATGACATTACTGAATTTAATATGAAATGTCTAGCTACCTATTAATTCACAAATTTTAATATTTTATTTCAAATTTACATGTAAAATAGATTTTTCTGCCTCCATAACAATCCACAGTTAAATGTCATGAATCAGCTAATTTAATACTTGCACATACACGTACAAAATATTTTAAAAGTGTGTTTAAATTTCACTGATAAATCACTGATAATGTTTTTATTTATGGAGTTAAAGCCTCTTTGTTTGAATTACAAACATTTTAAGTTATCTTGAAATTAATTTATATCTCAATTTCTATTTAAATTGATAAAGGTGTTAAAATTTAATCTAAACAACAATAATTTTAGTGTATTTCAAAGTGTGAATTTCAATTTCCCACCGTAAAAGTTCCGAGTCAAATCACTGAAATAAATGAAAGACCACTTAGTACTGTGATCACTTCTTACAAATTCTTGGCCTTAAAAAACTTAGAAGAATTAAAACACGGCATGTTAAAACCAACATATATTACATGGTCCACAACCAATATCAGGAACTTAACAACTTATTTTATAATGATATGACAGTCTGGTCATAAACCTTACGGTACTGTATTCACTTAAAGGTTTCACAACATCCAAAAATGTTTGACACATGAAGGTAATCATGAAATAAAATGAATGAAAACACATAAGAAAATCCTTCAAAGACAGAAATGGCAGGATTTCGTTAAACAGGAAGTAGGTGAGAATCCCACGTTATGGGAGGCCATGCTGATGCTGCATACCAAATTTCAAGAGAATGTGATAAGTAGTTGCGGAGAAAACTGTTACGAAAACATTTTCAACCCCCACCTGCCCACCCACCCGACATTCACCATATTATAACCCGGATTTTCACTCTGTGAAATACAGCCAAAAATTTAAATCTATTTTGATCACTACAATGGGTAACTGGAACATGGAGTAAGAATTGTGGAGTTCAGAATCTAGTTTCTATTGTGATGCCCATGTTTGTGTTATCTAGGTTGGGGTTTTTTTTGCCACTATAATAATAATTTATGATTATTCTATCTTCTACTTTTTTACACTATCTCAACTAATAACAGAAAGATATGGACCAAATTTCTCAAATATAAATTTACACCTTCCTATTTACTGTATCTCATTAAGTCATATAACTATTAAAACTTCTAACTGTATTTACATATCTTAATAATATATTGTTTTACCAGGCCTAGTCATTGGAAGTTGCCATGAAATTAGAGTGATATACATGTCACTGAAATTTTCTTCAGGACATGAATGCAGCAAATAAAACAACAAAGAGGATCAGAAAAGGGGATTTGTATAAAAGGTTGACAAATGTAATTTTGTGGCAAAAACATTCTTATACTTTATCTCATACTGTAAATGTGGGCTCAATTTTTGAAAGCAAACTCAAAGAAATTTTTGCGGTAAGATCAAAGAAGGCAACTCTGCCAAACTGTAAAGTTAGAATTGTTAAATCACAGTAGATTCACAGCCAAGTTTAGTCTTCATCAAGCATTTTGCTTACTATAAAAATACACAAATTAAAAAAATTAGCTTTTATCAAATGTAAAATCTTATTTTTCCCTTCAAGTGGACCTCACCAAATGAAAACAGACACATAAACCAACATACCTCAGCTTCATTAAAATAAGAATTTCGTAACATTCTGACACAGTGTGACTTAACTGACTACAAACAACCACCATGACCAAAAACATTCAGGGTCAAGTATTGGCTTAACCATAAAGGATCAACTGAACACTCTCTAATCCCTTCTCACTGCAAGGTAATCTATTTTTAATCCTAGTTCAAACAGATTTACATTAAATCATGTTACATGTACTCTATGCTTTTGCTGTAGAATATATGTTGTATCTACTGTTTGGCTGTATAGTAACATGCGTTATGTTGTATCTACTGTTTGGCTGTATAGTAACATGCGTTATGTTGTATCTACTGTTTGGCTGTATAGTAATTATACAATAGTTTCTTATATAGAGGGCATTGTCATGATATCTTGACTGCACAAGGGAGAGTGGTATTGCCTGAAACATTGATAATGCCCGAGCCAAAGGCGAGGGCATTATCAATGTTGAAGGCAATACCACTGTCCCGAGTGCTGTCAATTATCATGACAATGCCAGCTATATAAGCAACTATTGTATTTATTTCATTGAAGAATTAAGATACTATCTAGTATACACTGTAATATTTTATTTGTAGCTGTATGATTTGGATGTTGGCCTGATGATATATCATCATTCGGCATTTTCACAATATACATAGTCAGTTTTCTAAACTGAATGACATTTTTTTCTTTTTTTTATGTTGCAAATTTACATATATCTATTTATATATTTAAAAACAGTTTATGTTGCTTGTTACTGGAGAGGGCATTACCACGACGTGATAACGCCCACGGGCGTTATCACGGCGTGATAATGCCCTCACGTCAAATTACTGCAGATTAATTAATACCAGCTGACCTTGTTTTATCCAATTAAAACAAACATAATTTTACTGATATGAAATAACATGCGTTATGTTGTATCTACTGTTTGGCTGTATAGTAACATGCGTTATGTTGTATCTACTGTTTGGCTGTATAGTAACATGTGTTATGTTGTATCTACTGTTTGGCTGTATAGTAACATGTGTTATGTTGTATCTACTGTTTGGCTGTATAGTAACATGCGTTATGTTGTATCTACTGTTTGGCTGTATAGTAACATGTGTTATGTTGTATCTACTGTTTGGCTGTATAGTAACATGCGTTATGTTGTATCTACTGTTTGGCTGTATAGTAACATGCGTTATGTTGTATCTACTGTTTGGCTGTATAGTAACATGCGTTATGTTGTATCTACTGTTTGGCTGTATAGTAACATGCGTTATGTTGTATCTACTGTTTGGCTGTATAGTAACATGCGTTATGTTGTATCTACTGTTTGGCTGTATAGTAACATGCGTTATGTTGTATCTACTGTTTGGCTGTATAGTAACATGTGTTATGTTGTATCTACTGTTTGGCTGTATAGTAACATGTGTTATGTTGTATCTACTGTTTGGCTGTATAGTAACATGTGTTATGTTGTATCTACTGTTTGGCTGTATAGTAACATGCGTTATGTTGTATCTACTGTTTGGCTGTATAGTAACATGCGTTATGTTGTATCTACTGTTTGGCTGTATAGTAACATGTGTTATGTTGTATCTACTGATTGGCTGTATAGTAACATGTGTTATGTTGTATCTACTGTTTGGCTGTATAGTAACATGTGTTATGTTGTATCTACTGTTTGGCTGTATAGTAACATGTGTTATGTTGTATCTACTGTTTGGCTGTATAGTAACATGTGTTATATTGTATCTACTGATTGGCTGTATAGTAACATGTGTTATATTGTATCTACTGTTTGGCTGTATAGTAACATGTGTTATATTGTATCTACTGATTGGCTGTATAGTAACATGTGTTATGTTGTATCTACTGTTTGGCTGTATAGTAACATGTGTTATGTTGTATCTACTGTTTGGCTGTATAGTAACATGTGTTATATTGTATCTACTGATTGGCTGTATAGTAACATGTGTTATGTTGTATCTACTGTTTGGCTGTATAGTAACATGTGTTATATTGTATCTACTGATTGGCTGTATAGTAACATGTGTTATATTGTATCTACTGATTGGCTGTATAGTAACATGTGTTATATTGTATCTACTGTTTGGCTGTATAGTAACATGTGTTATGTTGTATCTACTGTTTGGCTGTATAGTAATATGTGTTATATTGTATCTACTGTTTGGCTGTATAGTAACATGTGTTATGTTGTATCTACTGTTTGGCTGTATAGTAACATGTGTTATATTGTATCTACTGTTTGGCTGTATAGTAACATGTGTTATGTTGTATCTACTGTTTGGCTGTATAGTAACATGCGTTATATTGTATCTACTGTTTGGCTGTATAGTAACATGTGTTATATTGTATCTACTGTTTGGCTGTATAGTAACATGTGTTATGTTGTATCTACTGTTTGGCTGTATAGTAACATGCGTTATATTGTATCTACTGATTGGCTGTATAGTAACATGTGTTATATCCACTCACATCAAATAAATTACTGTAATTGTTATTAAATATTTTGAATCACAACTCTTTATTAAATCCTAATAACAAAGTTTTAAGCAAAGGAAATCAATGTTTAATGCTTAGGACATACGTCACTCCCACCCCCAAGATTGAAGCAGTAAGTAAGTAAGTAAGTAAGTAAGTAAGTAAATTCTTTATTTCAAGAGGGTAGCTCAGTTAGTTTGTAGAACTAATCTTCCCTGAGGCCCTCAGTAAAAATTGCAAAATACAATTGTAATATAAAAGTAAATGACAGACACTAAAACAATCAAGATTATTGGTGATCTTTATCCCTTAAAATTGTATGTTTAAACTTGCACTGCATCTGAATCTAATAATATAATTGTATATTATATTTACTAACATTAAGACGAATTATGGTACATAAATGTTCTGGCTTCAGCAGCATTGTAAAGCTGTGGATGTGTTTATTACTATATAATATAAATAAACTTTTAGGGTAAAGAAATTTGTGGATTTGGTGCACAATCATACAAAGTTATTGACAAAATTTAACTATTGTATCGTTTATCATTGCTGATAAAAATGTAGCAAAAATGGTTACAGACGGACATGCCTACTGATGCACATACACAGACTACAGTGTACCCCTATCCCTTATGGGGAGCATGGGTATAATAACTAAATATTGGCCACACCTGCTTTACATCAGAGTAGTAAGCAAAACAATGGGATCTAGAAATAATAGACTTCTGCTTAATACAAGGAATGTTTATAGATATAGTCCTATGTCCTACCCAACAGTTATATAACATACCTTGTAGCAATCAAAAAACCTTTGTTTTACTTCTCTAAGTTGATCGTAATCTAAATCCATGATGTTATATTTCTGATTTCAGTCACAAAAATGTTCAATGACTCAACGTGAAGACTTTCGACAGTTAAACACCCCGTCCAATTATAGTCCAATAATGGTCCTTAGAAAGTGAAATATTTTCTTTACAAAAAGCACATTAGTAGATGAAAGCAATAATACAACCTTGTTATGAATGAAATTATTGCTTTTTTTAAAAGAAAACAAATTTGTTTGAAGAAATTGTTATTGTACAATTACATGTCTCAGCGTTGAAAAGCTATTAGGTCTGACACTTTAAACGCATTGCATTTTTCTCCTTCACTTGAAATCAACGATGGCTAATCAATTTCAAGTCATTAAACATTCAGGTGATCAATACATTCCCAAGTGATAGTCCCGTTGTTTTGTGAAGTATCCGGGGTATATAAAGTCGTCGCGTTATTGAGTCCTGGTCTATACTGAGCAAACACAGTTATAATTGAAAGGAAATTTACATAGTTCTAATGCTTATCAGTTTATGTTTATTTCTGCCAAAATTTACATAAGCGTAAATATTAGATCCCTCACAGTTAAACACACAAAATAGATTAAGTATAGAAAATCCTCGTACCGTTATCCTATATTAAATAGATATCAGGTTTAACAGTTAGCTTTTGTATTTATTGTAAAGCTAACAATATAAATAACTATGTAAAATCAATGATCCTTTCCAAATATGTTTGAATTGAAATAAAAATTTCAATTTCCATTGAAACACGATCAACTTTTTGATGTGCATGGGTAACTATACTGGCCCAGATTTGACAGAAAATGTAATTGGATTAATAATAAACATATTGTGCATTTTATTATGTACAGACCAAAAGGTAATCAGATTTAAATAGGTGTTAAAACTTTCATTCTCTGGATTTTTCTTAATAAGCCATTAATTAATTTAAACATTAAGGACCTTAAACCATTAAGGTTTTCTGATCAGAATATAAAACACACACTTTGTAAAGGATCAGCCAATGAACATTGTGACCAAGATTGGTTTCAGAGAAGACAATAAAAATGTAAAACTTTACAGACACTGATGAAACTGACACAAATGGATTACAACAGCCCACACGACCAATAAAAATTAAAATAAACTAATCCTTCAAACTGACTGACTGTTTTCAGAGATAAATAACCATTATTTAATTATTTATTAATCTTCTTAAATGTCACCAATTTTCATACTATAAAAAAAAAAATGAAAAAATGACATATTTTCCAAAAAAAAACTATTTCTGGAAACAACTTTTTTTAGGGGTCAATTTAGGACTGATTTACTTTTCTACATCTTTTCTTGGTGATTAATACTGCTGTTTACCTTATAGCTCCTTCCATCTTTGTTCAATAAAGGGCCACAACTCCTTTACGTTAATCGATTGATTGAATAGTTGGTTTATGTTCATAAAGCAGTATTCAAATATATTCAGGATGAAAACAAGTTAACAAACAATTCTGAAAATAGGATGGACTGACAGCAGAAAATTGTGACTGCCAATAGAAAAATATGAAATATTGGTAGGAACGGAACATTTAGTCTTTTGTAGCTGGTACACAGCACCTACTCTTATCCAACACTATGAAAAGATTTCTTTCCTTGTACTCAAAACACTCCTTTAATGTTAATAAGGACAAATGGAATGTTTGTTTGTTTGAATGGGAGTTTATGTAATGTCAGCAATTCTGCGTCTACATCAGGCATTTATTTTGAATTGGGGGGGGGGGGGGGGGCGGGGGGCAAAAGTCAAAGTCTAGGGACAGTGACAAATCCAGATAACGGCAACATACACAACACAAAAACTAAAAAAAAAACTATAAAAATTCCTAGTTGAGCGCACTAGTGATCAATGGTTGATGTCTTACTATCAAGACGATAGTGATGATGGAGCTAATGTGGGCTCAGAACCACTAACTAGGGAGGATGTCCAGGCTAACAATGTAAACCTATTTCTATTGTTTAATATGCAAATGTAGCATCTATTTCGATTGGAGGGCATAACAATTAGAGTAGGTAAAACACATGATTTACCTTGTTCTACATACTACACTGAACACTTGTGTATCTGATTTCTCCTTAAAACTCCATCAACATGTTGGAATTTATGTGACATAGAAAGCAATGCCCAGCATAATGTAGATATTTTGTTACTCAAAATAAAAAAAAAATTATAAGCTGAAACATCAAAGGCAACAAGATACAATTTCTGACAAATTATAATATTTTTTATCTGAAGTATCTGAAGTATTGTGAACCTCCTTACAATGAAACCAGTTACAGAAATTCCTAAAAAAAGCAGAACATTAAGAGAATTGAATGGGACTCCTCTTTACTTCAAGTTTCTATTTAATCATTGTGTTTAAACTGACATGTAAAAACAACATGCTGAATCAATCCACAAGAACTGCCCCGTTAAAAAATCAAAATACCTTTCATACAAAGAAACATTATTTTACTATCTTTCATTTTTCTTTATATCTTCTTTACATTGTGTGTTATATTGTATGTTTATTTGCCTATGTGTGTTTGATTTAAATGCTGGATAAGCCTGTTATAAAATATGGGTCAATTTTGGTTACTGTGATTTTAACAGGGGGATTTTTCAATTGGCATTTTGGCCTGTTACCATGATAACATGGTTATAATTATATAATAATTTCAATATTTTAAAGGGCCGTAACTATAGCAACAAAAACAACAAATAAACTTGACAGAGGGGAATCAGCTTATTGATACATTTTATTACCACCTATCTCATACTTAAGCACATTCAATTCTAATTTCTCAATGCAAAGACATAGCATACACATATTTTTGATTATTAGATTCATTCTTGTACTCCAGCCAAAGGCTATCAGCTGCCTGCAATATAAGGTATAGCCTAATCCATGTGGAAATCAAAATGACCCATCTGACCTTAACCATGCATGCACACAAGTTTCAGTGATAACTCTACCCAAATGTATCACAATGTTTAGAGTGATAAACATGGTGGATTCAGCAGTGAAATATTATTGGCTGTCAAAACTAAAGGGTCTTATCTGGAATCATTGCCCGACCCCATACATACTTATCTGGAATCCTTGCCCTACCCCATACATACTTATCTGTAATCCTTGCCCGACCCCATACATACTTATCTGGAATCATTGCCCGACCCCATACATAATTATCTGGAATCCTTGCCCTACCCCATACATACTTATCTGGAATCCTTGCCCTACCCCATACATACTTATCTGGAATCCTTGCCCGACCCCATACGTACTTATCTGGAATCCTTGCCTTACCCCATACATACATATCTGGAATCCTTGCCCTACCACATACGTACTTATCTGGAATCCTTGCCCTACCCCATACATACTTATCTGGAATCCTTGCCCTACCCCATACATACTTATCTGGAATCCTTGCCCTACCCCATACATACTTATCAGGAATCCTTGCCCTACCCCATACATACTTATCTGTAATCCTTGCCCGACCCCATACATACTTATCTGGAATCCTTGCCCTACCCCATAAATACTTATCTGGAATCCTTGCCCTACCCCATACATAGATTTGCTTGTTTGAATAGGGTTCAATATGACACTTACAGTAATTTTACAGCTATATGTCATCCAGTTTTTATTTGGGGAGGAAGCCAGAGTAGATTATTAGTATTTACATGGATCAATGATGACAAAGGATAACATATTATATTAAAATAATACAATCATCTATACATTTTCCATGTTTTAATAGTCACATTACAACACTAGGGGTTTTATACATTACTTTTTACTCAAGTTGTTTTTGAGGGGGATTTCAAAAATTGTAAATCAAACATTATGGACAGACAAACATGTGACAAGAAAACACAAACAAATTAATCAATTATTTTATTAGACAGAGACACAGAAAACCAAAGACGAGTACCAGGAACTATACTAATAACTCACAAAGGAGAGGGGGGATGCAGGTGTTCCTTAAGAGAAGGTGTCTCTGATCCATATGAAGCACCCATTGTGTTTTTTAAAGGAAAAGTCCTGTAAAATAGTTATAATTAAGGTTCAAGGACAAATTTAGATTACGACAACGAAAACAAATCCTGAGTACTTTGTCAGAAACTCTGTAGTGATGAACCAATTCCTAACGGTGATCTAGAATTGTTATATGAATATGTAATAATGATGGAGCGGTTATTAATTATTATTAATATGCACATTTTAAACATATTGTATTAGCTGGGAAAAAATCAGTTTATTATAATTTTTCTTGTTTTCAGCCCAAACACCCATTAAAATTCTCATACAAATTCTACAATGAAAAGTGGGGCATCTGCTATAGATAAAAAGTTTACAAACTAGGGACAGCAAGATTTAACAATTCCACTTACAGTTGTCAGTTTTTCTATCTGTGCCAGTAGTGTCCCCTTGACTTTCTTCTCCTCTTCCAACTCCTTAGATACAGCGTTAAACTTGACCTTGAACTCTTGTTGGAACTGATCTTTTTCTTTATGAATTCTCCATTCAAAATCAGCTTCTAACTTCAACCTTTCTTTCTTAACATTATCATCAATCTAAAAATGCCAATATTGATACATTTCAGATAGAGAATTGAAATAATAGAACTGAATAACAAACTAGAGTAAAAACACCTGTGAGCAATGCTCACCATTGATACCCCCCGCTTCACAATTACTTTGAAAATTCAGGTGTTCTTAATTATGAATTGAAACTTTATCTAGTTAAACGTGAAGGCGAAATTGCAGATAATACATGTAACCCTCCCCAATCCCCCAAAGAATGGCATCCCCTATGTCAATGACAAAGTCCATGTTTTTCTATGGCAAACCTCCAATAATATTCTGATCAAAATGTTTAATATCCAATGCACAATGGCAATATGTGACCAAGATTCTGTATAAGTTTCAACAAATTCCATTCAGTGGTGTAGGAGGAATTGCAAATAAAAGCTGGGTATCCCATTATGTCCATTACAAACTCCATGTTTTTCTATGGGAAACCCCAAATATCATTCCGAACAAAATGTTAAATATCTCCTGCACAATGGCACTATGTGACATGGATTCTGTGTAAGTTTCAACAAATTCCATTCAGTGGTGTAGGAATGAGTTGCACATAAGAGATGGGTATCCCTTATGTCCATGACAAAGTCCATGTTTTTCAATGGGAAACCCCAAATATCATTCCAATCGAAATGTTATATATCTAGTGCACAATGGCAATATGTGACAACATTCTGTGTAAGTTTCATCAAATTCCATTTAGTGGTGTAGGAGGAGTCGCACATAAGAAATGGGTATCCCCTTATATCAATGACAGTCCGTGTTGTTCTATGGGAAACCCCAAATATCATTCCGATCAAAATAATAAATATCTCCTGCACAATGGCACTATGTGACAAGGATTCTGTGTAAGTTTCAACAAATTCCATTCAGTGGTGTAGGAGGAGTTGCACATAAGACATGAGGACCCCCTTAGGTCAATGACAATGTCCATGTTTTTCTATGGGAAACCCCAAATATCGATCTGATCAAAATGTTTAATATCTCCTGCACAATGGCACTATGTGACAAGGATTCTGTGTAAGTTTCAACAAATTCCATTCAGTGGTGTAGGAGGAGTTGCACATAAGACATGAGGACCCCCTTAGGTCAATGACAATGTCCATGTTTTTCTATGGGAAACCCCAAATATCGATCTGATCAAAATGTTTAATATCTCCTGCACAATCATACTATGAGACAAAGATTCTGTGTAAGTTTCATTAAATTCCATTCAAAGGTGTAGTTGCAAATAATAGAAAGTGTAACGGACGGACGGACGGAAGGACACCATGAACACTATATACCCCCCGCTTTTCAAGCGGCGGCGGGGGGGGGGGGGGGTGTATAATGAGTTGAAAGGTTATAGAAAGTGTTTAAAATCAACTAAAATGAATGTTTTCATAGCTGTGACACAGGGGAGATAACCAGTGCAAGCATAAGTTAGACTGGAACTATCTTAGGGGAGACAACCAGTTAAAAACACTAATCAGATTGCAATCAAAATTAAATTTCAAAGCCTGTCCCCCCCCCCCCCCTCTTTTTGTTATTATCACAGTGTCAGTAACAAAAAGGGAACTAGTGAAAAATTTATAGGAAAATTCAATTGAAAAGAGTGAATATTAACAAATTGATCACAAGTGCTGTAGAATACATCAGCTTAAACAAATGCACGAAACTCGTTCCACGCACGAGATTAATCGCAGTGCCTTTAAGCACAACTAATCATATTTAACAATGCATTATTGATTATCTTGTTTATTAAATTGACAAATATTTAATATGGCTGAAAAACTTAGAGGTACTGTGTTTTAAATATTATTGAGCCCCAATGTTTACTAGCAATGTTGTCATGGTCATTCATTGCGACATCACTTCCAGGTAGTGGAAGAACTCAATTCATTTCACATGTGATTTACCAGAATTTATTTTACTGACAAATCTTCATATTTCATTGTTGTCAATGCAATAATTACTTTTAAATAGATTGGAACGACTTATTCACAACCAACTTTAACAATATATAAATCTTTTCTGATTGGTTTTTTTTTTTTGGACACCAAATGTGTTAATAAAGCTGGACATTTACCTGCTTTTGAGAATCATCTTTGACCCTTTTTTCAACTTCCCTTCGATCATCCTCCATTTTTTTCACTAAGTCTATCATTCTTGACAATTCTCCTTCCTTTTCCTGTTACAATGTAAACATTTCACTTTATATTAAATTAAGCCTTTTATTTTTATATTTTTTTTCTTGAGGGGTGGGGGGCTGGGGGTGTGCAAGATAATAAATCATCTCCCATTATCAAAAACCCAATTGATTCCATACTAACCTTATCTATGGAAACTATGCAGCTGCTTTATATTCAAATAAATCAGCAAATATATCAATATGTCATTATTATTTATTTATATATTAAATAAGTTTTTATTACCTCCCTTTAATAAGTTTTTTTTGTTATGGAAACCACCATAATTTATGGTCTTCTATTTTGACAGTCAACCATCAAAACTTTTCCAATTCATTTGCATTACTTTTAGAAAAGGTTGTTCATCTTATTTTTCATAGGGGTAATTTATTTTTAAACATATTTTATAGTTGAACTAATCAACAAAGTGACAATACAAAAGTTTTTCAACCAAGTAATGTTTTTGTTTGTTTGATTTTGTTTTAACGCCACTTTCAGCAATTGTTTAACTATTATCATGACGTCCAGTTTTTATTTGGGGAGGATTGCCTGGAGAAAACCCAGACCTTTAGTAGGAAAACTGGCAATCTTTGTCAATTAAGATTGAAGTCAAGTGCACCCTACCCGCAGTGAGACGCGAACCTGCAATCTCAGTGTTGACAGACCACGGGATCAATAGTAGTTTAACTACCTTGACCACTCGACTACTGAGGCTCTCTTCCAAATGGGACAACAACAACATAACTGAATGAAACAGACATTTTTCAACTATATCATGGCATCTAGGTTTTATTGGGAAAGGAAGCCGGAAGTACCCATAGAAAACACTGACCTTCGGTATTTAAGCTAAATAGAAATCGTGCAATTTTAAAAATGTCTGACAAAACAAAGGCTATATATTTTAACTGTTTGCTAAATATAGATGTGATTAATTATTTATATTTTTACACTGCCTGTTAATGAAATAATTGACGTTTAATACCAGATTTTCTACGCATTTTTGTGTTAATTATTGAGTTATGTCCCCTTAACACATATCTGTTTTAAATTGCATAGAATTTATATCTCCTGAATGGGCTATATTAAAAGAATCATCTTCAAATATTTGTATATGTTGAATTTTAAACTAAAAATTTAATGGTGAAGGCTCTCTAACCATATCTAGTCTATTTAATTACTTTAATATGGATTGGTACCTAATCTATAATATACTATGTTGACATTTTCTCCCATAAAGTAATACTGCCTAAATGAAAGCATGAAACAATTGGAGGTGAGGAACATCTTACTTTAATAGCATTAGATTGACTTTTGATTTGGTGTGTGATTTTTTCCTCAGCCCGTGCAAGTGCATCTCTCTTTTCCTTCTCCAACGTGCTTCTTAAATCTTCCAGTGCTTTTTGTTTTTCTAAAAACATATTTTCCCTCATCTGAACCATAGCTGAATCCTAAGGAAACATGAAACATGAAATTAAAGGTAAAAAAAAAATAGTTATATCTCATCTCTGTTATTTTATAAGAAAAATAATGGTATGAATGATCAGAGAGATTTTATGCATAACCGAATAATTTTGTTCATTAAAAATCTAAACACTGACTGTTAATATTTAAACAAATAACTTACATGTAACAAATCAGGGACATGAACTGTTTCACAAAAAGTCTTACAACTTATAACTAGTCATAAATCTTATACAAATGATACAACTTATGTCTGACCATGTCATACATCTTTTTGTGAAACTTGGGCCAGACGTTTTCAGTGAATTTAAACAGCACTATAAAAACATTTTATAAAATAATAAGTAAATTTTGCAAGAAAACTGACTTTTGATTGGCTGGAAAATATTTTCTATCAGAGGATGGAAAACAAATTTGATCGTCATGGAGACACGCGCCATTTGACGTCATATATTACTCCACCAAAAACTAACAGTTTTTGTATTGATCTCTTTTTTCAAAAATGTCCAGTTACAAAAATAAAATTGTTGAGTTTATTCTATTGTTTGAATTTATTGATAAGTATTAACTACAAAAAATACATGGATTATACAATGTGCAATACGGAAATTTTGTTATCCCTCGATGGAGAAAATATTTTTGTAGTTAATCCTTAATTAAAAAAAAAAAAAATTCATTGTAAGTACACCATGTATCATCAGTATGTACTTTATTTTCAGCAAGTTCATGATTGTCATTATTATCAGTAAGTCATGTGTTGTCAGTATGCCTGCCATTTTGATCATTATCAGCAAGTCATGTGTTGTCAGTATGCCTGCTGTTTTGATCATTATCAGTAAGTCATGTGTTGTCAGTATGCCTGCTGTTTTACTCATCGTAAGTAAGTCAGTAAGTCATGTGTTGTCAGTATGCCTGCCATTTTGATCATGATCAGTAAGTCATGTGTTGTCAGTATGCCTGCCATTTCACTCATCGTCAGTAAGTCATGTGTTGTCAGTATGCCTGCCATTTTACTCATCGTCAGTAAGTCATGTGTTGTCAGTATGCCTGCCATTTCACTCATCGTCAGTAAGTCATGTGTTGTCAGTATGCCTGCCATTTTGATCATTATCAGTAAGTCATGTGTTGTCAGTATGCCTGCCATTTTGATCATGATCAGTAAGTCATGTGTTGTCAGTATGCCTGCCATTTTACTCATCGTCAGTAAGTCATGTGTTGTCAGTATGCCTGCCATTTTGATCATTATCAGTAAGTCATGTGTTGTCAGTATGCCTGCCATTTTACTCATCGTCAGTAAGTCATGTGTTGTCAGTATGCCTGCCATTTTGATCATTATCAGTAAGTCATGTGTTGTCAGTATGCCTGCTGTTTTACTCATCGTCAGTAAGTCAGTAAGTCATGTGTTGCCAGTATGCCTGCCATTTTGATCATTATCAGTAAGTCATGTGTTGTCAGTATTCCTGCCATTTTGATCATTATCAGTAAGTCATGTGTTGTCAGTATGCCTGCCATTTTACTCATTGTCAGTATGTCTAACATAGAAATCAATGTCTGTGAAATCACCAATGTATTGATAACCAATGGCTATCATATATAAAAAAGGTATACAAGTGTCCATTGTCATAGTAAATTCTTATCTAATTATTGATAGCAAGTGCTTATAGAAGCGTAAAACATTGGTGCAGTATATACCCTAAAGCATCACAATACCAGAAATGTTTGAAGGCAACCATTTTGTTACATAAGGAATCAATAACTCTGCTCTGGGGATGGATACTGATATAACAGTGAACATGTTGGTACCCTAGCTTTTTGGCCTTGCCAATGATGAACTTTATTTTAAATTACAGATGCAATAGAAACACGTTTTAACATTTAGCATCAATAACTGTATGGACATTGAGAAGGTGATATTATTTTAATCTCTACTGTTTGGTTTAAAATTCTTAAATCCCTTGATGTTTTTTTTTATTTCCTTTAGATTAAAGAGCTGACCACATTTATAAAAACAAAGTACTAATCTTTAATGCAGTTTTCCACAAATTTGAGATTTTTTTTTCACAATAGAAAGTTAAACCACACCAATAACGATGCAATATGCTTAATAAAATTCTATATCATTTATTCTAATTGTCTTCCACCAAAATCTTGTGACCACACTCACCTTAAAGAAATCCTCCTATAATTATTGTAAAATACAAAATTCATTCTTCTAAACTAAAAAATGTCTGAGGGGGATGCTCTAGTAAAATATACTTAATATGTCTTTGAAGTAACATATTAATTTTTTTCTGTAGTCATGAAATGTTGAAGTTTTACATGAAGACTAATATGAAAAGATGTTGAATGCTTATAAATGGTGTCTTCAAACATACCTCCCCCACCCAAACCCACACCTTAAAATTTATTGGAACAGTTCTGACTGACTAATATGAAAATATTGTAAAGATGTTGAATGCTTATAAATGGTGTCTTCAAACATACCTCCCCCACCCCTTACCTCGCCCCCTTAAAATTTATTGGAACAGTTCTGACAGATTTGTTTTACTTTCCACAAAAGCAGTGTTATTAAAAAAATTTTAATCATTAGAATTGAAAACATTCTAAACTAAATAAAATGTGAGTTTCATTATTTATAACTTAAATCATAAAGTTCCACATTATATGAACAGCATACAATTTTCTGATAGGTACATGTACCACAATTAAAAAATTTATTTGTGTGGTAATAAAGAAATAATTCACGCAGGCTGTGGTTTATCGTTGTTTTACAATGGGGTGACCATTTATGTCGTATTATTTTATCCTGAGCCACAGCACAATATAGTGCAACAGATAATTATTGCGCGTGTCGCTATTTATAAGATTTATATGTCATACATAATAGCTTTCCGGTGGGAGTTAGCTGTTACAGTTTTGTAATTGGAACAGCCCTTTAAAACATGCCCTCCTCAACGCGTGTTGCTCATAGATAAATCATTTTTTTACCACAGGTGTGGTCTCGAAGCCTTTAAAGCACGTCATATTAGAATATTTATTTTTTCTCTATTCTTCCAAGATATATTCATTTCCCTAATCATTGACTAAGTTTAGTGATAACATACCATTTCCTTCCTGAGTGTCTGTAGTGACCGTTTATGGTCCTCCATTATACCATCCTTGTGTCCCTTCTCTTTGCTGTACATCTGTTGTAAGTCTTGGTTTTGTTGTCTGTAACAGGAATTAAATTATTAAACTTCAACAATTCTAACAGTTTGATTGCTTTATTTGTTAGTTTGTGGTGTTATACTATTCACTATTAAATGATATCAAGTTTTAATTTGGGGAGGGAGAAAGAGAACTTAGTGAGACCCACTCCCTTAAACCATAAAAACTGGTAACACAAATTTAAATGAATCATCAGTATGTAATTTACACTATGTTCTTTTTAATGAAATACATTTCTTTTTAAACACCAAACAAAAATTTACATTCATACTTTTTCTTCTGTTTCACAACTTAACAGAGGAACAAATATTGAAATACACAATTTGAATTCAAAATCATGACTTGTTTTATTTCAAATTTCAATCAATTTCAAGACAACATTTGCAAGATTTCTACATTAAAGTAATAATTGAAAAATTATTGTTAATGTACTGAACCATTAATACTTCTTGCAAACTTGTTGACATCAAACATCCCTGTAAATATATATTACTGAAAATGCTTTCTTAACAATTGACAAATCAGAAAAATTGAGTACTCTCCCTTGGGTACATATAAACTAGCTATTTGTTATTATTTATTTATCATATGACAAAATTCTCCCTCAGTCAAGTCTTACTTTAATCTTTCAATTATATCCTCCTTGTTGTTAATTTCCTTCTGACAAGCCCCTATCTTGTTATGGAGGTTAGACACTTCCATGCGCAAGTCCTCTACTTCTCGGTTCGCCAGCTGTCGCGAGGAATCTGATCTTGGTGACCTTGCAAGTACCTGTAACTCTTCTAACAATTTTGATTTTTCCTAGGATAATAAAATATTAATTATAATAGGTCAAAACTAGCCTTCACATTTTGAATAAAAGAGACCTAAACCATGACATACAAAGGTAGAACTAAGACATCATATAGCCAGGACTAGAACTAAGACATATTAGGGTCAGTGTGTAATAGCCAGGACTAGAACTAAGACATCATAGAATCACTGTGTAAAAGCCAGGACTAGAACTAAGACATATTAGGGTCAGTGTGTAATAGGTAGGACTAGAACTAAGACATCATAGGATCACTGTGTAAAAGCCAGGACTAGAACTAAGACATCTTAGGATCACTGTGTAATAGCTAGGACTAGAACTAAGACATATTAGGGTCACTGTGTAATAGCCAGGACTAGAACTAAGACATCATAGAATCACTGTGTAAAAGCCAGGACTAGAACTAAGACATATTAGGGTCAGTGTGTAATAGGTAGGACTAGAACTAAGACATCATAGGATCACTGTGTAAAAGCCAGGACTAGAACTAAGACATCTTAGGATCACTGTGTAATAGCTAGGACTAGAACTAAGACATATTAGGGTCACTGTGTAATAGCCAGGACTAGAACTAAGACATCATAGAATCACTGTGTAAAAGCCAGGACTAGAACTAAGACATATTAGGGTCAGTGTGTAATAGGTAGGACTATAACTAAGACATCATAGGATCACTGTGTAATAGCCAGGACTAGAACTAAGACATATTAGGGTCAGTGTGTAATAGGTAGGACTAGAACTAAGACATCATAGGATCACTGTGTAAAAGCCAGGACTAGAACTAAGACATATAAGGGTCACTGTGTAATAGCTAGGACTAGAACTAAGACATCATAGGATCACTGTGTAATAGCTAGGACTAGAACTAAGACATCTTAGGGTCAGTGTGTAATAGGTAGGACTAGAACTAAGACATCATAGGATCACTGTGTAATAGCCAGGACTAGAACTAAGACATCATAGGGTCACTGTGTAATAGCCAGGACTAGAACTAAGACATCATAGGATCACTGTGTAATAGCCAGGACTAGAACTAAGACATCATAGGATCACTGTGTAATAGCCAGGACTAGAACTAAGACATCATAGGATCACTGTGTAAAAGCCAGGACTAGAACTAAGACATAATAGGGTCACTGTGTAATAGCTAGGACTAGAACTAAGACATCTTAGAATCACTGTGTAATAGCTAGGACTAGAACTAAGACATCTTAGGGTCAGTGTGTAATAGGTAGGACTAGAACTAAGACATCATAGGATCACTGTGTAATAGCCAGGACTAGAACTAAGACATATTAGGGTCACTGTGTAATAGCTAGGACTAGAACTAAGACATATTAGGGTCACTGTGTAATAGGTAGGATTATAACTAAGACATCATAGCATCACTGTGTAATAGCCAGGACTAGAGCTAAGACATATTAGGGTCACTGTGTAATAGCTAGGACTAGAACTAAGACATCATAGGGTCAGTGTGTAATAGCTAGGACTAGAACTAAGACATCATAGGATCACTGTGTAATAGCTAGGACTAGAACTAAGACATATTAGGGTCAGTGTGTAATAGCCAGGACTAGAACTAAGACATCATAGGATCACTGTGTAATAGCTAGGACTAGAACTAAGACATCATAGGGTCAGTGTGTAATAGCCAGGACTAGAACTAACACATCATAGGATCACTGTGTAATAGCTAGGACTAGAACTAAGACATCATAGGATCACTGTGTAATAGCTAGGTCTCAATTGTCAACTAAACATTGACAAATATTGAGGGGGGTGTCGAGGTGGTAACCAAACTCCTGTTAATTTCAGTCTTTTTAAACCACCAAAGAACCCTGATACTTTTGAAAAATTATTTTTAATATAAATTGTTTATGAAAAAGTAACTTAAACAATTTGATTCAACACAGCATAACAGTCACCAATAACCAACCTGGGATAAATCATTTTTTTCTTTCTCCAGCTTGTGTAATTTGTCCTCTAGTTTTTGGAACTGTAAAGTGACGGTACTGCTTTGACCATGTCCTGGGCCCATTTTATATTCTTCTAACTGGGCTGCTAGATTTTCAACTTCCTTCAAAATTGTACAAAAAACAAATCTAACTGGTTCGATTTATTTAAAGTATACTGTAAAGGGATATAAACATAGTAGTATTATAACAGGATTTTTGTTTAGGTGGTTTCTCAAACAGGTCTGACTGTATATTATAACCCTAATCACCTTATAATATAGTATTACCAGCTATTGGGTTTCCATTTTGTTTGCCTAGATGAGAACCATACTGAAACTTTTCTGCAATTATACCTTATTGGCCTCGGTGGCCGAGTGGTTAAGGTAGTTCATCTACTATTGATCAGGTGGTCTGTCAACACTGAGATTGCAGGTTGGAGTATCACTGCGGGCAGGGTGTACTCAACTCCAATCTTAATTGACAAGGATTGCCAGTTTTCCTACTGCAGGTCGGGAGTTTTCTCCGGGTACTCTGACTTCCTCCCCCAATAAAAACTGGACACCATGATATAGCTGAAAAATTGCTGAAAGTGGCATTAAACACCATACAAACACAAACAAAACCTTTACTGGCTAACCAGCCCAATATATCATATATCCAATATGGAGTCAAAAATTGCAGTGTTTTTCACAAAAAGTCGTAAGTGTAAAACATATCGTAAGATGTGACGTCACAATGCATTTCCATTTGATCTCCCAAAACTTACGGTAGATTTTATACTTGCTACTTTTTGTGAAATCCACTGCAGACCAATAAAGGATTTGAAAACTTGACCCAATTATATCTTTCTTGACTAGTTTAATATGTCATTAAATTAGACTTGTGGATACATCATAGTGGACATGTAAATGTCATATTGCAGTACTTAGGTATTCTGCATTGGATTCAAAACTGTTAAAAAACAAAGAATTTTATTTCTCTGATTTTGTCAAAGAACTGTTATTACCGTACATGTATCAATAGTCATATGATGAGGCCTTTACACAAATAGTTGAATAATAACATATAATTCAAGCTAATTTAAGACCAAATCATATTTCATTACATTATCTTACCTCTTGTAATTCCTCTATTTTATTCCTAGACTGCCTTTGTTCATTAAACAGATCCTCCTTGGCAGAGTCCAACTGACGCACCAGTTCGTCTCTCTCCAGTTCTAACCCATCCATATGCCGTAATCTGACTTTCAAGCTGGCATTTTCTTCCTCCAAAGATGTCACCTGAAGTGCATATTTGTACAATTTTCTTAATAAAAAGAATATAAAAAATATATCATTTAAAAGCAACTTTTTTGACTTGACATGACTTGACTTGACATGACTTAACTTGACATAACTTGACATGACTTGACTCGAATTGACCTGACTTGCATGTACATTGGCATCTTTATGCATTTTCATAATCTTGCTTATAAACCTTTTTTTCAAACTGAAGTTAAAAAAAAATTAAAACTCAAAAATACAAAATACAAGTGCAAAAGATAATATTGTCAATAAGCAGATTGGGTTACTTTTGAAAAATATGTTTATAAGTACAATAAAATGGCCGTCAAATTTGTCAAAGGGAAATAACTCTAGTTAGTAGCTTCAACAATCAGGTGTTCCCTCCACAATGTGAATGTATAATTCTTCAAACTTGATTAATAAACATAGGTGAACACATCTATGAATACAACAGTATATATGGAATGTTAAAACTGGTTAAAAAACGATAAATGAAAATGCTATACCTTATTTCCCTGATGTAAAGAAAAATACATATAGTAAGAAATGTGGTTTAATCAATTAAACACAGGGGAATCACTTAAAACTTCAATGCAATTATAGCAAACAGTTTTATCCAGCAATCATTAAATTTGTTGTACTATAATGGCAGTGAAATAAATTTTTGTTTTATTCAGCATTGCCAAATAAAGTCTCCTGGTACCCTTGTCCTCACTTGCTATGATATTTAGTATAATAAAGTCTCCTGGTGCCCTTCTCCTCACTTGCTATGATATTTAGTTTACAACATGTTGAACATTGAATACAGTATTTGTTTGTGATGTCATGCTATCACTGGAAAACAAGCTGAAAGTCTGAATAGGGCACTTTATCATGTGTTCATAAGAATGTTATTATAAAATGTACTTAAGACTGCAGGATAAAAACCATATTTGTATATTGTCAGAAAATATAAACTAAAGAAATTATTTGTCTGGGGTATGGTGTGGTACTTATTTGTGTGGGGTATGGTGTTGTACTTATTTACATAATATTCAATTATTTTAGGGAGTATAAAGGCCCACACTATGTGTAAATAGAACCCGAAAATTACTACAAACAGGACCTGTAACTTATCAGGCCAACAGACATTCAATATGAGTTGAACCAACTAAACTTGACTGACAATTAAATTAATGCTGCCTAAATATAGTTTTAAACATAAAGGTACGAATTCACAAAATTCATTGCTTAAATGAAAGGATAAAGAAACAGACAACGTCACTCTGTACAATTTACCTTTTCATCTTGATCCACAAAGCTGTCGGACGCCCTGATGTCTCCTAGTCTCGATCTCAACTGATCTTCATAATTCTTGACTTGTCTTTTCTTCCTGGCTAAGTCCTCCTCAATTCTCTCTACATCTTTTAATGTGTTCTCTCTTTTTAACTCAGTCAGCATTAGCTGGGTTCTAAGTGTAATAGATTAACAGGTACAGAAAAATGAGAATTACGAAATTAATAATCAAAGGTCACTTACCTGTACAATTTACGGATAATTTAAAAATAAAGTTTTTGATTTGTAAAACTATCAGTTTTACTTAAAATTAAAGTTAAAGATTAACTTCATTAAAGATTTCTTTAAAAAAAACACAACAGTTTTTTTGTGTGGCTGTACTGTAAGTGGACCCCCTGGTCATTTTAAAAGGAATGCAGAGTTGGCACTTCATAAAAAATTCTTACAGGAATAAATAATGCGACTTGATGGTTCAAATGACTTAGGTACAGGAAAAATGGAAACTAAATCAATAAATAATATATTTTTGC
This sequence comes from Limnoperna fortunei, assembly GCA_944474755.1. Lineage (NCBI taxonomy): Eukaryota > Metazoa > Mollusca > Bivalvia > Mytilida > Modiolidae > Limnoperna > Limnoperna fortunei. Next base: position 63,746,687 of record OX104121.1, on the reverse strand, counting down.
TTGAAATGAATTAGAAAGAGTTAAAAAAAAATTTAGTGATAACAAATAATACTAAGAATAGCAGGGATGATAATGTACTAACTTAGCTTCGTCAGTCTGTGCTTTAATTAGCTGTAATTTTTTCTCAGCTTCCTTAACTTCAGACCTGGAACCTTTGAAAGCACTAATGAGTCCTTCATGAGGTTTTTCCTGAAAACAAACAAATGATCACACAATAAAGCTGTTGAACAACCAACATGACCATTACAGGATTATAATGAACTTGTACACTTAAAGTTTATTATACAATATTTCTATTTAGGGGTCATCCATAATTGTCAACATTTTTCACAAGTTTGCAAAGAGCACTCTTTTTGAAAACCCCCTCCCTCCCTCCAAAAGAGTACGTCAACATTTTTTGTAAGTCTGCATATCCACATACCGGAAGTTTAAAGAACGTACCGAAAAAATGTTGAAATTAAACCCCCTCCCCCCTAGAGTGCTCTTTGCAAACTCGTGAAAAATGTTGACAATTATGGATGACCCCTTAAATAATTTGATTCAAAATCAGACTGGTATATATTTAAATGCTGTTTATCTCAAATTTATAGTATTTGGTTTTGCCTTTAATAACACATAGGGAGATAACTCATACTCCATAATTAAACACATATAACAGTTTGTTTTTGTTTGTTTGGATGGTGTTTAATGCCACTTTCAGCAATTTTTCAGCTATATCATGGCGTCTAGTTTTTATTGGGGAAGGAAGCCAGAGTACCCAGAGAAAACCCCCGACCTGCGGTAGGAAAAGTGGCAATTCTTGTCAATTAAGATTGGAGTCGAGTACACCCTGCTTGCAGTGAGAATCAAACCCGCAATCTCAGTGTTGACAGACCACGTGATCAATAGTAGACTAGCTACCTTAACCACTCAGTGTTGACAGACCACGTGATCAATAGTAGATGACTACCTTAACCACTCAGTGTTGACAGACCACGTGATCAATAGTAGACACACTACCTTAACCACTCAGTATTGACAGACCACATGATCAATAGTAGACACACTACCTTAACCACTCAGTATTGACAGACCACGTGATCAATAGTAGACACACTACCTTAACCACTCAGTGTTGACAGACCACGTGATCAATAGTAGACACACTACCTTAACCACTCAGTGTTGACAGACCACGTGATCAATAGTAGACAACTACCTTAACCACTCAGTGATGACAGACCATGTGATCAATAGTAGACACACCACCTTAACCACTCAGTGTTGACAGACCACGTGATCAATAGTAGACTAGCTACCTTAACCACTCAGTGTTGACAGACCACGTGATCAATAGTAGATGACTACCTTAACCACTCAGTGTTGACAGACCATGTGATCAATAGTAGACACACTACCTTAACCACTCAGTGTTGACAGACCATGTGATCAATAGTAGACACACTACCTTAACCACTCAGTGTTGACAGACCATGTGATCAATAGTAGATGACTACCTTAACCACTCAGTGTTGACAGACCACGTGATCAATAGTAGACAAACTACCTTAACCACTCAGTGATGACAGACCACGTGACAAACTACCTTAACCACTCGGCCACCGAGGCCCCCTTATATCAGTATATATAAATTGCATAAAAATAAATGAAGGAAATAGTAAGAATACTAAAACTACACTCATATAAAACTGTTGATTCCTAAAACGTAACCAATAAGTGAACCACTCAATCATAATTTGTCAGACCATTATACAATGTACCATAAAACCAGGAATCCAGAAGTTTTCACTGTCCATTTCGGTCATTTTTCCCCTTAAAAAATTGCCAAATTCCATGGTAGTGATAATTGGTCTGGGGTCAATCGTACCGAAACTTGTTTGCATGTTGTGTTGTTTCGCCACGACAGTGTGAATAAGGGGGTTGTACCATGGAGTTTGGGATGGCTCCTACGATATATATGCATCGATTGAAAAAGAAAATATATGTAGAGACACATTCTCCTGCCTAAAAGGTCTTTATTGTAAGATAACATGTTGTCTATGCAATAAAATAATGGCAAACAACATTGTTTTGATGAATATCCCGGCAAGTTTTTGATTAACTGGAAATATGAAGTTGTCACCTAATTGCCACAAGTTCGGACCCGAAGTGAATTTATGCATTATTCTGCGATATATGCTTTTTACAAGTTTTTATTATAAAATGAAATAATCATTTTTGTTCTTATTATTTTCAATGAATTTTTATTCAAATTGGTTTTCTCCTGATTTATGTAATGTTTAGTCACATGGGCGCTTGCGTAGTGTACAATTTTGACTGCACATGTTTTTCATTAAAATTGGGGGTCATCCATAATTGTCAACATTTTTCACAAGTTTGCAAAGAGCACTCTTTTTGAAAACCCCCTCCCTCCCTCCAAAAGAGTACGTCAACATTTTTTGTAAGTCTGCATATCCACATACCGGAAGTTTAAAGAACGTACCGAAAAAATGTTGAAATTAAACCCCCTCCCCCCTAGAGTGCTCTTTGCAAACTCGTGAAAAATGTTGACAATTATGGATGACCCCTTAAATAATTTGATTCAAAATCAGACTGGTATATATTTAAATGCTGTTTATCTCAAATTTATAGTATTTGGTTTTGCCTTTAATAACACATAGGGAGATAACTCATACTCCATAATTAAACACATATAACAGTTTGTTTTTGTTTGTTTGGATGGTGTTTAATGCCACTTTCAGCAATTTTTCAGCTATATCATGGCGTCTAGTTTTTATTGGGGAAGGAAGCCAGAGTACCCAGAGAAAACCCCCGACCTGCGGTAGGAAAAGTGGCAATTCTTGTCAATTAAGATTGGAGTCGAGTACACCCTGCTTGCAGTGAGAATCAAACCCGCAATCTCAGTGTTGACAGACCACGTGATCAATAGTAGACAAACTACCTTAACCACTCAGTGTTGACAGACCACGTGATCAATAGTAGACAAACTACCTTAACCACTCAGTGTTGACAGACCATGTGATCAATAGTAGACGACTACCTTAACCACTCAGTGATGACAGACCACGTGATCAATAGTAGACTAGCTACCTTAACCACTCAGTGTTGACAGACCACGTGATCAATAGTAGACACACTACCTTAACCACTCAGTGTTGACAGACTGGGTGATCAATAGTAGACAAACTACCTTAACCACTCAGTGTTGACAGACCACGTGATCAATAGTAGACACACTACCTTAACCACTCAGTATTGACAGACCACATGATCAATAGTAGACACACTACCTTAACCACTCAGTATTGACAGACCACGTGATCAATAGTAGACACACTACCTTAACCACTCAGTGTTGACAGACCACGTGATCAATAGTAGACACACTACCTTAACCACTCAGTGTTGACAGACCACGTGATCAATAGTAGACAACTACCTTAACCACTCAGTGATGACAGACCATGTGATCAATAGTAGACACACCACCTTAACCACTCAGTGTTGACAGACCATGTGATCAATAGTAGACTAGCTACCTTAACCACTCAGTGTTGACAGACCACGTGATCAATAGTAGATGACTACCTTAACCACTCAGTGTTGACAGACCATGTGATCAATAGTAGACACACTACCTTAACCACTCAGTGTTGACAGACCATGTGATCAATAGTAGACACACTACCTTAACCACTCAGTGTTGACAGACCATGTGATCAATAGTAGATGACTACCTTAACCACTCAGTGTTGACAGACCACGTGATCAATAGTAGACAAACTACCTTAACCACTCAGTGATGACAGACCACGTGACAAACTACCTTAACCACTCGGCCACCGAGGCCCCCTTATATCAGTATATATAAATTGCATAAAAATAAATGAAGGAAATAGTAAGAATACTAAAACTACACTCATATAAAACTGTTGATTCCTAAAACGTAACCAATAAGTGAACCACTCAATCATAATTTGTCAGACCATTATACAATGTACCATAAAACCAGGAATCCAGAAGTTTTCACTGTCCATTTCGGTCATTTTTCCCCTTAAAAAATTGCCAAATTCCATGGTAGTGATAATTGGTCTGGGGTCAATCGTACCGAAACTTGTTTGCATGTTGTGTTGTTTCGCCACGACAGTGTGAATAAGGGGGTTGTACCATGGAGTTTGGGATGGCTCCTACGATATATATGCATCGATTGAAAAAGAAAATATATGTAGAGACACATTCTCCTGCCTAAAAGGTCTTTATTGTAAGATAACATGTTGTCTATGCAATAAAATAATGGCAAACAACATTGTTTTGATGAATATCCCGGCAAGTTTTTGATTAACTGGAAATATGAAGTTGTCACCTAATTGCCACAAGTTCGGACCCGAAGTGAATTTATGCATTATTCTGCGATATATGCTTTTTACAAGTTTTTATTATAAAATGAAATAATCATTTTTGTTCTTATTATTTTCAATGAATTTTTATTCAAATTGGTTTTCTCCTGATTTATGTAATGTTTAGTCACATGGGCGCTTGCGTAGTGTACAATTTTGACTGCACATGTTTTTCATTAAAATTGCACGTATACTGTTAAGTTGTCATATTTTCTTAGCAATGATATAGAAACAATTTATTATATTCAATCTCTGTTGCTTCAAAATGTTTTTGCAATAGTATGTTTACGATATGGATGAAAAAGATCTTTCACCTGTTGACCTTACTACGTAATCACAGGTCGGTGGTAAATAAACACTTCTCAGTGACAGGTGTAAGCCTCAGGGTTGATTTTAATAAAAATACTTCTACATAGCAAAACTTGACGAGATGAAATCCAACAAATGACTATTGCACGCAAAATATTACTTTTTAGATGTCCGATTTGAGCGAATCTTAGTCGGTCATTTTAGTGTAAATTTCCGTCATGTCTGGCAAATATGAAAAAAAAAGTGAATGAATGAATGAATGAATGAATGAATGAATGAATGAATGAATAAATAAATAAATAAATAAATAAATAAATAAATAAATAAATAAATAAATAAATAAATAAATAAATAAATAAATAAATAAATAAATAAATAAATAAATAAATAAATAAATAGCCAACAAACTAGATGCCCTAATATAGCTCAACAATAGGGAAGAGGAATAATTATACCGCTAACAAACAGCCAAACCCAGACGATAACCAGCCAAACTCAGTAAGACCCAGACGATAACCAGCCAAACTCAGTAAGACCCAGAAGATAACCAGCCAAACTAAGTAAGACCCAGAAGATAACCAGCCAAACTCAGTAAGACCCAGACGATAACCAGCCAAACTCAATAAGGCCAGAAGATAACCAGCCAATCTAAGTAAGACCCAGAAGATAACCAGCCAAACTAAGTAAGACCCAGAAGATAACCAGCCAAACTCAGTAAGACCCAGACGATAACCAGCCAAACTCAATAAGACCCAGAAGATAACCAGCCAAACTAAGTAAGACCCAGAAGATAACCAGCCAAACTAAGTAAGACCCAGACGATAACCAGCCAAACTCAGTAAGACCCAGACGATAACCAGCCAAACTCAGTAAGACCCAGACGATAACCAGCCAAACTAAGTAAGACCCAGACGATAACCAGCCAAACTCAATAAGACCCAGAAGATAACCAGCCAAACTAAGTAAGACCCAGAAGATAACCAGCCAAACTAAGTAAGACCCAGACGATAACCAGCCAAACTAAGTAAGACCCAGACGATAACCAGCCAAACTCAGTAAGACCCAGAAGATGCAGAATTTTGTACTACTTACCCTTTCAAGACTTTTTGATCTGTAACCTGTGGTAGTTCTGTGAGGCTCTGATGCTAGGTTATCTATATAAGTAGGAGACTGTAAAACAGATATATATGGTACATGTCATTGACAAAGATCAGACTAAATGTATGCTCTGAGAATATTTCAAGTATACAAATTTTTAAGATCTTTATTTTTTCATAAGTGAACAATTTTTATATTCTTGCAAGCAATTATATTTACCAGTACTCAAAACGTCCAAACAGATTCAAATTAATGGAATTTTTTGCCAATAAAAGTAAAATAATTATTTCATAACAAAGCTAGAAAAAAGTCTAATATAACATCCCAACACCCAAAAAAATATGAATACATCTTAACTGTGAATGAACAGCCAAAGGCCATTTTCGACTTAAGAAAACACTATATTTGTTGTAAAACAATAATTTAAAAGTAGTTGGAATGTAAATTCAAGACTGATGGTGACCCGTTACCTTGGTGCTTTCTGAGTATTTTGATGGTGACTGGTTGGGAGAATTCGGCAAGTCTTGAAATGACACAGACTGAAAAAAAAATAGCGTAAACAGGTAATTCATTTACTAAACCCTCTTAATATTATATTTTAAACAAGAAAAACATTGTCGACAAAACAGTTAATTTTTTCATAATGCCAATTTTTTTCACAAATTTGCATGACAGAAGTATTATTTTTGCGTAAACAATTAACACCACTAATAAATAATTATCATTTGCTTATTAAAGACAAAAGATCTTACAAGTCTGTCATCTCCATTTTTAGGACTAGGCTGTCCATTGTGACTAGAGGTATATCTTGGACTACTGAGGTTGGAGTGGACTGGACTAGCCCATTCATTATTTGTCCCACTTCTTCCCTGATCACGAAGTGAACTAGTCCCTGTCAAAGTAGCCCTGTTTGGTGTAGAAGTCGAAAAGTTGTCACGTGATGAACTGTTCCTGTCCGGGCTTGTGTGACTACTTGATATGTTTGGTCTCTCTGGAGATGAACTAGATCTTGACCTCCCTAGGCCATCTGGGGTTGAAGCATCATATGATGGACTAAATTTGTCCTGGAATAGTCCTGTTCTTGCCCTCTCAAGTAAAGAACTGGTCCTTAATGGACTTGAACCACTGTTACTATCTCGTGGAGAATCCCTTCCATCGATACCAGACAGATCAGTATAGGATGTAGCCTACAAAATAAAGATTGTGTTTGTTTATCAGCCATATCATGATATCAAAGTTTTAATTGGGTGAAGCTGGAGTTACCCATGGGAACTATCAACCTCCAGCAAGAAAACTGGACAAACAAGGTATATATGCTGGAGTAACCCATGGGAACTATCGACCTCCACAAAGAAACCTGTACAAATGAGGTATATATATATGCTGGAGTAACCCAAGAAAACCACCGACCTCCAGCAAGAAACCTGGACAAACAAGGTATATATGCCATAAAGTCTAAATGTTAACATACTGCACACGGTGATAAATATTGTATTGTATGAAAATAAATGTTTTTTGTTTGTTTGTTTGTTTGTGGGTTGAATGGTGTTTTAATGCCATTTTCAGCTGTATTGCGATAACCAGTTTTTATTGAGGAGTACACAGAGAGAACCCCCAACCTTCAGTAGGCACTCCATGTCAATTAAGACTGGAGTCAAGTACACCCTGCTAGCAGTGAGACTTTAATGCACAACTTCAGTGTTGACAGACCATGTGATCAATATATTGATTGATTGATTGATTGGATATCTGCTTTACGTCCAGGGAGCAGTATTTCAGCTATATTCAGGATGGGAACAAGTTAAGAAACAATAAATTAACGGAAAATGAGGGTCAGATGGATCACAAGGAATACAATTTTGACTGCCACTGGAAAAGTATGGAGTTTTGGGTTGGAGCGGAAAATTTAGTCCTTTGTAGCGGCTACAATGAGCCTACTCTTTTTCGAAATCTACAAAAGGGGTTTTATCATTCAAGGAGCATGGCACTCTCCAAACACGTTCCGTATTATGACCGGACAACCCTCCAACGAGGGGGTCTCCCCTATCCGCCACCTGAGGATGCGCTGGGCTGCTCTGTGGGTCGAGCACTGGGAACCCTCCCAGTATGGTCCCAGTGTGATCAATATAAAATCACTAACTAAATTAACCACTTAGCTACCTAAAAATAATGTATATGTCACTAAAATAAATACAGATAGCTTAACATAGGTTGTCCCATTATAAATTGCACACAAACTATGTCTACTACAGATGACATCTTCCATAAAAATATAATTCCATGTACTAGTATTGTATACTGTGTTCTCCAGTAATAAAAGGTAGTCCCTTCCAAATTATCCCAACAGATAACACAGAGTCCATGTACTAGTATTGTATACTGTGTTCTCCAGTAATAAAAGGTAGTCCCTTCCAAATTATCCCAACAGATAACACAGAGTCCATGTACTAGTATTGTATACTGTGTTCTCCAGTAATAAAAGGTAGTCCCTTCCAAATTATCCCAACAGATAACACAGAGTCCATGTACTAGTATTGTATACTGTGTTCTCCAGTAATAAAAGGCAGTCCCTTCCAAATTATCCCAACAGATAACACAGAGTTCATGTACTAGTATTGTATACTGTGTTCTCCAGTAATAAAAGGCAGTCCCTTCCAAATTATCCCAACAGATAACACAGAGTTGTCCTACCTTGGGTAATTCACCAGTTATACTAAGCATGCCCCGAGTTGGTGATTTTGTCCGTCGTGGTGAAAAAGACTGTGCTCTTCTCTCCATCTCTATTTCTCTCTGTATTCTTTCTGATTCTCTTTGTATTTCTCGTCTCTCTTCATCCAAACTGTCACGCCTACTACTATGTGATGATGATGATCTGGAAATAAATAAGTTCATAGTAAATAACCCTGTAAAAACATTTAATACCCAATTAAATGCTTTTTCATGAGACATTTTCATCAATTGTGAATGCTTTGCCTATAGTATGAATCATTTGATACTGGTAAATAATGTTAGACACCACCAGAGACGAATTCTTACCAGAGTCTCATGGTAGATTGGGAAACTTCTGTGAAGAATGATCAACTGACAATGGTAAGAATTAACTTAATTTGGCTTAATGCCACATTTATTAATTCTATTGCAAAGAAATATGTTTGTTTGATAGGAATGTGATAAATAATTATCTGATACAATTAGATTGAAATTTTCAACACAAAATGTGATACTATGTTTTGAGGACTAAGATCTAACTGGCTTATTCACAATAGGGTTATCATGGGAAAATCATACTTAAAAAGTGAAAAAGTTTTGACCAATATAGTCCAAAAATATGCTTCTTTGAAAAAAATAAATTTTTGGTTGTAATTACTTTTACAGAAAAAAACCGATTTTAAACTAATACAGTCCTGCATCTAAACCCAAAAATCCGCATCAAAATGATGTTGGGGCTTATCAGTATCATTTGGTTACACGAGCTGTATGACCAGTAATAGATGGTAGCTTAAATGGTACCTCTGTACCTACCTTATAGATGTTAATGAAGACATACTGTGGCTCCTATGATAGGAACTCAAACATCCATATCTACTCATTTTGATAGATTAAATGTAAGATTTTAATATTCTCTATGTATGGAAATTCCTCTACATTCAAGATTATATCGAATCCACAAATCTTAATTTTTTTTATGTAATAATAAAAACATATTTGTCAATTTACTCATAGATTAAACCACGTTTACATATCAAATATTCCAAAAAGTAAAAAACAATGTCACATATTGTTAAGAAATTTATCCCATTTGTTGAACACATGGGGGTCCAACAAGAGAATGCAACCTTTTTTATGTAAACAAAACAGAATTCATAAGGACCTCGAGGTAAACATTTATAAATAAATTAAAGTTATGAAAATTAAATTCCCAAACCATCGTTAAAGTGATCAATAGACCATAACTTACACCTATCTGTACAACTTAAAAAAAAAATTACTTAAATTCTTACTGTATTTTTTTTTAATGGAATTATGTGATCTGAATTTTTTATGTGCTGTCCTTGGACATCCTCAATCATAACAAGTAAATACCATGTTTATAGGCATAAAGGATCAATTTTATTTATGTAGTTAAAGTACCGAATAATATACAGTTATGAAGTCAGAATTCACACACCCCACACCCTTACGACAATGTAGTCTTTCAATGCCTTCATTCAGGCATAATTAAATCTATCAAGAGCATCACGCTACAGTTACCAAACATGAATATATTAGTAAACAGAAGACAAAATCCAATTTGTCGATAGTTGTTAAGAATGTACCACAGATCGTTATAATTAACAGATATAAAGGATTCAGTACAAAATGCAATATCATTGTGAACTATAGATAACATTAATATTTAAAAAATATTCCTTTTAATTTAAACATTACAATGGACAATGATAATTATAATTATTAATTTAAGTAAAATATTTTTTTTAAACTTGAAAAATTCCTTATTGTTAGCAAAACTAAATATATTTAATTTCCATATCACATGACAGTTTACCATCTACATGTACCAATATTTATAATTTTTAACTATTTTACATTTTTGTTACTGACTTCAGACATTTTATAAAGTTTGAACTATTTCACATATTAAGATCAGACCAGAACATCACGTTTTTTCTTTAATATGATACATAGAATAATAACAACGTCCTCAATTTTGTCAAACATAGAAAACTAGATTTCAGTGAGACAGACACACTGACAGACAGATGCAGGGACTAACAGACTGATCACTATAGGGGGTCTGCCACTAAGAGGCAATTCACTGAAAAATTTTTGCTCAAAAAATGGTTGACAATGTTGTATTGTGTTAAGCAGTAGATATTTTATGAGCAGTACAACTAACAGATCAAAAAACAACATTTGTTCATAAGAATAAAATGAAACAAAATCAAACCACCCAACTGATGTTCCTCATCAAGATTTGTCATGACAACAGAGAGAAAAACAAATCAGAATTCGTCATGACAACTGAAAGAAAACCCCATCTTGCTGAAATAAACTATTTGTATAATACCATTAAGTGGCCACGGCAACCACACAGATCATGGCCAGTTTTTACATATTATATCCTAAAATGAAAACAACTGGACAGCCTTACATCTAAACCCAAAAATATGCATCAAAATGAGCTCGTGTAACCAAATGATACTGATAAGCCCCAATATCATTTTGATGCGGATTTTTTTTTCAGACTGTGGATGAAATACTATACTGCACACCTAAAGGATATAGATAGACAATATTCATACATTGTCAGAGAGTACAACATTTATTTGTACAGCCTTAGAAACAGGTAGAACTGCAAGGCTCTCCTGAGCATTTCTCACCCGTTTCACAGCCAGTACAAATAAACTTAATATATTCTGACAAAGTACGAAAATTGTTTTTATCCTGGAACACTAAAATTTAATATTAATGAAAAACATGTAAAAAGTGTACTTCTTCCCGATTTTTGCCTACCAATTTTGGCATGTATTCTAGTGAAATCAAACAAACATGGTATTTAACAACATATTGTAAACCAGAATACAATGCTGCTAAATTGTAAGATGTGAGACCAACAGTAGCATAAGACTTTATTCAGCACTGCAGAATAAAGCAAAAACTTATTTGGCTACCTTTATTGTGCAGCAAATCAAATGATTGCAGGATAAAATCCTTTCTGAATGACATGCAGTATAGATGGTACATGTAATATAGTGTGTGGGGGGGGGGGTTCTATTTTTGGGGGTTTGGTTTTTTGCTTTATTTAGTTGACACAAAGAAAATCAACACTTTTATTGTGATAGTGTTTTGAGATAAAACTGCAAATCCAATGTTGGCTTATAAATCTGGACTGGATGGCGCATGTAATACGTAGTTGGCTTATAAATCTGGACTGGATGGCGCATGTAATACGTAGTTGGCTTATAAATCTGGACTGGATGGCGCATGTAATACGTAGTTGGCTTATAAATCTGGACTGGATGGCACATGTAATACGTAGTTGGCTTATAAATCTGGACTGGATGGCGCATGTAATACGTAGTTGGCTTATAAATCTGGACTGGATGGCGCATGTAATACGTAGTTGGCTTATAAATCTGGACTGGATGGCGCATGTAATACGTAGTTGGCTTATAAATCTGGACTGGATGGCGCATGTAATACGTAGTTGGCTTATAAATCTGGACTAGATGGCGCATGTAATACGTAGTTGGCTTATAAATCTGGACTGGATGGCGCATGTAACACGTAGTTGGCTTATAAATCTGGACTGGATGGCGCATGTAATACGTAGTTGCATCATATTGTTTACCAGATTGTTTGGATTGTCTATCGTATAGATATAGATGAAAATGTGTACTACTTCTGTATCTGCTGGAATGTCAGTTTATTGTTTGTTGTTTGAATGGTGTTAAATGCCACTTTAAGAAATTTTTAAGCTATATCACAGTGTCCAGTGTTTTTTGGGGGGAGGAAGCCAGAGTACCTGAAGAAAACACCCAACCTTTTCTTCAGGACAACTGACAATCCTTGTCAAGTAAGACTGGAGTTGAGTACATCCTGCCTGCAGTGAGACTCAAACCTGCAATCTCAGTGTTGATAGACCGCATGATCAATAGTAGACAAACTACCTTAACCACTCAGCCACCGAGAGGCCACTGTAATGTGAGAAAGTTTTGTATGTCAGTAGATACTACTGTTAGTTGACATACCTGATGGTTTATAAGATAACTGATAAGTAAAAAAGTACAATATTGAGGTCAGTGGTTCCTTTCTGACAATCAAGAATGATGAGTCAACATGAGGTCATTAGTTCCAACCTCCAAAGTTACGAAATGTCAACTGAAACTTTGTTTTATAATGTGCTATCTAAATGACACTGGAATCTTGTCAACTACACTACAGTTATTTCAATAAATTATCTGATGAAAATAAATTCATTCATTCAAGTAATCAACAAACACACTGAACAAATATACATCTTTACTTACTCTGTAGAACCAGCTACAGAAAACAAACAAATATCTATAACAAAACAATATTGACACAATGTAGAAAACAATAACAATATAAAATACTTTAAAGACGGATAATACAATGCCAAGAATCCAGGAATTACTCTGTACATAAAACTGAACAATCACCATGCTTTATGTGCATAAATATATGACTCAAAAAGCAAGGATTATACAATATTATAACCACTATATAGGATAAATATGAGCTTGACATTAGTCAATAAAGGCACCAATACCCCACTATAACTTGAATGATAAAAAAAATGGTCACATGGTGTTGATTAACATACAATGTGATATAAACACTAGTCACATGGTGTTGATTAACATACAATATGATATAAACACTGGTCACATGGTGTTGATTAACATACAATGTGATATAAACACTGGTCACATGGTGTTGATTACCATACAATATGATATAAACACTGGTCACATGGTGGTGATTAACATACAATATGATATAAACACTGGTCACATGGTGTTGATTAACATACAATATGATATAAACACTGGTCACATGGTGTTGATTAACATACAATATGATATAAACACTGGTCACATGGTGTTGATTAACATACAATGTGATATAAACACTGGTCACATGGTGGTGATTAACATACAATATGATATAAACACTGGTCACATGGTGTTGATTAACATACAATATGATATAAACACTGGTCACATGGTGTTGATTAACATACAATATGATATAAACACTGGTCACATGGTGTTGATTAACATACAATGTGATATAAACACTGGTCACATGGTGTTGATTAACATACAATATGATATAAACACTGGTCACATGGTGTTGATTAACATACAATAAGATAAAAACACATTTCATAATGCTAGAACATTTCTACAAGGGTGTTTATTTGTTGGAGGTTTTTGCAACTTAAGCTTTATCATGACATCCAGTTTGGAGTCCATTTGAGAACCCTTCAACACTGATATCTTGTCAATTGAGGATACAGCCAAGCATTATTTGAAGTTAGACTTTTTTCAACAAAACTGATTTTAATTGTATTTAAATTGGCAGCCATCATCCAAAGACACCATGTATGAATTACAGGCATTCACTAGCAGTATATAATGTTTGTACTTAGTTTATAAAGCATTTTAGTTTTTGAAAAAAAAAGCAGCCAAGTAGATTTAATATTCAGTGAAGAAACAAATGTATCTGTAAGCTAATGCTTATTAGTGATACAACTGCCAAAATGTATTCAGTAAACAGGAAGTAGATGACCAAGGAGCATGAAATGGCTATACACCATATGGTACATGTACAATAGTATAAAGCAATATGCAAAAAATTGCTTTCGGCATGCTATAGTTGCTTAAAAAACTATGACAGAAATTTTTGTTATGAATAGATGGACAGATGTAGAGACAAGGGCAAAATAGTATACACATTCTTCTTCGAAAGCAGGGGTATAATTACATAAGAAAATAATACTTCACTTGTTTAAAAAAAAAAGAAATCCTCATAATAGAAAATGTCAAATTCAATAAAAAACCTACATGGTTTAAATATGATTATTTCTGGTAAGCTGTTTTAATGGCCATGTCAATGTACACAGTTAGTGTCGGACAACCAACAAAATTAAAATGCATCAAAGCCAATGGAAAAATAACATAAGTGACCTAGAAATAGTTCTTTGATACTGAATATATACAAATGTGTAAAGATAACATCCTTCACTTAAAAATTACATTAGATTTGATTTTTTGATACAAGTAGTGAAACGGAAACAACTCCGATCAAATTATGTGAAGCTATAACAATAAATCTTTTACATAATGGATGTAAGGGTTTTTTATATTCAGACCATAAAATGCATACAACTGGAGAATGTTAAACAAATTAAAGTTTATATTTACATATATCTTATTGTCTAACTGATATAACTTAAATCAAGATTTAATCATTTCATTTTGCATTATGTTCATTTTGTTACTATGCAATTTTCAAATTATGAAACAATGAATTCAGATAAGCTAAATAGAAAAATCAATACATGTCAATCCAAACATATGTTTTTGCTTCTTTTCTGAATTCTTGCTACACTACTATATTCAGGGTGAAACACTCTTAAATCTTTACCAGACAAAATCCTCATCAAAACAAAATATATGTATCAATGCTTTCAGTATCACCTATTATTGTATTTTTTTGATGTGAGCTCAGTATTTCCTAGTCTTTTTTGCCGTAGAGAGCTCGGTACTTCCTAGTCTTTTTTGCCATAGAGAGCTCAGTACTTCCTAGTCTTTTTTGCCGTAGAGAGCTCGGTACTTCCTAGTTTTTCTCTCCAGTCTATCTATGGTAGCTTGCAGAGAACTTTGTATGTCTGATGTACTAGAACTATCAGAATCTGATCGAGGAAAACCCACGTTAATGGGACATCGACAGTGTGTAATGTAACTACTCGTCACGGTTGAATTGTCTTTCAGTTCAACTATCCTACCTTTTGATTCATTGTTATCTGGGTCTGTCTGAATGCCCAATTCATTCGTACATTTTGCAGTTTCGTAAGTTTGTATTTCGATATTTTTATGAAAAGTATTGAAAAATGTTTGCTTATCAGTACTGTCATCTGTCCCCACTGAGTGCCTACCGTTGTTACTCATAAGACTACCACTGTTAGTACCAGCAGAATGCTTTAAGCTGTTAGACCCATTTTCCATTTTCCAATTATCAGAAAACAACTGCACTTTGTCCAAGTCCAATGAAATGCCTTCTGGCTGTACTTCATATTGTGTCCCACGATCCTTTGCTAAGTAATATATATTTTCGTCATCCAAAGTTACAAGTTTCTGAAATAAATATTCATAATCTGTGAATCTAATGATAGGAGATAGAGAACCATCGTCTGCCTGAATGCACATGTCCTGATATTCAGTGCTTGGTATTTCAATAGACAAAGAATTTGACTTAGACAAATAATTGACTTGACTAATGAATTTCTTCTGGTCCATCACTGAAATGTTTGGACTGTTCCCGTCCTGCTTAGACTCTGTATTGTTCAACGTCGAGTCATCTTCTGTCCTATGGTTGATTTTTTCTTCTAATGTGGCAGAAAAGACACTGAAACTTGCTTCCATATGACCACCATGACTAGTGTCATCATTTTCAATGCTATCTGTTACATTATCTAAGCTGTCGTTTTGATTATCCAATCCAACTTCTATCACTGTTACAGGAGAAGATGGCATAGGCGAAATAGATAAACTTGAAGATGACCTCCGTCTGGATAATTTGTAATCCATGTCATTTCCAAAGAAATGTGGTGTCAAGTGAGACAGATGTTTGACATTTTTATGCTTTGAGTCTGCGTCATTTAGAACAACACTCACCATGGCTGGTTCAACATGTAACTCTGGTTTCTCAATACAAGGATTACCAAGTATTTCATCAATTTCTAAGCTCTCATTGGAGACTATACCATTTTCTACACAAATGCTGGGAACGGAACGTATACCTCCCAGCTTTCCTTCCTTTGTAGGCTTTGTCTCCATATTTTGACTAGATTTTTGTTCTTGCATATTAATTATCTTGTAATCACTAATATCACAGTCTGTAAAATTAGCTTCACTGATCGAGGATGAAACACTGTGACCAGAAGTCGAATTTTCAGACGCACTCTTTGTCGATTCATCAGAAGGACTTTCTTCTACATGCATCTTCGAACTAATTAATTTGTTTTTGAGAGAAGTACATTCATCTTCTTCGCTTAGAGTCTCCAAATAAATAGGAAGAGATTTCTGTCTTGCTCTAGCAAATTGCTTCCTTTTCATGTCCATTGCCTTTTCGGCTTCCATCTTCTTTATGACATCACCACCTGTTTTCTCTTTATTTATGGAGGTCAGTAAACAGTCTGACTGTAATAAATTACGCAACTTTTCAATACTAGTCTGTCTCTCTGATGCTGTCAAAGTATCATCAATTGGAATACCACGTTTTGTCTTTTTTGACTTTTTATCTGACTTAGACACAGATGAAAAGCTGCTCCTTGTAGAGACTGTCATTTCTGGTGATGAATCAGAACTTGTGTTTTCTGCATATGTGGTCTGAAATGAAGAACCCTGCTGTGTCCTATCTGTATGTGGACGTGATTGGTAGTACATTTGCTGCTGAGCCTTTATATACATCTCCTGCTGCTTCTGGAAGATTTTTTGTCTCCAATCTTGAGCAAACCTTGCAGGAAGAAAATTCTCCATATCATCAGCAAATCCTAAATTCATGAGCATTTGATCTGGTGGTGATGGCTGTGTTGGAACTGGATGGAAATACATCTGACTTGATTGAAGAGGCATAGAAAAACTTTGCTGCGGAAACATTTGTGGCAAAGAGGAAGGATACATCACTTGATCATTGTTGGTTGCCACTGATACCCACTGATTAGACATTTGTTTGACTGGTTTCCTCTCCATTTGGTATCCTTGTCCAAAAGACATACTGTCTTCATCAAAATGGCTGCTGGATGCTAGAGAGCTCGAGGACATACATGAGCTCGAGGACTGCATGTATTTACTTCTTTTGTACAGTTTGTCAAATGAATCTTTTGAATCCTTGGAACTACTGGATTTTTCTGAAGGTGAACCACTCCCTATACTTCCTGGCTTTTTATTGAATGTATATTTTGCAAATGGAATTTCTTCACTTTCCTCATCAGGAATAATTAAGTCACGTCTTGATTTATTTTTAATCTCTATTTGGTCTGGAACTTGAAAATGCTGTTTAGGTAGTAGATTTAAACTTTCTGTATCCTCAAACAACTTTTCTAGAAGTGGACTATAATGAATATTTACCGGACATGAATCATCTCCATTTCCGCTATTGTTCAACAAACTTGACCAAGATGAAGCACGTGATTCAATGTCGAAGTTTCCATCTTGACTAGCAGAGCGAGACAAACCAGACAACGAAAATGTACTAAGGCTGCCACGGCTTGAGATATGTTGGTTGTAGCCATCAATACTTGACTGTCGTGAAAACTTTGACTCATGCGAAACAGAATTTTGACTATCTGTTTCATCAAATGTCGAACTCCGAGTTAGGTGACTTCTAGATGAATCGCTTGATGTGACAGGGTAACTCCTAAAATCCAAACTTTCCCACTGCTTTCGCCTGAAATGAGAACACAAATTTTAAAGTCTTTGGGATGAACATAATTTCTCTTCTTTTAATCCTGTTAAAAAATTATGTAAATTTACATATTTAAAATCTATACATGTTCACAGTCCAATGATACTGGGGTATGAAATATCAAATACAATCAACCTGAAGTAAAACCTGTCTAATGTGATCCTCTGTTGTGAATTCCATTTAATATGAGACAGCCTTTTGCTCTCCCTTGAGATGTTTGATTATAATCGAATAATTTAAGCAACCATTTTCTTTCATAAAAATCATGCAAAACACTATAAGTACCAGTAAATGTCTGAAGGCACCATTTAGAGCAGAAATCACAGCAACACACCTAAGCATGACAAGGTTATTATTAATATTTCATTGTCGATACTGTTATTGATAAAATGCTATTTAATATGAGGAATCTGTCATATTAATTAATTAGGTATATAGCTTCTTATCTTGTTAACAATGTAAATGAAACATCACAATTCTAGACATTATAATTATAGAAAATTGCTATATCATGTGTCCATTTTTTATCATACCAGCAATACATCTTTTGGCATATGAAGGTGGCAAAGGTCATTGAGATGTCTGCATATAAAAGCTGTTTTAGTTGTATCAGTGTAGTTAATTAGAGATTTAGTTTTGTGTGAAACCTAACAATCCTTGTCAATGATACAGTCAATTATAGTTGACCACAACTTACCAAACACCAGCAAAGACACTGGCATGATATAGATTTGTTACAGATTGTCATCTTACAAGATTTGAGCTCCCTCGTGCAAAATTGGCCTCAGATAAATTAGCTATTCTGTGTAGGCCTACTTTTTTATTTGAGTCTATACTTATTAAATACATGGAATAATTAAATGCTTGTAGAAATACTTGAACGTACCACACCCTGCTCAGTCAGGCTTGAACTTATAACCTTAATGTTGACACACCTGTGATCAACAGCTCATGACTACTTTAATCAATTAGTCACCAAGGCCCTTTTTAGTTATGCATGAGAAATTCTATTACAAAGTTAGGCATCATTTCAGGGATAGGACTTTTGATGCCAGACGATAAGTTAGTTCACAAGGACTTGCGATAAGTTAGTTCACAAGGACTTGACCTTGTTCAGTTAAACATTCTGAGGAATACAAGTGTACAAGATGTATGCCTTTAACACTCAAAGAAAACCCTTTTTCATTCTTACCAAATAACAGTCTCATCTATATTTAGATTTTTAAAATTTACTCTGATTCTGGGGTTTTATATTGCCACAATTTTGTCTGGGTCCACAACCTCAATTGAAAGCCATAAAATCTAATTTAAAAAACTCAATTGTTGAAAACATACACAAGCATCTTCATAAATTAAAATGTAATTGTGTTTAGTTGATATTAATTGTTTGAATGGTGTTTAATGCCACTTTCAGCAATTTTCAGCTATATCATGGTGTTCATTTTTAGAAGGGGATGAAGCGGGAGTACCTGGAAAAAACATGACCTTTGGTAGGAAACTGGCAATCCTTGTCAATTAAAATCGGAGTCAAGTACACCCTGTCTGCAGTGAGTCTCAAACAGACCACATAATTAACTAGACAAAGTCGATCTAGCGATCGCTGATACCCCCGCTTTTGTGAAAATTTCTAACGTTTTTCATGGATTGTGACCTTGAAATTGGATGGATTTCCACCAAAATCAATAGGCTTCTTACCAACAAAATATATAAGAATATTTTACAGTTTCATTAAAATCGGATGAAAACTTTTTGAGTTATTTTCCGGAAACAACTTTTTGTAAAAATTTCTAACATTTTTCGTGGACTGTGACCTTGAAATTTGACAGATTTCCCCCAAAATCCATAGGCTTCTTACCAACCTGATATATAACAATATCCCAAAGTTTCAATCAAATCACATGCAAACTTTTTGAGTTATCATCCGGAAACAACTTTTTTGTAAAAATTTCTAACGTTTTTTGTGGACTGTGACCTTGAAATTTGACGGATTTCCCCCAAAATCGATAGGCTTCTTACCAACCTGATATATAACAATATCCCAAAGTTTCATTCAAATCAAATGTAAACTTTTTGAGTTATTGTCCGGAAACCAAATGTGGACGGACGGACGGACATGAGGACCACTATATACCCCCGACTCTGTCGAGCGGGGGTATAAAAAACTATATGAGATCAAGGTCACACAATCATCATTAGTAATGTCTGTCTTCAACAAATAAACATCAATGATGTTTTAAATTTAAAAATGTATTTCATTTGCATTCAGCATTTTTCTAATTTTATTTTGTAAACTTATCATACAAATTTGACAGAAAAACAAAATTTCTAATGGAATAAATAAAAAACAAAAATCAGCAAGCAGTTTACAAATCTAACAATAATCTGATAAATGTAATAGCCATGATTCCTGCCTGTAATGTCAGACAAATACAACTTACTTGACAATATAAGGATGACTTTTGTAAAATCCATGAAGATTTGTGTACTTTTTTCTACTCATGACAAGAAATTTTGCAGATGCATTTGGAGAGTAAATCAATGAATTTTAAAAGGACAAAAAGACTGAAAACCATGGCAACTGACATGTGTAAATTGGCCATCATTATATCTGTATTTAAACAGGTAAGTATTAGATGCTATTAACAGTTAAGGTGGTTTCAACTAATATTAGTACAATATTATGTTTTTTCTATTGTGGCTCAGGGGTCAGTGTGTCTACAATTCTTGGGGAGGGGGAGTCTGACAAGATAAGTCTGAAGGGTTTAACCTGGTATGTCTTAAATGGTCTCCATACATCAACCCTAAAGTAAATCAAATTCCTAATGTTTACTTTTCCTGTCTTGATCTGGATAAAATTTTCTCATACAATTTTCGAATTGAACATATTTAAACCCATCTGACTCTTTGGTATAAAGTATGAATATGACAATTTTTCAGTGTTTTTTTCCTTAAAATGTACAGCAATTGTTCAGTTATATCATGGTGCATAGTATTCATTAAACAGCGGAACAAAGGTACCTGAGTGAAACCACAACCTTCATCAGATTACTTTTGTGATGGTTAATGTTTGTTTGTTTGTTTGTTGTTTTAATGCTAATTTTAGCAATTTTTCAGCTACATCATGGCTTCCAGTTTTTATTGGGGGAGGAAGCCGGAGTTTGAACTATATATTTAAATTATATTTTGTACTGCATATTAAGTACATGTCCATGCTGGCAAGTATATACTTTCTGATGTATCACAGGTCTCATGATACAGAAAATTGCAGTACATGACAGATAGAGATTATCAATATGTACTCAGGTGAGTTTTGTCATTATTTCCATAGAAACATTTTTATTGGATTTCTGCAATTGAACAATTAGACCTAACTGTTGACACAAAATGTCAACCTTTGTTTCCACAGAAGCACTTAGTTCTGTTTTACACTGATCTGCAACCAAGAAGCATTGACGTTAATCTACTACCATACCAATACAAATGTACTTTGTATACACACTGTCAGAAAACATTCATAGCAACAGAAACAAGAAGCATGTACAAATACATCTAAAATTCTTCAGCATTCAAAATTTATTTTGTCTTAAGTGACATGTCGGTTTTTGTAACTCTGTGACTCCCAAACCATAATACTAATTTGTAAAATTTTGTTTTGGTAGAGCAAAACATAATTGGGAAAATAACAAATATATTTACAGAAGTCTACAAAACAAAATACATTATTTTACTTTAAAAAATGCAAATTGAACAAATATTACCTTTTCCCCAATATTTTTCCAAAAAAATTCAAAAAAAAAAAATTAATAATTGTTAACTTACATCACCCAGCTGAACAGTCTGATGAAATAGGCATCACTTCATAGACTACACATGCAAAATAATATTTCCACAAAAGAAACACCATACAACTAACAATAAACAAATTAGAAATGATTGACCAATAAAAAATATTGTAATGCTAGTACATAGTATTGGGAATTTAAGACCTTTGTTTATTCTCCTTTGTCTACTATATTAATAATATCCAATGTCAACATTATGATGACAATAACAGCATCGATGTGACCTTCAGTTGTCCTTCATGTCTATTGTGGAATTTTCTGTTTTTATAACTTCATGTAATTCATATTTAAACTGTTAATCATACTGATTTAAAAATCTATGTCTTCATTATAATGTTAAGTTTATATGTTGGTAAAAAGCTCTACAGGTTAAGTAATGGCACTGATAGCCTGAACCCATGAACCATTAATATTTGTAATTATGAAAGATGCAGACAAAATATGGTACTAGAAATTATTGATAATTTTACAAATATGGTACAGTAAAGACAAATATAATTAATGTGGTACAAATTATGGGAATGTTGGAAAACCCCTTTAAACAGCCAATCTACATCAATTTGTCATACGGGCAGATCCAGAGATTTTTCATATATATGACTTGACACATCAAGCTAGTGCATCATAATTCAGTTAACTGAGATATTTGCAGCATTTTACTCTAAATGTCTTCCCTATATATAATGAGATTATCTAATTAATCTTTTCTGATAAAGATGTGTACAATCAATACCCAACATATATATCTATATATATAATTACTCTGTTCAATTTTCCGAATGTTTCAGTCACTGCCTTCCTCAGCAGAATTTCATTGCATAGTCAATGCAATAAAATTCTGCTGAGGAAGGCCATGAGGCTGAAACATTCGGAAAATTCAACAGAGTTTTTATATTTATTCTTTAAGAGACTATGATTATATATAATTATATATATATAATTTAATGCATAAAGTCATTTGATGGTTAGTTACAGAAAATTTCAGATATACTGTTTGAAATTACAATATACTCAGATCATGTCACTTAATCTTAAGCTTTTTAAAGCAGTTACCATAGAAATTACCAAATCTTAGATCTGAAATGGTGGTAATGATATTTTATAGCTGAGTCCTGCTCCTCAGTGTAACTAAATTACATCAGTAAAACGATTGAATGATATATTCTAATTTTTAATTAAAAAATAAATTACCCCCTAAAGCTTTCTCATGAAAAAGATAAGAATAAACAAACTTACATTGGTGAATTCATAAAAATCCAAAATTCAACATAAAAAATTCACTATAAATATGTGAACAGAATATAAAATTCTGTTATCTGCAAGTTTAATAATTGTTATTGCTGCGACACTTGCTGATATTAAAGATACTTGAATATAAATCTCAAAATAGCTCATGTTATAATATATAATGAAACGGCTATTAAATAAAATCAATTTTTAATCATAAAGGTTTATGCATTTTGAAGTAAGTCAAGTCATTCTGTGTTTCTATGCAGTCAATATGATCTTTCATTGCAGAATCATGGTTCAGAAAAGCATGACAATTAGTGGATCTTGATTTAATGAAACGAGCAAAAATTACATAATTTCTTACGAAAACCACAACTAAAAATCAGCATCAAAATGTAACATTTCAAGTAAATAAATAGATAAGTGGTTGAAATTCGAAAATCAAGGAAACTTTCAGTGCTTGTAAAGCATTACATTGAGACACAATTTATCAATAGCTATAAATTCACATCAAACTGTAAATCTAATTCACACTGCAATATTTATCTTTTTCAATCCCAAAATACTTGCAATGGCTGTGTATCATTCACCAGCCATAGAAAAAAAAAATAATCAAGATGCTTGTAGCCAGGGATACATCAACTTACCTTTCAATGTACTGATCAGACTATATACTTCTGTTATCCCAACACATTTTTTATAATTTGTAAATTAAGACAATCTTTAACAAAATATACATCCTGAACAGCCAGACTTATGTAAATTGCTATTTTTTTTAATTTGCATTCTTTTGATATTGAACCCATCAGATTAATTGGTCTTTTTTTAATTTGCATTCTATTGAACCAATCAGATTAATTGTACAATTCCAAATGCAATTCCTGGGAAAAAAATGAATAATTCCTTTCTAGTAACGGGAGTGGACTTCCTGTCAAAGATTAAAAGAATGATAATACATGACAAAGTACTACATCTAAGGAATTGGCAAGGAACGCTTAATATATCAAAGTTAACTCTAAAGGAAATGAACAACTCCTAAGATGAACACTACACGAAACATTGGATTATGTTACATGTCATACCTGACATGACTTTTATACGGTACATAAAATGATTCCATGAACAATCGTATGTCAGAAAATGCTTGACATCCCATTGATAACGATTCCAATCAATCTGTTTATTGTCATAGAATTAAAAGATCTCTTGACAATGAAACTTGAGCTGATTACTGAAATGCAAACATACATTGACATGAAAATACATTAAAATTCTTATTGATTTTTGCTTTGAAAAGATTTTTAATTCTAAAGATAAAAAAAGACAACTTTAAAGCTTCTGCAACCAGTAAATAAACATACACATGAAATTAGATTAAAAATCAGTTAAAAAAAAAGAAAGTCTTCCATTTGAGTTTCATTCAAAAGAACTGATGTGCTGTGATTGTATGTCAGTAATCTTGATATCAATGTTAAATGAAATCTTAAATTTTAAGTTTTAAAATAATTTCAATTAATTTAGAGTAATAGATCTAAATATGAGTTTAAAAATGGGATTTCTTGACATACTTAATAAAAAAACAAATATAATGGTTTAAAATGTAAGTTCTCATTGTTAGGAATCACACGCTGCAGCACTGACGTAATAATATAAACATTGGTTATAGTTCTGAATGTAATTCTCTGAAGATCAATTCATGAATACCACATCAAATCAGGACCAAAATGACTAACCAGGGGAAACAATCATTATAATAAAATAATTAAACGATAGCAAGGACAGGATAACATTTCAACAAATAGGACAAATTTTTTTTTTAGATCAATATTTATAAAAAAAATACACACTTGTAACCAAAACATAATTTTGTTTGGGTTATCCATAGTAATATAGCAGTCAACATTCTAATTTTGAATTAAGGATTAACTACAACAAATATTTTCTCTATGGAGGGTTAACAAAATTTCTGTTTTGCACATTTTATAATCTGTGTAGCAGATAGCAGATTATAGTGATGCAAATTATATCACATGTGCACAACGGAAATTTTGGTATGGAGAAAATATTTTGTAGTTGTAATTCGAACAATGGAATAAACTGAACTAAATAATTTTTGTAACTGGACATTTTTTAAAAAGAGATCAACACAAAAACTGTTAGTTTCCAACTGAGTAATATATGATGTCAAATGGCATGTGTCTCCATGACGATGATTTTTTTCCCATCCTCTGAAAGAATATATTGTCTTTCCAATCAAACTCTAGTATTCTCCCACAATTTATTTATGGTAGATTTTTATTGTCCTAACCATTTGAAGACCTTTATTATTTACAGCTATAGGTTTTAACCCTACCTTGTTGTCTGTTCTCATAATAAATTAATTAGCAAGGACACTTTTTTGTTTTGAACTATTTTTAAACTACTTAACAAACCTATTCAGAACACCGTTGGGACCATACTGTGAGGGTTTGACCCCGAGAGCTGCCCAGCACGTCCCCAGGGAATGGCCTCTTGTTAGGCGTTGTCAGGTCAGACTATGGAAAACCTTGACTGTGGACCACAGTGGGTGAGGTGCCAGATTCTATGCATGATAAAGACACTTTATGTGGATGTTGATAAGAGAAGGGTAACTGTGGCCACTATTAAAGGCTAAATTTTTTACCTCTACTACTACCCCATACTTTACTACTGGCATTCAAAATTTGTTTACTTGTTCTTATCCTGAAAAAAGCTGAAATACTGCTTGCTGGACTTAAAGCAAACATCCAATAAAATAATCAATCAGAACACAAGACTGACATGCTGGTTGTTTAAATTTGTGTTTTTTGTTTGTTTGAATGGTGTTCTAACGCCACTTTCAGCAATTTTTCAGCTATTTCATGGCGTCCAGTTTTTATTGGGGGAGGAAGCCGGAGTACCCGGAGAGAACCCCCGACCTGCGGTAGGAAAACTGGCAATCCTTGTCAAGTAAGATTGGAGTCGAGTACACCCTGCCTGCAGTGAGAATCGAACCCGCAATCTCAGTGTTGACAGACCACGTGATCAATAGTAGACGAACTACCTTGACCACTCGGCCACCGAGGCCCCTTTAAATTTGTGAGGTTCACAGTGCAAAAAAAAAAAATTGAAATGTGAAATAACTATGCAAAAAATATGCTGGAAAGAACTGGTAAATGCATAGTATGTGTAGTTGACAAAACAACAATATATAAATCAATTGATGTCTCGAAACTTTATAGTCATGGCGTCATAAACCAAACAATAACAGTTTTTTAAATGAAAAATATTATTAGTGAGATAAAAAACATCTTACCTGTTATCACCAGGATGTTGTTCTATACCAGGCTTGGTTATCCATCCCTTTATAATTTCAGATTTTGCTTCGTCACAAATCAAAATGCCACTATCTGTATGTTCTTCAAATCGTAACGTTATGTAAACTGGCACTCTGTTGTCTGGTGATACAAGGAATACTTCATCGTCTGAGGCAAAATCTTCGCTGGTACAATCAGACTTATCTACGCTTAAAACCGTACTGAGGCTAGAACTATCTTTCCAACTCATTTAAATATTGATATGTTTTTATACTTTTACAGAGTTTCAATTGAAATCTTCCCTTTATCTGACATAAAATAAGTTTGCTTTAGGTGATCAAGTGCTTAACAGAAGTAAGCATTCTGATCTGGAGATAATCTTTCAATGGTTTCTAATCAAGCTAATGAAATATAATACATGTATTTCTATTTCATTTTGGGGTCTGGACTGCTTAGGCTAATAACATAATCCAGAAGTAGTGTGAATTACAGTTTTTATTGTAGCAGACGACACTTACAACTCAGAAACTATACATTACTCTTTATATGGAGTGTCATTTTATTTTGTTTTGTTTATTTTTCAGAAACAATAACTTTCTATACAAATATCCCCAATGAATCCTTAAAATATAGCATAAAATATTGATTAATATGCTTTATTAATGCTGTTCACACCACCTTAAAGCTTCGACAACATGAGATAACCTCGCTCTGTCAGTGATTGTTACAAATATCCCTTAAATATACAGCATTAAATATTGATTATATTTCTATTATTTTCAGTTATTAATGTTACTGAAACTGTTTTTCACACCATCTTTAATCATTGACATCGTTCGTTAATCCCTGCAGTGATTGTTATCATAAACAAATTATAGATTTTAAGGACATTAGCCCTCAACACCCAGAACTCCTGTCTGAAATTTTTCTGGTCCTATTTAAAAAAAATGCTCACAATGTCAAGGATTAAATGACCCAAGAAAGATTAAACAAGGTAGTAATGACTTGAATTTTAAAAGTCCAAGTAAAATAAGATGGTCCAAACTTACATTTTGGACCTGTTATATGGGTAAAATATTGTGGTGTCATTGTGTATCTTTAAGCCCATGGACTAGTAGACAGGTCTAAGGACCATGTAGACAGGATAAACACCTTTTTGTCAACACAGGCTGTGCTCCGTTTGATGGGAGGGAAGAAGAAACTCTGCATTGAATTGAAAATGTCCTTTATTACTTAAATGACAAAAACACAAATTAAAAATAATAAAACAAATATACATACAAATAGATAGAAATCTACTATAATAAAGAACCCATCCCATCAAAGGTGGGGAAATTATAGGCCTTTTTAGACATATTCACAAACATCATAATACAGCTTAACATAACAAAGTTGGTGATAATACATGCACGAGAAAAAACTGTAAGGTATTAAAAAATTCAAACAAACCAGAAAACATAATAAATATTAAAGTCCTTAAGATTAATAATTTCCTTTCCCAAAACTAAATTTGGTTAGGCTGGGATGGCGGGTAACTAAAACTATCTAATCCTAATGCAAATGCCCAAATGTGCAAAGCTTGTGTTGCTGTAATACAATTGAGTAAACGCCATCTGTTGGGAGATACAGAAGGGAGATAATACAGAGTGATAAATCTGTTTGAAAGAAGTTATCTCTCCCGACTTACAAATTACATACAAAATCCTGTTTGTAAAAAAATCATTTATATGCTATAAATAAACATTTTTGTTATATGTAATTTATAGACACAAGGGGAATAAAAGAACTATTTAGTTAATACATAAACTGTAACCTTTTTAAATCTCCTCATAAAAATGTGATCCCATGTGTTACTTAACATTTATAAAACTCCCATTATACCTTATATTTTACTGATAATACAAATATTCAAATCCACAAAGAATAATTATTGATGAAAACAATAATTTTTAGATAACTAAATTTTGAAACAACCCAGCTCAACCCCTGTGCATTTATACTATAACTTGAGTTTACATGTAATATACAAATTTGTTTTTCATGGTGAAACAATGTATTTATTCTGTATACTGACATTCTCCTTTATGTTTCATAAAATGTTTCAAGATAAATATGTGTTCCTTTTTAACATGTGAAACAAAAATGTGAGTGAAACCACACATATATATACCATTCCCAAAGTCAAATGGGTGTATTGTGCTATTCGGTGTAAATGTAATGTTGTAATAAAATGAAATGTAATATAATGTAATATACTGTAATGTTATGTAATATAATGTAATGAAATGTAATATAATTTAATGTAATTTAATGAAATGTAATATACTGTAATGTAATTTGATGTAATATGTAATGTAATGTAATGTAATGTAATGTAATGTAATGTAATGTAATGTAAAGAAGTGTTATATACTGTAATGTAATCTAATATAATGTACGGTGTAATATAAAGTGTACAGTAATGTAATGGTGTGATGTGATACGAGTTATGGTGTATATCATAGTAATGTCATGAGATGCAATATGTAGCTTTATCCTGCATCTGGCCCATTAATCAGCTGAATCAACGGTGTTGGACATGGCTTTGTAGTCACCATGTTGTCTTCTGATGTTTGTCCTCACTTCCAACAACATTAAGTACTTAGTTCTGTTTCATGACATGTTGTTGATTAAAATATTTGTTCAGGATGTCATGTTGTCACTAGATTATGTGCTTAAATTTTCACACAGAAATCTGCAAGAAATGCTCTCCTTTATGTTATTGTAATATAAAAATATATTGTATATTTATTGTATCCCTTCAGGATGAAACACAATATAATAAAAATTAAAACTTTCACAAGCTCCACCTTTTTGTTATTGCCACTGAAGCAAATATAACAAAAAGGGGGAGCTTGTAAAAGATATAATTTTAATTAGATTGGATAACACAAGATCTTTTCACTGAAAGAAAATATAATTTATTTGTACTCACAGAAAAACAGGCAAGAAAAGCTCGTTAGAGGTCTACACTTCTACCTGTTACTAAGGCTCATACAAATAAATTTTATATTTTCTATTCTAATATGACGTGCATAAATGCTTTGAGTCCACACCTGTGGTAAAATTAGTATATACTCATAATCAGTGTTATAAACCATCAACACTCTCTATAGCTATATATATATGTCATAGCAAGATTTTTCAGATATTTTAACGACACCACAATCAACTTTGTCCGAAATGGCAGACAAGTCCTGCAACTCCGACCGGTTATTAATATATCCTGATTTTATCATGGGTCATTAAAAACCAAATTTATTTGGCATAAAGGCCAACCCATGGTATCTGTATATATTCATGCCCCAATGAATTATTTCTTAAAACAATGTATGAATATTGTATAAGTGTTGTTCTGCAACATATTTTTGTTTTAAAAATGTGCACAAGATACACGTGACAAGATATCACATAAGTTCTTCAGAAATATTAGATTGTTCAGATCTTATATGACTAATTGAGAACATATGTGCTTTCCTCTTATCATCATAATGTTATTGTGTTGTTCTAGATATTTCTGTTATAGTATTTCTTTAGTGTATTAATGACATTGATCATTATCTTCAGGAATAAACAATACTAAGGAATATAGAAAACCATCTGACAATTCATTAGCACATGTCATGATAACGTTCAGCAGATATTAGCACTTGTCTTTGTGTCACCAAATGAGACTGATAAACTGTAATGCTAAATGTACTATATGGGACAATTTGAATTGTTGACAGGTATTCATAATACATTCAAATACTTTAAATTCAATGAATCCAATCTTATGTATCCCTCCTACTTCCCCTGTAATCTGAAGAATATAGTATATAGTAATGTATGATGAAGGAATGCAACAGCAATTTGATGATTCTGGTGTTAACACTGTCACCTTAAATGACACCAATTACATGTATGTGCTAGCTCATTAAAAGTTGTATATATCAAAGGAGTCCAACCAACCTTGAATGGTTATAATTTGGTCAGGAAACATTTAATACTTAAATGAGGAACTGTACAAAAAAACTCAAGCCATATTTGGGTAGATTCAATCCTTGTTTTAATTGATTGTATTAAAATGCTAACATATTACATAACAGTAATGTAAAGTTACAAAATTGAATATGTAACAAGTAAATGGTGCTCCGCAAATATTGCCCAAACCTATCAAGTAGAGAAAGGGAATAATGGTGCTCCCCAAATATTGCCCAAACCTATCAAGTAGAGAAAGGGGATAATGGTGCTCCCCAAATATTGCCCAAACCTATCGAGTAGAGAAAGGGAATAATGGTGCTCCCCAAATATTGCCCAAACCTATCAAGTAGAGAAAGGGAATAATGGTGCTCCCCAAATATTGCCCAAACCTATCAAGTAGAGAAAGGGGATAATGGTGCTCCCCAAATATTGCCCAAACCTATCGAGTAGAGAAAGGGAATAATGGTGCTCCCCAAATATTGCCCAAACCTATCAAGTAGAGAAAGGGAATAATGGTGCTCCCCAAATATTGCCCAAACCTATCGAGTAGAGAAAGGGAATAATGGTGCTCCCCAAATATTGCCCAAACCTATCAAGTAGAGAAAGGGAATAATGGTGCTCCCCAAATATTGCCCAAACCTATCAAGTAGAGAAAGGGGATAATGGTGCTCCCCAAATATTGCCCAAAACTATCAAGTAGAGAAAGGGAAAAATGGTGCTCCCCAAATATTGCCCAAACCTATCAAGTAGAGAAAGGGGATAAGATTAGGAAGTCAAAGAGCCTGCTAACATTACTTGTTGTCGGTTATTAGATGAAGGCTTAAGGTGCTTTTTGTGTTGTTACAAAAGTCTGTTGTGACTGAATGAGATCTGATGGCAACCCAACAATGAATCCAACTCAACAGGCTGCCAAATGGCCAAATCAAAGCTTAAACAAACACCAAAAGTAGATAAATGCCTTTCAAAATTAAAGGTGTGATTGGGCTTTCTTTGACAAACATCCCATTATACATGACAGGCCCTGTTAAGAACAGAATCTACACAAAGGGCATTTAAGATGTCAGGTAGCAAGTTACAAACCTTTGAGGTTACTGGAAGGAGATACCATTCTAGCATCTATAAGGATATTGT
Source organism: Limnoperna fortunei (assembly GCA_944474755.1). NCBI lineage: Eukaryota > Metazoa > Mollusca > Bivalvia > Mytilida > Modiolidae > Limnoperna > Limnoperna fortunei. Next base: position 63,715,145 of record OX104121.1, on the reverse strand, counting down.
ATTTCCCATGATTATATCTTGACAAGGTAGTAAAAAAGATTGACCATCCAACACTTCATGATATATAAAGTATTTCAGCAAAAAATATAAAATATGAACAATTTGCTCAACATGAAAGTTTGATAATAATTTTGGAGATTTGTGAATTAATTTATTTTGAAATATATTAATAACAGTGTTTATTTTACATAAATAATTTAAAATGAACATGTACTTCAGGCAACATATTTTACCGTTCTTCACTACAAAATCCATCAAAACATTTGCAAATAATCACATGGTTAGAAATCCATAATTCATATAAGAAACACAGAATTATCCGTCCTGTAGAGAATCCATAATAAATATCACTTTGTTGAGGGGGAACCAGTTTTTTAATATCCAGCCAATTCAGCGAAGGTGGCATCTAATTCATCACTGATACCTTTATATTTCTCCTTCTCTGCACACAATTCATCTTCCAGTCGGTCAACTTCTTTTTGCATCTTGGCTACAGTTCTTTCAGACTCTGCTGAACGGTTTTCTACATCTTTTAGCCTGTTGGTAAGATCCCTAATTGTTTCTTCAAAGTTGTCCTCTCTCTGTGAGGCCTGGTCATTTTGAACCTGAAGGGTTTTGATATTTGCCCCAACTGATGTCAACTGTTCTTCTAGATTAACTACTTTAGCTTCAGCTGCTTCTAACCTGGCCTGTGCACGCTCGAGGTCCACTTCTGTGGTAGAAAGTTTACGGGCAGCCTCTTCATATTTTTTGTCAGCCTCTTCAGCTATCATTTTTGCTTCAGCCAATTGTTTCTCTAGTTGTTCTATTCTTTCGTCGTTACCACGGTTCAGGTTTTCCAAGACCTTCCTATTTCTTTCACTCTCATCTCCTGTCTTTGTTGCTTCCTCTAACTTTCCTGACGCTGTTGCGAATCGTTCTTCTCCTTTCATAATTTCTTCTTCTAACAGACTTATTTTTCTTGTTAAACTTTGGATATCATGTTCATGCTCCTGAAGTTGTTTTTCTGCCTTCTCGAATTTGCCCTGGACATCTTGTAACTGTGTGTTGGCATTGTCAAAGTTGTTTTCGGTCTGTACATTTTTCTTTAAAAGAGTGTTGTAGTCGTCCTCAATCTTTGCCCTTGCATCTTCAATTTCCTTTAGTTTTTGTTCCAATTGATCTGCTCTGTCCAAAGCATTATCTTTTTCCATTTTCATGGAAACCATCTTCTTTTTAATAGCATCCATGTCGATAGTTTCTTAAAGTTACTTAACACAACACAAGAGGAATAAAAAAGCGAAATGAATAACTTATCTGTAGACGAAATCTGTTTCTGCTAAATCCTGATTTTCCAGAACTTGTGTCCCACTAAAGTCAGAAGATGCTATATATGTTCTAGATGCACGATCAACTGTGACTATCACTGCTTACACTCAGTATAAAACTGGCTGCTCAGATGTTGGAAGCTGCACAAAATGACCATGTGACTGCCATGTGTTAATTAGTTACATCAGTTAATTAACTAATTGGCCAGAGTTAGGTCTAAATAAGTAGATGTTCTCTACCATGTCATAAAGTCTCCCGCTGTGATCTGAGGTTGATGTAAGAAATGTGAGCTGATAAGTAAATATACCTAATTAATTGTCTAATCCCTCACAGCTTCTTCATAGCCATACCACAACATCATGTATTAAATGTATTAATAACACATTTACTTAATAATATATATATATACATAAGTGACCAGGGTAATTAACATACTCATCTTCACCCTTCAGCTGGCATCTATTTTAGCTCATTTAAATATAAAAAAATATGAAACTATAAATGTGCATAAATTGTCTTTAATATAATTAGACCATGAAGCCAGAAATTGTATTTTTTAAAACACAGACAAGACTCATTAAATTTAAACAATATTGCCATTTGTCTATTTGCAAACAATGAAGCCATAACTGGATTCCTCTAGTAAAGACTGTTTGTGATCTTCATTTCTTTGTACACTTATCTCCTCACTTGTAACTGAATACACGGAAACCAAAATAAATGATCAAACTGCCGATATATTGATGATCTTAGGATAGACGATAGATGGCACCAGTTCTGGAGGCTTTAATCTACATTATTTCAACCAGTCTATTGGGGAAGGATATCAGAATGCAGGGAACCAGTAATCGTTAGTAACAGAGTTTTTATATCTTAGTTAACAGTCTGAAATAGAAGATGATTACTGATCAAAATTTTTCTTACTTGTTATTAAGTTCTATAGGTGTTGGTTCTGCGTCACCATTTAACATATCTCTTCTGCCATCTCTCTCTCTAGGTGAGGACTGGGAATCACCATTCAACATATCTCTTCTTCCATCTCTCTCTCTAGGTGAGGACTGGGAATCACCATTCAACATTTCTCTTCTTCTTTCTCTCTCTCTGGGTTTTGACTGTACTTCCCCATTCAATAAGTCTTTTCTTCTATCTCTCAATCTGATGTCATTTTCAGATTGCGTTCTTTCTCTTTCACTCTTTCGATCTATTAATTTAAGAAGCATTTTTGTTTCCATTAATCATCTGCTAATACATTTATTTTTTTAAAAATATGCCACCAAATTACAAATTAAAAAAAAACAGTACATTGTATTACCAACAAGCAATTTTTACTATGTATATTTCTAAACATAAATGGAAACTCTCTATTCCTAAAAGAAAATAAGTAAAAATTTATTTAATTTGGCATAAAAAATAACTTGATACTCTGAATATTTTCAAGGCTCATGTTCTCAATTCATGATTTGATGTTTTTATCTGACCTTATCTGGTATTATCTATTTCAGTTATCCTTATAATGTATTACACTCTCTAAAAACAAAATTCTCAATTAACTGACCAAATATAGTAAAATACTTGAAATTGTTTCATGGTTTTTGAAACATAAACACTATGAAAAATTTAGAGAAAACTTTCCTGCCAAATATCTCACAAAAAAGCACATTGCGGTTATTCTAATTGTGGCTCATTTAGTTCCAGTTTCATACTCATACCATTACAAAGTAAGAGCCATGAGAAAACCTTGTTGTTTAAGTTAGTAATTACATTTTTTGCTATAATAATAGTAGGAAGAGCCAAACAGTACAGGGGAAGAGGGAGGAATTCCTACAAAACATAAATATCTAATATATCTTAAAAATCTGGTCAAATATAAAAAAGCTGTTCAATTTAAACAAATAGTTAAACATGTATGTCAATTTGCATTTCACCAATAGTTGCAATTTCATTGGTCCAAATATCATTTACATAATAGTTCAAATATTTATAAACATCCCTAAATTTATTATCATTAATGAAGATGAATATATTTCAAAGCCCTAAATTTGTGATCATTAATAAACTGTCATATTTTTTCACATCATACAAAGTAATTTTATGATATTTTTTTAAATATTAATTCAAGTCTCTCAATGTGAAAACTTTACTCACAAACTAACATGAAATTCAACATCATTGTAAAGTTTAGTTGTGTAATATTGTGTATTTGCCCACAGCCAAACACATTCAACCTTCAATGGAGGATGGTGGATTTCACAATTTCACACAAGTGACAGAAGTGGTTAAAATGTGAACACCAAATAGAAGCAGATTACTGGGCAATCAGAACCATGACTTACCGACTATAGAAATGTGTCCATGTAGTATCATTGCTGTTACCAAATGATAAGTATTAATCTGTTATTGGTTTTAAATGGCATATGTTTATATGTTTAAAGCATGGACCATTTAAATAAAATGAATTAGTAGTGGGTTTTTTAATACTTCATCAAGCTCATTATCTGATGTTAATAAGGAAATGGTATTCCTAATGCAGGTCCTGTCAATCAATCCTATAAATCATATTTTTAATAATCAACAAATACAGGTAACTTACCTGTCAACTCTAAGGTAATGCAGGTGAAAGCCTTACTGTACACCCGGCAAGAATCTACCCTAAATTGACAAGCTGTACTATACACCCTGCACCACTCCACCCTTATTGACAAGAATTGCCAGATTTTCTGCATAGAGGTGCTTTTACTGGATACCCTGGCTGGTTTCTCCCCCCAATAATTGGGTACCAGGATATAGCTAAAAAATTTGCTAAAAACTGGGTTTAACTCCAACAAACACAAATAAACAGGTAAAACAGGGTTAAACCTCATTTGAACAAATGAACAAAAAAACAGAGTTAAACCTCATTCAAACAAATGAAAATTTAGTGCATTTAGTATCATATCACAAATTTTATATCATCTAATTCATTAACCAGGCACAGGAAAAGTCCTGACGTCTTGGAACAAGTATTGGAAAAAGTTCATTATTAACGGAAAAACCTTGCCTAGCCATTGTGAATGTCATTATTAAAGAAACCTTAAGAAGCAGAAGTAATAAAGGTCTGTCTTTATATCCTATCTAAACCAGCATTACCACAAAAAACTGGTACAACCACTCTGTGGTTAATTGTTTTCTGGAAAGTAATAATAGATATGAGAAGATCACAATTAGCTCTGAATCAGTTGCACATGTCAAAAGTATACAAAGGAAATGGTTGTCTGGTACCCCATACTGGATGGGTTTCTGATCAAAATAGATCAAAAATAAAACTATTCCAAAACATTATAAAGATTTAAAAATTGAAAAATTGACCCTTTTATTGTAAAAGGAGTTACATAACAAAATTATTAGCTTGTATGTTTCATTGTTTCAAAATGAATCCACTGAAAAGATACTCTGATCTGATAAAAATTTGAAAGTTAAAAATTTCCTATTTGGCCTATTTTGGCTGATTGTAACTAAGAAATGTTGAAATAGAGAAATTCTTATGGCACATTACTGAGGATCATTATGAATGAAACTGAAAAAGAAATGGATGCAAAATTAAAAAATCTATAACTCGTATTGTTTACAAAAAAGTGTCAAATTTACGTAAAAAAGTACACAATTGCAACTTTATAACAACAAGTAGTAACTGTGTTGGGATGCCAACACAAATTTCTCACAAACAAAAGCCCTAATTAAGTTTGATCATTTTAAAAGTTTATGACCCAAATTTAGGTCAGACACAACATTTTCCAAAGTTTTGTGTTGATCAGACATCAAATCTTTAAGAAAAAGAGCAGACGAAATTGAACAAAAAGACAAAAAGAAAAAATGAGAGTAAAACATGTTTGTAATAAGAAACCCGGGACAAGACTTTGGGAGATGTAATTATCAATCACTTTGTTAGTAATAAGCCCATAATGAACAGCTAATAATAACATGTTGGATATGTTATAACAATAATATGCTAATTACTTCAATACTCGAGGAGTCGTTAGCTGTTTACACAAGAATGATTTTCTCTACTGTGGTAGCTATAGTCAAAATGGGGGTTTAATCAGCTAAATTGACTTACATGGGAGTGTTACTTGTAAAATCTCCTTCACTTTGGCATGTAAGGGGTCGTTTTCCGTCACATCAGTTTCACTGTCTATTTGGTTCACAATCAAATCTTTGAAACGAAACTCGAAATCTTCCGTCCTGACAGACTCTGCATCGCTAACATAGATTGGTTTACGCAGTGATTGGTTGGGTAACAGGTGATTGTTAGTTTTTTGTTTGTTAAACAAAGGAGGTGAGGATTTTGACCCTGAAAGGATAGAATATACAGTTTTATAAGCTTTAGCATAAAGTTCTTGGATGAACACAGCACGGTGTGATTTGTTTGAAGGAAAAGTGCCATTTTCACACAGTTTGGGAAGAACACAGTTTACGTTAGTTTGTAACACAGAATCTGGACCTGCAAATAATATGCAAAAATAATAAAAAATGTAAAGTTTTTCATGTCATGTAGTGCTTATATATGGCATCTTTGACTAATGAGAATTTATGTCATTTAGGGATTATTGGTATTTGTAAATATTCATTTTAAGGAATATAGGGTGTTTAATTGTTGGTAAATTCTGTATAGGAAACTTAAAAGGGCACTTTTATTCTGAATATTGTCTAGAAAGTTTAAATGTTATTTCATTAACTTCTTTAAATAAATGAAATAACTAAATTCAATATAAATTTTTTTTTTACTTCTATTTAATTTACATTTAATTTAGTATAATTTATCATCAAAAATTGCTTTTTTTTAATTGATGGAAGTTTTATGATAGAAACTTAATAAAAAATATTTTTTAAGTAAAAGTTTCAGTTAATAATAAGGATATACATGAAAACACAGCTTTTTACCAATTTTCCAGAACTTACAATACTTAGTTTTTAAAACCCAAATGCTTTTGGCCAATTATTTCATCAACACTTCTATTGACCTACTTACTTTTTGGACGAACTCTCTCAATGAAACTTGTGTGATCTGGTTGCCTGCCATTTTGTTGAGTATCTCTGTTGCTCTGTGACGGAGGTTCCTCCTCCTTAAAACCTATTAAAACAGTCAATTTTTATATTTATAAAAGTAAGAACTTTCTTGCCATACTAGATCACCAGGAGTATGGGAAATAATAATTTGGGTCCCCAGGAGAGGCCAGTAATAATATCTGTGGCATTCAATGTTTACAAGGATCTGATGGTAGTGTAGTTAACACGTACAGTATGCCGACATGTAAAATAACTATAAAAAAACAATCCAAAACAATTTCATAGATATGGATTTCCATTGTTACCAATTTTAGGGTTGAAAAAAAAGTTGTTTCAGGAAACATAATGTCAATGTTAATTTCATTTGCCTCTATCGGGGCAATTAGGAAATTATTTATATTAGTACTAAAATAAAGAAATAAATCAATCGGGCATGAATTTATACTGATTTTACCATGGGTTGGCCCTTACACCAAATATTTCACCCTGAGCAATAGGGAAGGTCAAAATATAAACATTCAGGGCCAATTCATTGTAAAATAAGTTTATAATCATTTCCCTAATGAATTATTTCTAGTATTATAAAGTCAGATAAACCACCCTCACAGTGGTAAAACTGCTTGTCTGGTATTATAAAGTCAGATAAACCAGCCTCACAGTGGTAGAATTGCTTGTCTGGTATTATAAAGTCAGATAAACCACCCTCACAGTGGTAGAACTGCTTGTCTGGTATTATAAAGTCAGATAAACCACCCTCACAGTGGTAGAACTGCTTGTCTGGTATAATAAAGTCAGATAAACCACCCTCACAGTGGTAAAACTGCTTGTCTGGTATAATAAAGTCAGATAAACCACCCTCACAGTGGTAGAACTGCTTGTCTGGTATAATAAAGTCAGATAAACCACCCTCACAGTGGTAGAACTGCTTGTCTGGTATTATAAAGTCAGATAAACCACCCTCACAGTGGTAGAATTGCTTGTCTGGTATAATAAAGTCAGATAAACCACCCTCACAGTGGTAGAACTGCTTGTCTGGTATTATAAAGTCAGATAAACCAGCCTCACAGTGGTAAAACTGCTTGTCTGGTATAATAAAGTCAGATAAACCACCCTCACAGTGGTAGAATTGCTTGTCTGGTATAATAAAGTCAGATAAACCAGCCTCACAGTGGTAAAACTGCTTGTCTGGTATTATAAAGTCAGATAAACCAGCCTCACAGTGGTAGAACTGCTTGTCTGGTATAATAAAGTCAGATAAACCAGCCTCACAGTGGTAGAACTGCTTGTCTGGTATAATAAAGTCAGATAAACCACCCTCACAGTGGTAGAACTGCGTGTCTGGTATAATAAAGTCAGATAAACCAGCCTCACAGTGGTAGAACTGCTTGTCTGGTATTATAAAGTCAGATAAACCAGCCTCACAGTGGTAGAACTGTGTGTCTGGTATAATAAAGTCAGATAAACCAGCCTCACAGTGGTAGAATTGCTTGTCTAGTATTATAAAGTCAGATAAACCAGCCTCACAGTGGTAGAACTGCGTGTCTGGTATAATAAAGTCAGATAAACCACCCTCACAGTGGTAGAACTGCTTGTCTGGTATTATAAAGTCAGATAAACCAGCCTCACAGTGGTAGAACTGCTTGTCTGGTATTATAAAGTCAGATAAACCAGCCTCACAGTGGTAAAACTGCTTGTCTGGTATAATAAGTCAGATAAACCACCCTCACAGTGGTAGAACTGCTTGTCTGGTATAATAAAGTCAGATAAACCACCCTCACAGTGGTAGAACTGCTTGTCTGGTATTATAAAGTCAGATAAACCAGCCTCACAGTGATAGAACTGCTTGTCTGGTATAATAAAGTCAGATAAACCAGCCTCACAGTGGTAGAACTGCTTGTCTGGTATTATAAAGTCAGATAAACCACCCTCACAGTGGTAGAATTGCTTGTCTGGTATAATAAAGTCAGATAAACCAGCCTCACAGTGGTAGAACTGCTTGTCTGGTATAATAAAGTCAGATAAACCAGCCTCACAGTGGTAGAATTGCTTGTCTGGTATAATAAAGTCAGATAAACCACCCTCACAGTGGTAGAATTGCTTGTCTGGTATTATAAAGTCAGATAAACCAGCCTCACAGTGGTAAAACTGCTTGTCTGGTATTATAAAGTCAGATAAACCACCCTCACAGTGGTAGAATTGCTTGTCTGGTATAATAAAGTCAGATAAACCAGCCTCACAGTGGTAGAATTGCTTGTCTGGTATAATAAAGTCAGATAAACCACCCTCACAGTGGTAGAATTGCTTGTCTGGTATAATAAAGTCAGATAAACCAGCCTCACAGTGGTAGAATTGCTTGTCTGGTATAATAAAGTCAGATAAACCACCCTCACAGTGGTAGAATTGCTTGTCTGGTATTATAAAGTCAGATAAACCACCCTCACAGTGGTAGAACTGCTTGTCTGGTATTATAAAGTCAGATAAACCACCCTCACAGTGGTAGAATTGCTTGTCTGGTATAATAAAGTCAGATAAACCACCCTCACAGTGGTAGAATTGCTTGTCTGGTATTATAAAGTCAGATAAACCACCCTCACAGTGGTAAAACTGCTTGTCTGGTATAATAAAGTCAGATAAACCACCCTCACAGTGGTAGAATTGCTTGTCTGGTATTATAAAGTCAGATAAACCACCCTCACAGTGGTAGAATTGCTTGTCTGGTATTATAAAGTCAGATAAACCACCCTCACAGTGGTAAAACTGCTTGTCTGGTATTATAAAGTCAGATAAACCACCCTCACAGTGGTAAAACTGCTTGTCTGGTATAATAAAGTCAGATAAACCAGCCTCACAGTGGTAGAACTGCTTGTCTGGTATTATAAAGTCAGATAAACCACCCTCACAGTGGTAGAACTGCTTGTCTGGTATTATAAAGTCAGATAAACCACCCTCACAGTGGTAAAACTGCTTGTCTGGTATTATAAAGTCAGATAAACCACCCTCACAGTGGTAGAATTGCTTGTCTGGTATTATAAAGTCAGATAAACCACCCTCACAGTGGTAGAACTGCTTGTCTGGTATTATAAAGTCAGATAAACCACCCTCACAGTGGTAGAATTGCTTGTCTGGTATTATAAAGTCAGATAAACCACCCTCACAGTGGTAAAACTGCTTGTCTGGTATTATAAAGTCAGATAAACCACCCTCACAGTGGTAAAACTGCTTGTCTGGTATAATAAAGTCAGATAAACCAGCCTCACAGTGGTAGAACTGCTTGTCTGGTATTATAAAGTCAGATAAACCACCCTCACAGTGGTAGAATTGCTTGTCTGGTATTATAAAGTCAGATAAACCACCCTCACAGTGGTAGAATTGCTTGTCTGGTATAATAAAGTCAGATAAACCACCCTCACAGTGGTAGAATTGCTTGTCTGGTATTATAAAGTCAGATAAACCACCCTCACAGTGGTAAAACTGCTTGTCTGGTATAATAAAGTCAGATAAACCACCCTCACAGTGGTAGAATTGCTTGTCTGGTATTATAAAGTCAGATAAACCACCCTCACAGTGGTAGAATTGCTTGTCTGGTATTATAAAGTCAGATAAACCACCCTCACAGTGGTAAAACTGCTTGTCTGGTATTATAAAGTCAGATAAACCACCCTCACAGTGGTAAAACTGCTTGTCTGGTATAATAAAGTCAGATAAACCAGCCTCACAGTGGTAGAACTGCTTGTCTGGTATTATAAAGTCAGATAAACCACCCTCACAGTGGTAGAACTGCGTGTCTGGTATTATAAAGTCAGATAAACCACCCTCACAGTGGTAGAATTGCTTGTCTGGTATAATAAAGTCAGATAAACCAGCCTCACAGTGGTAGAATTGCTTGTCTGGTATTATAAAGTCAGATAAACCACCCTCACAGTGGTAGAACTGCTTGTCTGGTATTATAAAGTCAGATAAACCACCCTCACAGTGGTAAAACTGCGTGTCTGGTATAATAAAGTCAGATAAACCACCCTCACAGTGGTAGAACTGCTTGTCTGGTATTATAAAGTCAGATAAACCACCCTCACAGTGGTAAAACTGCTTGTCTGGTATTATAAAGTCAGATAAACCACCCTCACAGTGGTAAAACTGCTTGTCTGGTATTATAAAGTCAGATAAACCACCCTCACAGTGGTAGAATTGCTTGTCTGGTATTATAAAGTCAGATAAACCACCCTCACAGTGGTAGAATTGCTTGTCTGGTATAATAAAGTCAGATAAACCACCCTCACAGTGGTAGAATTGCTTGTCTGGTATTATAAAGTCAGATAAACCACCCTCACAGTGGTAGAACTGCTTGTCTGGTATTATAAAGTCAGATAAACCACCCTCACAGTGGTAAAACTGCTTGTCTGGTATTATAAAGTCAGATAAACCACCCTCACAGTGGTAGAATTGCTTGTCTGGTATTATAAAGTCAGATAAACCACCCTCACAGTGGTAGAATTGCTTGTCTGGTATAATAAAGTCAGATAAACCAGCCTCACAGTGGTAGAATTGCTTGTCTGGTATTATAAAGTCAGATAAACCACCCTCACAGTGGTAGAACTGCTTGTCTGGTATTATAAAGTCAGATAAACCACCCTCACAGTGGTAAAACTGCGTGTCTGGTATAATAAAGTCAGATAAACCACCCTCACAGTGGTAGAACTGCTTGTCTGGTATTATAAAGTCAGATAAACCACCCTCACAGTGGTAGAACTGCTTGTCTGGTATTATAAAGTCAGATAAACCACCCTCACAGTGGTAAAACTGCTTGTCTGGTATTATAAAGTCAGATAAACCACCCTCACAGTGGTAAAACTGCTTGTCTGGTATAATAAAGTCAGATAAACCAGCCTCACAGTGGTAGAACTGCTTGTCTGGTATTATAAAGTCAGATAAACCACCCTCACAGTGGTAGAACTGCTTGTCTGGTATTATAAAGTCAGATAAACCACCCTCACAGTGGTAGAATTGCTTGTCTGGTATTATAAAGTCAGATAAACCACCCTCACAGTGGTAGAATTGCTTGTCTGGTATAATAAAGTCAGATAAACCAGCCTCACAGTGGTAGAATTGCTTGTCTGGTATTATAAAGTCAGATAAACCACCCTCACAGTGGTAGAACTGCTTGTCTGGTATTATAAAGTCAGATAAACCAGCCTCACAGTGGTAGAACTGCGTGTCTGGTATAATAAAGTCAGATAAACCACCCTCACAGTGGTAGAACTGCTTGTCTGGTATTATAAAGTCAGATAAACCACCCTCACAGTGGTAGAACTGCTTGTCTGGTATAATAAAGTCAGATAAACCACCCTCACAGTGGTAGAACTGCTTGTCTGGTATTATAAAGTCAGATAAACCAGCCTCACAGTGGTAGAATTGCTTGTCTGGTATAATAAAGTCAGATAAACCAGCCTCACAGTGGTAGAACTGCTTGTCTGGTATTATAAAGTCAGATAAACCACCCTCACAGTGGTAAAACTGCTTGTCTGGTATAATAAGTCAGATAAACCACCCTCACAGTGGTAGAATTGCTTGTCTGGTATTATAAAGTCAGATAAACCACCCTCACAGTGGTAAAACTGCTTGTCTGGTATAATAAGTCAGATAAACCACCATCACAGTGGTAGAATTGCTTGTCTGGTATAATAAGTCAGATAAACCACCCTCACAGTGGTAGAATTGCTTGTCTGGTATTATAAAGTCAGATAAACCAGCCTCACAGTGGTAGAATTGCTTGTCTGGTATTATAAAGTCAGATAAACCACCCTCACAGTGGTAGAACTGCTTGTCTGGTATAATAAAGTCAGATAAACCACCCTCACAGTGGTAGAACTGCTTGTCTGGTATTATAAAGTCAGATAAACCACCCTCACAGTGGTAGAACTGCTTGTCTGGTATTATAAAGTCAGATAAACCACCCTCACAGTGGTAGAACTGCTTGTCTGGTATTATAAAGTCAGATAAACCAGCCTCACAGTGGTAGAATTGCTTGTCTGGTATTATAAAGTCAGATAAACCACCCTCACAGTGGTAGAATTGCTTGTCTGGTATTATAAAGTCAGATAAACCACCCTCACAGTGGTAGAACTGCTTGTCTGGTATTATAAAGTCAGATAAACCAGCCTCACAGTGGTAGAACTGCTTGTCTGGTATTATAAAGTCAGATAAACCAGCCTCACAGTGGTAGAACTGCTTGTCTGGTATTATAAAGTCAGATAAACCACCCTCACAGTGGTAAAACTGCTTGTCTGGTATTATAAAGTCAGATAAACCAGCCTCACAGTGGTAGAACTGCTTGTCTGGTATTATAAAGTCAGATAAACCACCCTCACAGTGGTAAAACTGCTTGTCTGGTATTATAAAGTCAGATAAACCACCCTCACAGTGGTAAAACTGCTTGTCTGGTATTATAAAGTCAGATAAACCAGCCTCACAGTGGTAGAATTGCTTGTCTGGTATAATAAAGTCAGATAAACCACCCTCACAGTGGTAGAATTGCTTGTCTGGTATAATAAAGTCAGATAAACCACCCTCACAGTGGTAGAATTGCTTGTCTGGTATTATAAAGTCAGATAAACCAGCCTCACAGTGGTAGAACTGCTTGTCTGGTATTATAAAGTCAGATAAACCACCCTCACAGTGGTAGAACTGCTTGTCTGGTATAATAAGTCAGATAAACCAGCCTCACAGTGGTAAAACTGCTTGTCTGGTATTATAAAGTCAGATAAACCAGCCTCACAGTGGTAGAACTGCTTGTCTGGTATTATAAAGTCAGATAAACCACCCTCACAGTGGTAGAACTGCTTGTCTGGTATTATAAAGTCAGATAAACCAGCCTCACAGTGGTAGAACTGCTTGTCTGGTATTATAAAGTCAGATAAACCACCCTAACAGTGGTAAAACTGCTTGTCTAGTATTATAAAGTCAGATAAACCAGCCTCACAGTGGTAGAACTGCTTGTCTGGTATTATAAAGTCAGATAAACCACCCTCACAGTGGTAGAACTGCTTGTCTGGTATAATAAAGTCAGATAAACCACCCTCACAGTGGTAAAACTGCTTGTCTGGTATAATAAAGTCAGATAAACCAGCCTCACAGTGGTAGAATTGCTTGTCTGGTATAATAAAGTCAGATAAACCACCCTCACAGTGGTAAAACTGCTTGTCTGGTATTATAAAGTCAGATAAACCACCCTCACAGTGGTAGAATTGCTTGTCTGGTATTATAAAGTCAGATAAACCACCCTCACAGTGGTAGAATTGCTTGTCTGGTATTATAAAGTCAGATAAACCACCCTCACAGTGGTAGAATTGCTTGTCTGGTATAATAAAGTCAGATAAACCACCCTCACAGTGGTAAAACTGCTTGTCTGGTATAATAAAGTCAGATAAACCACCCTCACAGTGGTAGAATTGCTTGTCTGGTATAATAAAGTCAGATAAACCAGCCTCACAGTGGTAGAACTGCTTGTCTGGTATTATAAAGTCAGATAAACCACCCTCACAGTGGTAGAACTGCTTGTCTGGTATAATAAAGTCAGATAAACCACCCTCACAGTGGTAAAACTGCTTGTCTGGTATAATAAAGTCAGATAAACCACCCTCACAGTGGTAGAACTGCTTGTCTGGTATAATAAAGTCAGATAAACCACCCTCACAGTGGTAAAACTGCTTGTCTGGTATTATAAAGTCAGATAAACCACCCTCACAGTGGTAGAACTGCTTGTCTGGTATAATAAAGTCAGATAAACCACCCTCACAGTGGTAGAACTGCTTGTCTGGTATAATAAAGTCAGATAAACCACCCTCACAGTGGTAAAACTGCTTGTCTGGTATAATAAAGTCAGATAAACCACCATCACAGTGGTAGAACTGTGTGTCTGGTATTATAAATCAGAAAACCACCATCACAGTGGTAAAATTGCTTGTCTGGTATTATAAAGTCAGATAAACCAGCCTCACAGTGGTAGAACTGCTTGTCTGGTATTATAAAGTCAGATAAACCACCCTCACAGTGGTAGAACTGTGTGTCTGGTATTATAAAGTCAGATAAACCAGCCTCACAGTGGTAAAACTGCTTGTCTGGTATTATAAAGTCAGATAAACCACCCTCACAGTGGTAGAACTGTGTGTCTGGTATTATAAATCAGAAAACCACCATCACAGTGGTAAAACTGCTTGTCTGGTATTATAAAGTCAGATAAACCAGCCTCACAGTGGTAGAACTGCTTGTCTGGTATTATAAAGTCAGATAAACCAGCCTCACAGTGGTAGAACTGCTTGTCTGGTATTATAAAGTCAGATAAACCAGCCTCACAGTGGTAGAACTGCTTGTCTGGTATTATAAAGTCAGATAAACCACCCTAACAGTGGTAAAACTGCTTGTCTAGTATTATAAAGTCAGATAAACCAGCCTCACAGTGGTAGAACTGCTTGTCTGGTATTATAAAGTCAGATAAACCACCCTCACAGTGGTAAAACTGCTTGTCTGGTATTATAAAGTCAGATAAACCACCCTCACAGTGGTAAAACTGCTTGTCTGGTATTATAAAGTCAGATAAACCAGCCTCACAGTGGTAAAACTGCTTGTCTGGTATTATAAAGTCAGATAAACCACCCTCACAGTGGTAGAATTGCTTGTCTGGTATTATAAAGTCAGATAAACCACCCTCACAGTGGTAGAACTGCTTGTCTGGTATTATAAAGTCAGATAAACCACCCTCACAGTGGTAGAACTGCGTGTCTGGTATTATAAAGTCAGATAAACCACCCTCACAGTGGTAAAACTGCTTGTCTGGTATTATAAAGTCAGATAAACCAGCCTCACAGTGGTAGAATTGCTTGTCTGGTATAATAAAGTCAGATAAACCACCCTCACAGTGGTAAAACTGCTTGTCTGGTATTATAAAGTCAGATAAACCAGCCTCACAGTGGTAAAACTGCTTGTCTGGTATTATAAAGTCAGATAAACCACCCTCACAGTGGTAGAATTGCTTGTCTGGTATTATAAGTCAGATAAACCACCCTCACAGTGGTAAAACTGCTTGTCTGGTATTATAAAGTCAGATAAACCACCCTCACAGTGGTAGAATTGCTTGTCTGGTATTATAAAGTCAGATAAACCACCCTCACAGTGGTACAACTGCTTGTCTGGTATAATAAAGTCAGATAAACCACCCTCACAGTGGTAGAACTGCTTGTCTGGTATTATAAAGTCAGATAAACCAGCCTCACAGTGGTAGAACTGCTTGTCTGGTATTATAAGTCAGATAAACCAGCCTCACAGTGGTAGAACTGCTTGTCTGGTATAATAAAGTCAGATAAACCACCTTCACAGTGGTAGAATTGCTTGTCTGGTATTATAAAGTCAGATAAACCACCCTCACAGTGGTAGAACTGCTTGTCTGGTATTATAAAGTCAGATAAACCACCCTCACAGTGGTAAAACTGCTTGTCTGGTATTATAAAGTCAGATAAACCAGCCTCACAGTGGTAGAATTGCTTGTCTGGTATAATAAAGTCAGATAAACCACCCTCACAGTGGTAAAACTGCTTGTCTGGTATTATAAAGTCAGATAAACCAGCCTCACAGTGGTAAAACTGCTTGTCTGGTATTATAAAGTCAGATAAACCACCCTCACAGTGGTAGAATTGCTTGTCTGGTATTATAAAGTCAGATAAACCAGCCTCACAGTGGTAGAACTGCTTGTCTGGTATTATAAGTCAGATAAACCAGCCTCACAGTGGTAGAACGGCTTGTCTGGTATAATAAAGTCAGATAAACCAGCCTCACAGTGGTAGAACTGCTTGTCTGGTATTATAAAGTCAGATAAACCACCCTCACAGTGGTAGAATTGCTTGTCTGGTATTATAAAGTCAGATAAACCACCCTCACAGTGGTAGAACTGCTTGTCTGGTATTATAAAGTCAGATAAACCACCCTCACAGTGGTAAAACTGCTTGTCTGGTATTATAAAGTCAGATAAACCACCCTTACAGTGGTAGAATTGCTTGTCTGGTATTATAAAGTCAGATAAACCAGCCTCACAGTGGTAGAACTGCTTGTCTGGTATTATAAGTCAGATAAACCAGCCTCACAGTGGTAGAACTGCTTGTCTGGTATAATAAAGTCAGATAAACCAGCCTCACAGTGGTAGAACTGCTTGTCTGGTATTATAAAGTCAGATAAACCACCCTCACAGTGGTAGAATTGCTTGTCTGGTATTATAAAGTCAGCTAAACCACCCTCACAGTGGTAGAACTGCTTGTCTGGTATTATAAAGTCAGATAAACCACCCTCACAGTGGTAAAACTGCTTGTCTGGTATTATAAAGTCAGATAAACCACCCTCACAGTGGTAGAATTGCTTGTCTGGTATTATAAAGTCAGATAAACCACCCTCACAGTGGTAGAACTGCTTGTCTGGTATAATAAAGTCAGATAAACCACCCTCACAGTGGTAGAACTGCTTGCCTGGTATAATAAGTCAGATAAACCACCCTCACAGTGGTAGAATTGCTTGTCTGGTATTATAAAGTCAGATAAACCAGCCTCACAGTGGTAGAACTGCTTGTCTGGTATTATAAAGTCAGATAAACCACCCTCACAGTGGTAGAACTGCTTGTCTGGTATAATAAAGTCAGATAAACCACCCTCACAGTGGTAAAACTGCTTGTCTGGTATAATAAAGTCAGATAAACCAGCCTCACAGTGGTAAAACTGCTTGTCTGGTATTATAAAGTCAGATAAACCACCCTCACAGTGGTAGAACTGCTTGTCTGGTATTATAAAGTCAGATAAACCAGCCTCACAGTGGTAAAACTGCTTGTCTGGTATTATAAGGTCAGATAAACCACCCTCACAGTGGTAGAATTGCTTGTCTGGTATTATAAAGTCAGATAAACCACCCTCACAGTGGTAGAACTGCTTGTCTGGTATAATAAAGTCAGATAAACCACCCTCACAGTGGTAGAACTGCTTGTCTGGTATAATAAAGTCAGATAAACCACCCTCACAGTGGTAGAATTGCTTGTCTGGTATAATAAAGTCAGATAAACCACCCTCACAGTGGTAGAATTGCTTGTCTGGTATAATAAAGTCAGATAAACCACCATCACAGTGGTAGAATTGCTTGTCTGGTATAATAAAGTCAGATAAACCACCCTCACAGTGGTAGAATTGCTTGTCTGGTATAATAAAGTCAGATAAACCACCCTCACAGTGGTAGAATTGCTTGTCTGGTATTATAAAGTCAGATAAACCACCCTCACAGTGGTAGAATTGCGTGTCTGGTATTATAAAGTCAGATAAACCACCCTCACAGTGGTAGAATTGCGTGTCTGGTATTATAAAGTCAGATAAACCACCCTCACAGTGGTAAAACTGCTTGTCTGGTATTATAAAGTCAGATAAACCACCCTCACAGTGGTAGAACTGCTTGTCTGGTATAATAAAGTCAGATAAACCACCCTCACAGTGGTAGAATTGCTTGTCTGGTATTATAAAGTCAGATAAACCACCCTCACAGTGGTAGAACTGCGTGTCTGGTATTATAAAGTCAGATAAACCAGCCTCACAGTGGTAGAACTGCTTGTCTGGTATAATAAAGTCAGATAAACCACCCTCACAGTGGTAGAATTGCTTGTCTGGTATTATAACGTCAGATAAACCAGCCTCACAGTGGTAGAATTGCTTGTCTGGTATTATAAAGTCAGATAAACCACCCTCACAGTGGTAGAATTGCTTGTCTGGTATTATAAAGTCAGATAAACCACCCTCACAGTGGTAGAATTGCTTGTCTGGTATAATAAAGTCAGATAAACCAGCCTCACAGTGGTAAAACTGCTTGTCTGGTATTATAAAGTCAGATAAACCAGCCTCACAGTGGTAGAATTGCTTGTCTGGTATTATAAAGTCAGATAAACCACCCTCACAGTGGTAGAATTGCTTGTCTGGTATAATAAAGTCAGATAAACCACCCTCACAGTGGTAAAACTGCTTGTCTGGTATTATAAAGTCAGATAAACCACCCTCACAGTGGTAGAACTGCTTGTCTGGTATTATAAAGTAAGATAAACCAGCCTCACAGTGGTAGAATTGCTTGTCTGGTATTATAAAGTCAGATAAACCACCCTCACAGTGGTAGAACTGCTTGTCTGGTATAATAAAGTCAGATAAACCACCCTCACAGTGGTAGAATTGCTTGTCTGGTATTATAAAGTCAGATAAACCACCCTCACAGTGGTAAAACTGCTTGTCTGGTATTATAAAGTCAGATAAACCACCCTCACAGTGGTAAAACTGCTTGTCTGGTATTATAAAGTCAGATAAACCAGCCTCACAGTGGTAGAATTGCTTGTCTGGTATTATAAAGTCAGATAAACCAGCCTCACAGTGGTAGAATTGCTTGTCTGGTATAATAAAGTCAGATAAACCACCCTCACAGTGGTAGAACTGCTTGTCTGGTATAATAAAGTCAGATAAACCAGCCTCACAGTGGTAAAACTGCTTGTCTGGTATAATAAAGTCAGATAAACCACCCTCACAGTGGTAAAACTGCTTGTCTGGTATAATAAAGTCAGATAAACCAGCCTCACAGTGGTAAAACTGCTTGTCTGGTATAATAAAGTCAGATAAACCACCCTCACAGTGGTAGAACTGCTTGTCTGGTATTATAAAGTCAGATAAACCACCCTCACAATGGTAAAACTGCTTGTCTGGTATAATAAAGTCAGATAAACCACCCTCACAGTGGTAGAATTGCTTGTCTGGTATTATAAAGTCAGATAAACCACCCTCACAGTGGTAAAACTGCTTGTCTGGTATAATAAAGTCAGATAAACCAGCCTCACAGTGGTAGAACTGCTTGTCTGGTATTATAAAGTCAGATAAACCACCCTCACAGTGGTAAAACTGCTTGTCTGGTATAATAAAGTCAGATAAACCAGCCTCACAGTGGTAGAACTGCTTGTCTGGTATAATAAAGTCAGATAAACCACCCTCACAGTGGTAGAACTGCTTGTCTGGTATTATAAAGTCAGATAAACCACCCTCACAATGGTAAAACTGCTTGTCTGGTATAATAAAGTCAGATAAACCACCCTCACAGTGGTAAAACTGCTTGTCTGGTATAATAAAGTCAGATAAACCACCCTCACAGTGGTAGAATTGCTTGTCTGGTATTATAAAGTCAGATAAACCACCCTCACAGTGGTAAAACTGCTTGTCTGGTATAATAAAGTCAGATAAACCAGCCTCACAGTGGTAAAACTGCTTGTCTGGTATTATAAAGTCAGATAAACCACCCTCACAGTGGTAGAACTGCTTGTCTGGTATTATAAAGTCAGATAAACCACCCTCACAGTGGTAGAATTGCTTGTCTGGTATTATAAAGTCAGATAAACCACCCTCACAGTGGTAGAATTGCTTGTCTGGTATTATAAAGTCAGATAAACCACCCTCACAGTGGTAGAATTGCTTGTCTGGTATTATAAAGTCAGATAAACCACCCTCACAGTGGTAGAATTGCTTGTCTGGTATAATAAAGTCAGATAAACCACCCTCACAGTGGTAGAACTGCTTGTCTGGTATAATAAAGTCAGATAAACCACCCTCACAGTGGTAAAACTGCTTGTCTGGTATAATAAAGTCAGATAAACCACCCTCACAGTGGTAGAATTGCTTGTCTGGTATTATAAAGTCAGATAAACCACCCTCACAGTGGTAGAATTGCTTGTCTGGTATTATAAAGTCAGATAAACCACCCTCACAGTGGTAGAATTGCTTGTCTGGTATTATAAAGTCAGATAAACCACCCTCACAGTGGTAGAATTGCTTGTCTGGTATTATAAAGTCAGATAAACCACCCTCACAGTGGTAGAATTGCTTGTCTGGTATTATAAAGTCAGATAAACCACCCTCACAGTGGTAGAACTGCTTGTCTGGTATTATAAAGTCAGATAAACCACCCTCACAGTGGTAGAACTGCTTGTCTAGTATTATAAAGTCAGATAAACCACCCTCACAGTGGTAGAACTGCTTGTCTGGTATAATAAAGTCAGATAAACCACCCTCACAGTGGTAGAATTGCTTGTCTGGTATTATAAAGTCAGATAAACCACCCTCACAGTGGTAGAACTGCTTGTCTGGTATAATAAAGTCAGATAAACCACCCTCACAGTGGTAGAATTGCTTGTCTGGTATAATAAAGTCAGATAAACCACCCTCACAGTGGTAGAATTGCTTGTCTGGTATTATAAAGTCAGATAAACCACCCTCACAGTGGTAGAACTGCTTGTCTGGTATAATAAAGTCAGATAAACCACCATCACAGTGGTAGAACTGCTTGTCTGGTATTATAAAGTCAGATAAACCACCCTCACAGTGGTAGAATTGCTTGTCTAGCATTATAAAGTCAGATAAACCACCCTCACAGTGGTAAAACTGCTTGTCTGGTATAATAAAGTCAGATAAACCACCCTCACAGTGGTAGAATTGCTTGTCTGGTATTATAAAGTCAGATAAACCACCCTCACAGTGGTAGAACTGCTTGTCTAGTATTATAAAGTCAGATAAACCACCCTCACAGTGGTAGAACTGCTTGTCTGGTATTATAAAGTCAGATAAACCACCCTCACAGTGGTAAAACTGCTTGTCTGGTATAATAAAGTCAGATAAACCACCCTCACAGTGGTAGAATTGCTTGTCTGGTATTATAAAGTCAGATAAACCACCCTCACAGTGGTAAAACTGCTTGTCTGGTATTATAAAGTCAGATAAACCACCCTCACAGTGGTAGAACTGCTTGTCTGGTATTATAAAGTCAGATAAACCACCCTCACAGTGGTAGAACTGCTTGTCTGGTATTATAAAGTCAGATAAACCAGCCTCACAGTGGTAAAACTGCTTGTCTGGTATTATAAAGTCAGATAAACCACCCTCACAGTGGTAGAACTGCTTGTCTGGTATTATAAAGTCAGATAAACCACCCTCACAGTGGTAAAACTGCTTGTCTGGTATAATAAGTCAGATAAACCACCCTCACAGTGGTAAAACTGCTTGTCTGGTATAATAAAGTCAGATAAACCAGCCTCACAGTGGTAGAACTGCGTGTCTGGTATAATAAAGTCAGATAAACCACCCTCACAGTGGTAGAATTGCTTGTCTGGTATAATAAAGTCAGATAAACCACCATCACAGTGGTAAAACTGCTTGTCTGGTATAATAAAGTCAGATAAACCACCCTCACAGTGGTAGAATTGCGTGTCTGGTATTATAAAGTCAGATAAACCACCCTCACAGTGGTAGAACTGCTTGTCTGGTATTATAAAGTCAGATAAACCACCCTCACAGTGGTAAAACTGCTTGTCTGGTATAATAAAGTCAGATAAACCAGCCTCACAGTGGTAAAACTGCTTGTCTGGTATAATAAAGTCAGATAAACCACCCTCACAGTGGTAGAATTGCTTGTCTGGTATTATAAAGTCAGATAAACCACCCTCACAGTGGTAAAACTGCTTGTCTGGTATAATAAAGTCAGATAAACCAGCCTCACAGTGGTAAAACTGCTTGTCTGGTATAATAAAGTCAGATAAACCACCCTCACAGTGGTAAAACTGCTTGTCTGGTATAATAAAGTCAGATAAACCACCCTCACAGTGGTAAAACTGCGTGTCTGGTATTATAAAGTCAGATAAACCACCCTCACAGTGGTAGAATTGCTTGTCTGGTATTATAAAGTCAGATAAACCACCCTCACAGTGGTAAAACTGCTTGTCTGGTATTATAAAGTCAGATAAACCACCCTCACAGTGGTAGAATTGCTTGTCTGGTATTATAAAGTCAGATAAACCAGCCTCACAGTGGTAAAACTGCTTGTCTGGTATAATAAAGTCAGATAAACCACCATCACAGTGGTAGAATTGCTTGTCTGGTATTATAAAGTCAGATAAACCACCCTCACAGTGGTAGAACTGCGTGTCTGGTATTATAAAGTAAGATAAACCAGCCTCACAGTGGTAGAATTGCGTGTCTGGTATAATAAAGTCAGATAAACCAGCCTCACAGTGGTAAAACTGCTTGTCTGGTATTATAAAGTCAGATAAACCACCCTCACAGTGGTAGAATTGCTTGTCTGGTATTATAAAGTCAGATAAACCAGCCTCACAGTGGTAAAACTGCTTGTCTGGTATTATAAAGTCAGATAAACCACCCTCACAGTGGTAGAACTGTGTGTCTGGTATTATAAATCAGAAAACCACCATCACAGTGGTAAAACTGCTTGTCTGGTATTATAAAGTCAGATAAACTAGCCTCACAGTGGTAGAATTGCTTGTCTGGTATAATAAAGTCAGATAAACCACCCTCACAGTGGTAAAACTGCTTGTCTGGTATAATAAAGTCAGATAAACCAGCCTCACAGTGGTAAAACTGCTTGTCTGGTATTATAAAGTCAGATAAACCAGCCTCACAGTGGTAGAATTGCTTGTCTAGTATTATAAAGTCAGATAAACCACCCTCACAGTGGTAGAATTGCTTGTCTGGTATTATAAAGTCAGATAAACCAGCCTCACAGTGGTAGAATTGCTTGTCTGGTATTATAAAGTCAGATAAACCAGCCTCACAGTGGTAGAACTGCTTGTCTGGTATAATAAAGTCAGATAAACCAGCCTCACAGTGGTAGAACTGCTTGTCTGGTATAATAAAGTCAGATAAACCACCCTCACAGTGGTAGAACTGCTTGTCTGGTATTATAAAGTCAGATAAACCAGCCTCACAGTGGTAGAATTGCTTGTCTGGTATTATAAAGTCAGATAAACCAGCCTCACAGTGGTAGAATTGCTTGTCTGGTATAATAAAGTCAGATAAACCACCCTCACAGTGGTAGAATTGCTTGTCTGGTATTATAAAGTCAGATAAACCAGCCTCACAGTGGTAGAATTGCTTGTCTGGTATAATAAAGTCAGATAAACCACCCTCACAGTGGTAGAATTGCTTGTCTGGTATTATAAAGTCAGATAAACCACCCTCACAGTGGTAGAATTGCTTGTCTGGTATAATAAAGTCAGATAAACCAGCCTCACAGTGGTAGAACTGCTTGTCTGGTATAATAAAGTCAGATAAACCAGCCTCACAGTGGTAAAACTGCTTGTCTGGTATTATAAAGTCAGATAAACCACCCTCACAGTGGTAGAATTGCTTGTCTGGTATAATAAAGTCAGATAAACCAGCCTCACAGTGGTAAAACTGCTTGTCTGGTATAATAAAGTCAGATAAACCACCCTCACAGTGGTAGAATTGCTTGTCTGGTATAATAAAGTCAGATAAACCACCCTCACAGTGGTAGAACTGCTTGTCTGGTATTATAAAGTCAGATAAACCACCCTCATAGTGGTAGAATTGCTTGTCTGGTATAATAAAGTCAGATAAACCACCCTCACAGTGGTAGAATTGCTTGTCTGGTATAATAAAGTCAGATAAACCAGCCTCACAGTGGTAAAACTGCTTGTCTGGTATTATAAAGTCAGATAAACCACCCTCACAGTGGTAGAATTGCTTGTCTGGTATAATAAAGTCAGATAAACCAGCCTCACAGTGGTAAAACTGCTTGTCTGGTATAATAAAGTCAGATAAACCACCCTCACAGTGGTAGAATTGCTTGTCTGGTATAATAAAGTCAGATAAACCACCCTCACAGTGGTAGAACTGCTTGTCTGGTATTATAAAGTCAGATAAACCACCCTCACAGTGGTAGAACTGCTTGTCTGGTATAATAAAGTCAGATAAACCACCCTCACAGTGGTAAAACTGCTTGTCTGGTATAATAAAGTCAGATAACCCAGCCTCACAGTGGTAGAATTGCTTGTCTGGTATAATAAAGTCAGATAAACCACCCTCACAGTGGTAAAACTGCTTGTCTGGTATAATAAAGTCAGATAAACCACCCTCACAGTGGTAAAACTGCTTGTCTGGTATTATAAAGTCAGATAAACCACCATCACAGTGGTAGAATCTGGTATAATAAAGTCAGATAAACCACCCTCACAGTGGTAGAATTGCTTGTCTGGTATTATAAAGTCAGATAAACCAGCCTCACAGTGGTAGAACTGCTTGTCTGGTATTATAAAGTCAGATAAACCACCCTCACAGTGGTAGAACTGCTTGTCTGGTATTATAAAGTCAGATAAACCAGCCTCACAGTGGTAGAACTGCTTGTCTGGTATAATAAAGTCAGTTAAACCACCCTCACAGTGGTAAAACTGCTTGTCTGGTATAATAAAGTCAGATAAACCAGCCTCACAGTGGTAGAATTGCTTGTCTGGTATAATAAAGTCAGATAAACCACCCTCACAGTGGTAAAACTGCTTGTCTGGTATAATAAAGTCAGATAAACCAGCCTCACAGTGGTAGAACTGCTTGTCTGGTATTATAAAGTCAGATAAACCACCCTCACAGTGGTAGAATTGCTTGTCTGGTATTATAAAGTCAGATAAACCACCCTCACAGTGGTAGAATTGCTTGTCTGGTATTATAAAGTCAGATAAACCACCCTCACAGTGGTAGAATTGCTTGTCTGGTATTATAAAGTCAGATAAACCACCCTCACAGTGGTAGAACTGCTTGTCTGGTATTATAAAGTCAGATAAACCAGCCTCACAGTGGTAGAACTGCTTGTCTGGTATTATAAAGTCAGATAAACCACCCTCACAGTGGTAAAACTGCTTGTCTGGTATTATAAAGTCAGATAAACCAGCCTCACAGTGGTAGAATTGCTTGTCTGGTATTATAAAGTCAGATAAACCAGCCTCACAGTGGTAGAATTGCTTGTCTGGTATTATAAAGTCAGATAAACCACCCTCACAGTGGTAGAATTGCTTGTCTGGTATTATAAAGTCAGATAAACCACCCTCACAGTGGTAGAATTGCTTGTCTGGTATTATAAAGTCAGATAAACCACCCTCACAGTGGTAGAATTGCTTGTCTGGTATTATAAAGTCAGATAAACCAGCCTCACAGTGGTAGAATTGCTTGTCTGGTATTATAAGTCAGATAAACCAGCCTCACAGTGGTAAAACTGCTTGTCTGGTATTATAAAGTCAGATAAACCACCCTCACAGTGGTAAAACTGCTTGTCTGGTATTATAAAGTCAGATAAACCACCCTCCCAGTGGTAGAACTGCTTGTCTGGTATTATAAAGTCAGATAAACCAGCCTCACAGTGGTAAAACTGCTTGTCTGGTATTATAAAGTCAGATAAACCACCATCACAGTGGTAGAACTGCGTGTCTGGTATAATAAAGTCAGATAAACCACCCTCACAGTGGTAGAATTGCGTGTCTGGTATAATAAAGTCAGATAAACCAGCCTCACAGTGGTAAAACTGCTTGTCTGGTATTATAAAGTCAGATAAACCACCCTCACAGTGGTAGAACTGCGTGTCTGGTATTATAAAGTCAGATAAACCACCTCCACAGTGGTAGAATTGCATTTCTAGCATTATAAAGTTAGATAAACCACCCTCACAGTGGTAAAACTGCTTGTCTGGTATTATAAGTCAGATAAACCAGCCTCACAATGGTAAAACTGCTTGTCTGGTATTATAAAGTCAGATAAACCAGCCTCACAGTGGTAAAACTGCTTGTCTGGTATTATAAAGTCAGATAAACCAGCCTCACAGTGGTAAAACTGCTTGTCTGGTATTATAAAGTCAGATAAACCAGCCTCACAGTGGTAGAACTGCTTGTCTGGTATTATAAAGTCAGATAAACCAGCCTCACAGTGGTAGAACTGCTTGTCTGGTATTATAAAGTCAGATAAACCACCCTCACAGTAGTAAAACTGCTTGTCTGGTATTATAAAGTCAGATAAACCACCATCACAGTGGTAAAACTGCTTGTCTGGCATTATAAAGTCAGATAAACCAGCCTCACAGTGGTAGAATTGCTTGTCTAGCATTATAAAGTCAGATAAACCAGCCTCACAGTGGTAGAATTGCTTGTCTGGTATTATAAAGTCAGATAAACCAGCCTCACAGTGGTAAAACTGCTTGTCTGGTATAATAAAGTCAGATAAACCAGCCTCACAGTGGTAGAACTGCTTGTCTGGTATTATAAAGTCAGATAAACCACCCTCACAGTGGTAGAATCTGGTATAATAAAGTCAGATAAACCAGCCTCACAGTGGTAGAACTGCGTGTCTGGTATAATAAAGTCAGATAAACCAGCCTCACAGTGGTAGAACTGCTTGTCTGGTATTATAAAGTCAGATAAACCACCCTCAGTGGTAAAACTGCTTGTCTGGTATAATAAAGTCAGATAAACCAGCCTCACAGTGGTAGAACTGCTTGTCTGGTATTATAAAGTCAGATAAACCACCCTCACAATGGTAAAACTGCTTGTCTGGTATAATAAAGTCAGATAAACCACCCTCACAGTGGTAGAACTGCTTGTCTGGTATAATAAAGTCAGATAAACCACCATCACAGTGGTAAAACTGCTTGTCTGGTATTATAAAGTCAGATAAACCAGCCTCACAGTGGTAGAACTGCTTGTCTGGTATAATAAAGTCAGATAAACCACCCTCACAGTGGTAAAACTGCTTGTCTGGTATAATAAAGTCAGATAAACCAGCCTCACAGTGGTAGAACTGCTTGTCTGCTATTATAAAGTCAGATAAACCACCCTCACAGTGGTAGAACTGCTTGTCTGGTATTATAAAGTCAGATAAACCAGCCTCACAGTGGTAGAACTGCTTGTCTGGTATTATAAAGTCAGATAAACCAGCCTCACAGTGGTAAAACTGCTTGTCTGGTATAATAAAGTCAGATAAACCACCCTCACAGTGGTAGAATTGCTTGTCTGGTATTATAAGTCAGATAAACCAGCCTCACAGTGGTAGAACTGCTTGTCTGATATTATAAGTCAGATAAACCAGCCTCACAGTGGTAGAACTGCTTGTCTGGTATTATAAAGTCAGATAAACCACCCTCACAATGGTAAAACTGCTTGTCTGGTATAATAAAGTCAGATAAACCACCCTCACAGTGGTAAAACTGCTTGTCTGGTATTATAAAGTCAGATAAACCAGCCTCACAGTGGTAAAACTGCTTGTCTGGTATTATAAAGTCAGATAAACCAGCCTCACAGTGGTAAAACTGCTTGTCTGGTATTATAAAGTCAGATAAACCAGCCTCACAGTGGTAGAACTGCTTGTCTGGTATTATAAAGTCAGATAAACCAGCCTCACAGTGGTAGAACTGCTTGTCTGGTATTATAAAGTCAGATAAACCACCCTCACAGTAGTAAAACTGCTTGTCTGGTATTATAAAGTCAGATAAACCACCATCACAGTGGTAAAACTGCTTGTCTGGCATTATAAAGTCAGATAAACCAGCCTCACAGTGGTAGAATTGCTTGTCTAGCATTATAAAGTCAGATAAACCAGCCTCACAGTGGTAGAATTGCTTGTCTGGTATTATAAAGTCAGATAAACCAGCCTCACAGTGGTAAAACTTCTTGTCTGGTATAATAAAGTCAGATAAACCAGCCTCACAGTGGTAGAACTGCTTGTCTGGTATTATAAAGTCAGATAAACCACCCTCACAGTGGTAGAATCTGGTATAATAAAGTCAGATAAACCAGCCTCACAGTGGTAGAACTGCGTGTCTGGTATAATAAAGTCAGATAAACCAGCCTCACAGTGGTAGAACTGCTTGTCTGGTATTATAAAGTCAGATAAACCACCCTCACAGTGGTAAAACTGCTTGTCTGGTATAATAAAGTCAGATAAACCAGCCTCACAGTGGTAGAACTGCTTGTCTGGTATTATAAAGTCAGATAAACCAGCCTCACAGTGGTAGAACTGCTTGTCTGGTATTATAAAGTCAGATAAACCACCCTCACAGTAGTAAAACTGCTTGTCTGGTATTATAAAGTCAGATAAACCACCATCACAGTGGTAAAACTGCTTGTCTGGCATTATAAAGTCAGATAAACCAGCCTCACAGTGGTAGAATTGCTTGTCTAGCATTATAAAGTCAGATAAACCAGCCTCACAGTGGTAGAATTACTTGTCTGGTATTATAAAGTCAGATAAACCAGCCGCACAGTGGTAAAACTGCTTGTCTGGTATAATAAAGTCAGATAAACCAGCCTCACAGTGGTAGAACTGCTTGTCTGGTATTATAAAGTCAGATAAACCACCCTCACAGTGGTAGAATCTGGTATAATAAAGTCAGATAAACCAGCCTCACAGTGGTAGAACTGCGTGTCTGGTATAATAAAGTCAGATAAACCAGCCTCACAGTGGTAGAACTGCGTGTCTGGTATAATAAAGTCAGATAAACCAGCCTCACAGTGGTAGAACTGCTTGTCTGGTATTATAAAGTCAGATAAACCACCCTCACAGTGGTAAAACTGCTTGTCTGGTATAATAAAGTCAGATAAACCAGCCTCACAGTGGTAGAACTGCTTGTCTGGTATAATAAAGTCAAATAAACCACCCTCACAGTGGTAGAATTGCTTGTCTGGTATTATAAAGTCAGATAAACCACCCTCACAGTGGTAAAACTGCTTGTCTGGTATAATAAAGTCAGATAAACCAGCCTCACAGTGGTAAAACTGCTTGTCTGGTATTATAAAGTCAGATAAACCACCCTCACAGTGGTAGAATTGCTTGTCTGGTATAATAAAGTCAGATAAACCACCCTCACAGTGGTAGAACTGCTTGTCTGGTATAATAAAGTCAGATAAACCAGCCTCACAGTGGTAAAACTGCTTGTCTGGTATAATAAAGTCAGATAAACCACCCTCACAGTGGTAGAATTGCTTGTCTGGTATAATAAAGTCAGATAAACCACCCTCACAGTGGTAGAACTGCTTGTCTGGTATAATAAAGTCAGATAAACCACCCTCACAGTGGTAGAATTGCTTGTCTGGTATTATAAAGTCAGATAAACCACCCTCACAGTGGTAGAATTGCTTGTCTGGTATTATAAAGTCAGATAAACCACCCTCACAGTGGTAGAACTGCTTGTCTGGTATAATAAAGTCAGATAAACCAGCCTCACAGTGGTAAAACTGCTTGTCTGGTATTATAAAGTCAGATAAACCACCCTCACAGTGGTAAAACTGCTTGTCTGGTATAATAAAGTGCTTGTCTGGTATTATAAAGTCAGATAAACCACCCTCACAGTGGTAGAATTGCTTGTCTGGTATTATAAAGTCAGATAAACCAGCCTCACAGTGGTAAAACTGCTTGTCTGGTATTATAAAGTCAGATAAACCAGCCTCACAGTGGTAGAATTGCTTGTCTGGTATAATAAAGTCAGATAAACCACCCTCACAGTGGTAGAATTGCTTGTCTGGTATTATAAGTCAGATAAACCAGCCTCACAGTGGTAGAACTGCTTGTCTGATATTATAAGTCAGATAAACCAGCCTCACAGTGGTAGAACTGCTTGTCTGGTATTATAAAGTCAGATAAACCACCCTCACAATGGTAAAACTGCTTGTCTGGTATAATAAAGTCAGATAAACCACCCTCACAGTGGTAAAACTGCTTGTCTGGTATTATAAAGTCAGATAAACCAGCCTCACAGTGGTAAAACTGCTTGTCTGGTATAATAAAGTCAGATAAACCAGCCTCACAGTGGTAGAACTGCTTGTCTGGTATTATAAAGTCAGATAAACCACCCTCACAGTGGTAGAATTGCTTGTCTGGTATTATAAAGTCAGATAAACCAGCCTCACAGTGGTAAAACTGCTTGTCTGGTATTATAATGTCAGATAAACCACCCTCACAGTGGTAGAACTGCTTGTCTGGTATAATAAAGTCAGATAAACCACCCTCACAGTGGTAGAACTGCTTGTCTGGTATTATAAAGTCAGATAAACCAGCCTCACAGTGGTAAAACTGCTTGTCTGGTATAATAAAGTCAGATAAACCACCCTCACAGTGGTAGAACTGCTTGTCTGGTATAATAAAGTCAGATAAACCAGCCTCACAGTGGTAAAACTGCTTGTCTGGTATTATAAAGTCAGATAAACCAGCCTCACAGTGGTAGAACTGCTTGTCTGGTATAATAAAGTCAGATAAACCAGCCTCACAGTGGTAGAACTGCTTGTCTGGTATAATAAAGTCAGATAAACCAGCCTCACAGTGGTAGAATTGCTTGTCTGGTATTATAAAGTCAGATAAACCAGCCTCACAGTGGTAAAACTGCTTGTCTGGTATAATAAAGTCAGATAAACCACCCTCACAGTGGTAGAATTGCTTGTCTGGTATTATAAGTCAGATAAACCAGCCTCACAGTGGTAGAACTGCTTGTCTGATATTATAAGTCAGATAAACCAGCCTCACAGTGGTAGAACTGCTTGTCTGGTATTATAAAGTCAGATAAACCACCCTCACAATGGTAAAACTGCTTGTCTGGTATAATAAAGTCAGATAAACCACCCTCACAGTGGTAAAACTGCTTGTTTGGTATTATAAAGTCAGATAAACCAGCCTCACAGTGGTAAAACTGCTTGTCTGGTATAATAAAGTCAGATAAACCAGCCTCACAGTGGTAGAACTGCTTGTCTGGTATAATAAAGTCAGATAAACCAGCCTCACAGTGGTAGAACTGCTTGTCTGGTATAATAAAGTCAGATAAACCACCCTCACAGTGGTAGAATTGCTTGTCTGGTATTATAAAGTCAGATAAACCAGCCTCACAGTGGTAAAACTGCTTGTCTGGTATAATAAAGTCAGATAAACCACCCTCACAGTGGTAAAACTGCTTGTCTGGTATTATAAAGTCAGATAAACCACCCTCACAGTGGTAGAATTGCTTGTCTGGTATAATAAAGTCAAATAAACCACCCTCACAGTGGTAGAATTGCTTGTCTGGTATAATAAAGTCAGATAAACCAGCCTCACAGTGGTAGAATTGCTTGTCTGGTATTATAAAGTCAGATAAACCACCCTCACAGTGGTAAAACTGCTTGTCTGGTATTATAAAGTCAGATAAACCACCCTCACAGTGGTAAAACTGCTTGTCTGGTATTATAAAGTCAGATAAACCAGCCTCACAGTGGTAAAACTGCTTGTCTGGTATAATAAAGTCAGATAAACCAGCCTCACAGTGGTAAAACTGCTTGTCTGGTATTATAAAGTCAGATAAACCAGCCTCACAGTGGTAAAACTGCTTGTCTGGTATTATAAAGTCAGATAAACCAGCCTCACAGTGGTAAAACTGCTTGTCTGGTATTATAAAGTCAGATAAACCACCCTCACAGTGGTAGAATTGCTTGTCTGGTATAATAAAGTCAAATAAACCACCCTCACAGTGGTAGAATTGCTTGTCTGGTATAATAAAGTCAGATAAACCAGCCTCACAGTGGTAGAATTGCTTGTCTGGTATTATAAAGTCAGATAAACCACCCTCACAGTGGTAAAACTGCTTGTCTGGTATTATAAAGTCAGATAAACCACCCTCACAGTGGTAAAACTGCTTGTCTGGTATTATAAAGTCAGATAAACCAGCCTCACAGTGGTAAAACTGCTTGTCTGGTATAATAAAGTCAGATAAACCACCCTCACAGTGGTAAAACTGCTTGTCTGGTATTATAAAGTCAGATAAACCAGCCTCACAGTGGTAGAATTGCTTGTCTGGTATAATAAAGTCAAATAAACCACCCTCACAGTGGTAGAATTGCTTGTCTGGTATAATAAAGTCAGATAAACCACCCTCACAGTGGTAGAATTGCTTGTCTGGTATTATAAAGTCAGATAAACCAGCCTCACAGTGGTAGAATTGCTTGTCTAGTATTATAAAGTCAGATAAACCACCCTCACAGTGGTAGAATTGCTTGTCTGGTATAATAAAGTCAGATAAACCAGCCTCACAGTGGTAGAATTGCTTGTCTGGTATTATAAAGTCAGATAAACCAGCCTCACAGTGGTAGAATTGCTTGTCTAGTATTATAAAGTCAGATAAACCAGCCTCACAGTGGTAGAACTGCTTGTCTGGTATTATAAAGTCAGATAAACCACCCTCACAGTGGTAAAACTGCTTGTCTGGTATTATAAAGTCAGATAAACCACCCTCACAGTGGTAAAACTGCTTGTCTGGTATTATAAAGTCAGATAAACCACCCTCACAGTGGTAGAACTGCTTGTCTGGTATAATAAAGTCAGATAAACCACCCTCACAGTGGTAGAACTGCTTGTCTGGTATTATAAAGTCAGATAAACCAGCCTCACAGTGGTAGAATTGCTTGTCTGGTATAATAAAGTCAGATAAACCAGCCTCACAGTGGTAAAACTGCTTGTCTGGTATTATAAAGTCAGATAAACCAGCCTCACAGTGGTAAAACTGCTTGTCTGGTATTATAAAGTCAGATAAACCACCCTCACAGTGGTAGAATTGCTTGTCTGGTATTATAAAGTCAGATAAACCACCCTCACAGTGGTAGAACTGCTTGTCTAGTATTATAAAGTCAGATAAACCACCCTCACAGTGGTAAAACTGCTTGTCTGGTATTATAAAGTCAGATAAACCAGCCTCACAGTGGTAGAACTGCTTGTCTGGTATTATAAAGTCAGATAAACCAGCCTCACAGTGGTAGAACTGCTTGTCTGGTATTATAAAGTCAGATAAACCAGCCTCACAGTGGTAAAACTGCTTGTCTGGTATTATAAAGTCAGATAAACCACCCTCACAGTGGTAGAACTGCTTGTCTGGTATTATAAAGTCAGATAAACCAGCCTCACAGTGGTAAAACTGCTTGTCTGGTATTATAAAGTCAGATAAACCAGCCTCACAGTGGTAAAACTGCTTGTCTGGTATAATAAAGTCAGATAAACCACCCTCACAGTGGTAGAATTGCTTGTCTGGTATTATAAAGTCAGATAAACCACCCTCACAGTGGTAGAATTGCTTGTCTGGTATAATAAAGTCAGATAAACCAGCCTCACAGTGGTAGAACTGCTTGTCTGGTATAATAAAGTCAGATAAACCACCCTCACAGTGGTAGAATTGCTTGTCTGGTATTATAAAGTCAGATAAACCACCCTCACAGTGGTAGAACTGCTTGTCTGGTATTATAAAGTCAGATAAACCACCCTCACAGTGGTAGAACTGTGTGTCTGGTATTATAAGTCAGATAAACCAGCCTCACAGTGGTAGAATCTGGTATTATAAAGTCAGATAAACCACCCTCACAGTGGTAGAACTGCGTGTCTGGTATAATAAAGTCAGATAAACCAGCCTCACAGTGGTAGAATTGCTTGTCTGGTATTATAAAGTCAGATAAACCACCCTCACAGTGGTAGAACTGCGTGTCTGGTATTATAAAGTCAGATAAACCACCCTCACAGTGGTAGAACTGCTTGTCTGGTATTATAAAGTCAGATAAACCACCCTCACAGTGGTAGAACTGCGTGTCTGGTATTATAAAGTCAGATAAACCACCCTCACAGTGGTAAAACTGCTTGTCTGGTATTATAAAGTCAGATAAACCACCCTCACAGTGGTAGAACTGCGTGTCTGGTATAATAAAGTCAGATAAACCACCCTCACAGTGGTAGAATTGCTTGTCTGGTATTATAAAGTCAGATAAACCACCCTCACAGTGGTAGAACTGCTTGTCTGGTATAATAAAGTCAGATAAACCACCCTCACAGTGGTAGAATTGCTTGTCTGGTATTATAAAGTCAGATAAACCACCCTCACAGTGGTAGAATTGCTTGTCTGGTATAATAAAGTCAGATAAACCACCCTCACAGTGGTAGAATTGCTTGTCTAGTATTATAAAGTCAGATAAACCACCCTCACAGTGGTAAAACTGCTTGTCTGGTATAATAAAGTCAGATAAACCAGCCTCACAGTGGTAGAACTGCTTGTCTGGTATTATAAAGTCAGATAAACCACCCTCACAGTGGTAGAACTGCTTGTCTGGTATTATAAAGTCAGATAAACCACCCTCACAGTGGTAGAATTGCTTGTCTGGTATTATAAAGTCAGATAAACCAGCCTCACAGTGGTAGAATTGCTTGTCTGGTATTATAAAGTCAGATAAACCAGCCTCACAGTGGTAGAATTGCTTGTCTGGTATTATAAAGTCAGATAAACCACCCTCACAGTGGTAGAACTGCTTGTCTGGTATAATAAAGTCAGATAAACCAGCCTCACAGTGGTAAAACTGCTTGTCTGGTATTATAAAGTCAGATAAACCACCCTCACAGTGGTAGAATCTGGTATAATAAAGTCAGATAAACCAGCCTCACAGTGGTAAAACTGCTTGTCTGATATTATAAAGTCAGATAAACCACCCTCACAGTGGTAGAATTGCTTGTCTGGTATAATAAAGTCAGATAAACCAGCCTCACAGTGGTAAAACTGCTTGTCTGGTATTATAAAGTCAGATAAACCAGCCTCACAGTGGTAGAACTGCGTGTCTGGTATTATAAAGTCAGATAAACCACCCTCACAGTGGTAGAACTGCTTGTCTGGTATTATAAAGTCAGATAAACCACCCTCACAGTGGTAGAATTGCTTGTCTGGTATTATAAAGTCAGATAAACCAGCCTCACAGTGGTAGAATTGCTTGTCTGGTATTATAAAGTCAGATAAACCACCCTCACAGTGGTAGAACTGCTTGTCTGGTATTATAAAGTCAGATAAACCAGCCTCACAGTGGTAGAATTGCTTGTCTGGTATTATAAGTCAGATAAACCAGCCTCACAGTGGTAGAACTGCTTGTCTGGTATTATAAAGTCAGATAAACCACCCTCACAGTGGTAGAACTGCTTGTCTGGTATTATAAAGTCAGATAAACCACCCTCACAGTGGTAGAACTGCTTGTCTGGTATAATAAAGTCAGATAAACCAGCCTCACAGTGGTAAAACTGCTTGTCTGGTATAATAAAGTCAGATAAACCACCCTCACAGTGGTAGAATTGCTTGTCTGGTATAATAAAGTCAGATAAACCACCCTCACAGTGGTAGAACTGCTTGTCTGGTATTATAAGTCAGATAAACCAGCCTCACAGTGGTAGAACTGCTTGTCTGGTATTATAAAGTCAGATAAACCACCCTCACAGTGGTAGAACTGCTTGTCTGGTATTATAAAGTCAGATAAACCAGCCTCACAGTGGTAGAATTGCTTGTCTGGTATTATAAAGTCAGATAAACCACCCTCACAGTGGTAGAATTGCTTGTCTGGTATAATAAAGTCAGATAAACCACCCTCACAGTGGTAGAACTGCTTGTCTGGTATTATAAAGTCAGATAAACCACCCTCACAGTGGTAGAATTGCTTGTCTGGTATAATAAAGTCAGATAAACCACCCTCACAGTGGTAGAACTGCTTGTCTGGTATAATAAAGTCAGATAAACCAGCCTCACAGTGGTAGAATTGCTTGTCTGGTATTATAAAGTCAGATAAACCAGCCTCACAGTGGTAGAATTGCTTGTCTGGTATTATAAAGTCAGATAAACCAGCCTCACAGTGGTAGAACTGCGTGTCTGGTATTATAAAGTCAGATAAACCACCCTCACAGTGGTAGAACTGCTTGTCTGGTATTATAAAGTCAGATAAACCACCCTCACAGTGGTAGAATTGCTTGTCTGGTATTATAAAGTCAGATAAACCACCCTCACAGTGGTAGAATTGCTTGTCTGGTATAATAAAGTCAGATAAACCACCCTCACAGTGGTAAAACTGCTTGTCTGGTATTATAAAGTCAGATAAACCACCCTCACAGTGGTAGAACTGCTTGTCTGGTATTATAAAGTCAGATAAACCACCCTCACAGTGGTAGAACTGCTTGTCTGGTATTATAAAGTCAGATAAACCACCATCACAGTGGTAGAACTGCTTGTCTGGTATTATAAAGTCAGATAAACCACCCTCACAATGGTAAAACTGCTTGTCTGGTATAATAAAGTCAGATAAACCACCCTCACAGTGGTAGAACTGCTTGTCTGGTATAATAAAGTCAGATAAACCACCCTCACAGTGGTAAAACTGCTTGTCTGGTATAATAAAGTCAGATAAACCACCCTCACAGTGGTAGAATTGCTTGTCTGGTATTATAAAGTCAGATAAACCACCCTCACAGTGGTAGAACTGCTTGTCTGGTATAATAAAGTCAGATAAACCACCCTCACAGTGGTAGAATTGCTTGTCTGGTATTATAAAGTCAGATAAACCACCCTCACAGTGGTAGAACTGCTTGTCTGGTATTATAAAGTCAGATAAACCACCCTCACAGTGGTAGAACTGCTTGTCTGGTATAATAAAGTCAGATAAACCACCCTCACAGTGGTAGAACTGCTTGTCTGGTATTATAAAGTCAGATAAACCAGCCTCACAGTGGTAGAATTGCTTGTCTGGTATAATAAAGTCAGATAAACCAGCCTCACAGTGGTAGAACTGCTTGTCTGGTATTATAAAGTCAGATAAACCACCCTCACAGTGGTAGAATTGCTTGTCTGGTATTATAAAGTCAGATAAACCACCCTCACAGTGGTAGAACTGCTTGTCTGGTATTATAAAGTCAGATAAACCACCCTCACAGTGGTAGAATTGCTTGTCTGGTATAATAAAGTCAGATAAACCACCCTCACAATGGTAAAACTGCTTGTCTGGTATAATAAAGTCAGATAAACCACCCTCACAGTGGTAGAACTGCTTGTCTGGTATAATAAAGTCAGATAAACCACCCTCACAGTGGTAAAACTGCTTGTCTGGTATAATAAAGTCAGATAAACCACCCTCACAGTGGTAGAATTGCTTGTCTGGTATTATAAAGTCAGATAAACCACCCTCACAGTGGTAGAACTGCTTGTCTGGTATTATAAAGTCAGATAAACCAGCCTCACAGTGGTAGAATTGCTTGTCTGGTATTATAAAGTCAGATAAACCAGCCTCACAGTGGTAAAACTGCTTGTCTGGTATTATAAAGTCAGATAAACCACCCTCACAGTGGTAGAACTGCTTGTCTGGTATTATAAAGTCAGATAAACCAGCCTCACAGTGGTAAAACTGCTTGTCTGGTATTATAAAGTCAGATAAACCACCCTCACAGTGGTAGAACTGCTTGTCTGGTATTATAAAGTCAGATAAACCAGCCTCACAGTGGTAGAATTGCTTGTCTGGTATTATAAAGTCAGATAAACCAGCCTCACAGTGGTAAAACTGCTTGTCTGGTATTATAAAGTCAGATAAACCACCCTCACAGTGGTAGAACTGCTTGTCTGGTATTATAAAGTCAGATAAACCAGCCTCACAGTGGTAGAATTGCTTGTCTGGTATTATAAAGTCAGATAAACCAGCCTCACAGTGGTAAAACTGCTTGTCTGGTATTATAAAGTCAGATAAACCACCCTCACAGTGGTAGAACTGCTTGTCTGGTATTATAAAGTCAGATAAACCACCCTCACAGTGGTAGAATTGCTTGTCTGGTATTATAAAGTCAGATAAACCACCCTCACAGTGGTAAAACTGCTTGTCTGGTATTATAAAGTCAGATAAACCACCCTCACAGTGGTAAAACTGCTTGTCTGGTATAATAAAGTCAGATAAACCACCCTCACAGTGGTAGAATTGCTTGTCTGGTATTATAAAGTCAGATAAACCAGCCTCACAGTGGTAGAATTGCTTGTCTGGTATTATAAAGTCAGATAAACCAGCCTCACAGTGGTAGAATTGCTTGTCTGGTATTATAAAGTCAGATAAACCAGCCTCACAGTGGTAGAACTGCGTGTCTGGTATTATAAAGTCAGATAAACCACCCTCACAGTGGTAGAACTGCTTGTCTGGTATTATAAAGTCAGATAAACCACCCTCACAGTGGTAGAATTGCTTGTCTGGTATTATAAAGTCAGATAAACCAGCCTCACAGTGGTAGAATTGCTTGTCTGGTATTATAAAGTCAGATAAACCACCCTCACAGTGGTAGAATTGCTTGTCTGGTATTATAAAGTCAGATAAACCAGCCTCACAGTGGTAGAACTGCTTGTCTGGTATAATAAAGTCAGATAAACCACCCTCACAGTGGTAAAACTGCTTGTCTGGTATTATAAAGTCAGATAAACCACCCTCACAATGGTAAAACTGCTTGTCTGGTATAATAAAGTCAGATAAACCACCCTCACAGTGGTAGAATTGCTTGTCTGGTATTATAAAGTCAGATAAACCACCCTCACAGTGGTAGAACTGCTTGTCTGGTATAATAAAGTCAGATAAACCAGCCTCACAGTGGTAGAATTGCTTGTCTGGTATTATAAAGTCAGATAAACCACCCTCACAGTGGTAGAATTGCTTGTCTGGTATTATAAAGTCAGATAAACCACCCTCACAGTGGTAGAATTGCTTGTCTGGTATTATAAAGTCAGATAAACCACCCTCACAGTGGTAGAATTGCTTGTCTGGTATTATAAAGTCAGATAAACCAGCCTCACAGTGGTAGAATTGCTTGTCTGGTA
Organism: Limnoperna fortunei; assembly: GCA_944474755.1. Classification (NCBI taxonomy): domain Eukaryota; kingdom Metazoa; phylum Mollusca; class Bivalvia; order Mytilida; family Modiolidae; genus Limnoperna; species Limnoperna fortunei. The sequence continues at coordinate 63,676,289 of OX104121.1, read as the reverse complement.
TAATAAAGTCAGATAAACCAGCCTCACAGTGGTAAAACTGCTTGTCTGGTATTATAAAGTCAGATAAACCAGCCTCACAGTGGTAGAATTGCTTGTCTGGTATTATAAAGTCAGATAAACCACCCTCACAGTGGTAGAATTGCTTGTCTGGTATTATAAAGTCAGATAAACCAGCCTCACAGTGGTAGAATTGCTTGTCTGGTATAATAAAGTCAGATAAACCAGCCTCACAGTGGTAAAACTGCTTGTCTGGTATTATAAAGTCAGATAAACCAGCCTCACAGTGGTAGAATTGCTTGTCTGGTATTATAAAGTCAGATAAACCACCCTCACAGTGGTAGAATTGCTTGTCTGGTATTATAAAGTCAGATAAACCAGCCTCACAGTGGTAGAACTGCTTGTCTGGTATAATAAGTCAGATAAACCACCCTCACAGTGGTAGAATTGCTTGTCTGGTATTATAAAGTCAGATAAACCAGCCTCACAGTGGTAGAATTGCTTGTCTGGTATTATAAAGTCAGATAAACCACCCTCACAGTGGTAGAACTGCTTGTCTGGTATAATAAAGTCAGATAAACCAGCCTCACAGTGGTAAAACTGCTTGTCTGGTATTATAAAGTCAGATAAACCACCCTCACAGTGGTAGAACTGCTTGTCTGGTATAATAAAGTCAGATAAACCAGCCTCACAGTGGTAAAACTGCTTGTCTGGTATTATAAAGTCAGATAAACCACCCTCACAGTGGTAGAACTGCTTGTCTGGTATAATAAAGTCAGATAAACCAGCCTCACAGTGGTAAAACTGCTTGTCTGGCATTATAAAGTCAGATAAACCAGCCTCACAGTGGTAGAATTGCTTGTCTAGCATTATAAAGTCAGATAAACCACCCTCACAGTGGTAGAATTGCTTGTCTGGTATTATAAAGTCAGATAAACCAGCCTCACAGTGGTAGAACTGCTTGTCTGGTATTATAAAGTCAGATAAACCAGCCTCACAGTGGTAGAACTGCTTGTCTGGTATTATAAAGTCAGATAAACCACCCTCACAGTGGTAGAACTGCTTGTCTGGTATTATAAAGTCAGATAAACCAGCCTCACAGTGGTAGAATTGCTTGTCTGGTATTATAAAGTCAGATAAACCAGCCTCACAGTGGTAGAACTGCTTGTCTGGTATTATAAAGTCAGATAAACCACCCTCACAGTGGTAGAACTGCTTGTCTGGTATTATAAGTCAGATAAACCACCCTCACAGTGGTAAAACTGCGTGTCTGGTATTATAAAGTCAGATAAACCACCCTCACAGTGGTAGAATTGCTTGTCTGGTATTATAAAGTCAGATAAACCACCCTCACAGTGGTAGAACTGCTTGTCTGGTATAATAAAGTCAGATAAACCAGCCTCACAGTGGTAGAATTGCTTGTCTGGTATTATAAAGTCAGATAAACCACCCTCACAGTGGTAGAACTGCTTGTCTGGTATAATAAAGTCAGATAAACCACCCTCACAGTGGTAGAACTGCGTGTCTGGTATTATAAAGTCAGATAAACCACCCTCACAGTGGTAGAACTGCTTGTCTGGTATTATAAAGTCAGATAAACCACCCTCACAGTGGTAAAACTGCTTGTCTGGTATTATAAAGTCAGATAAACCACCCTCACAGTGGTAGAACTGCTTGTCTGGTATTATAAAGTCAGATAAACCACCCTCACAGTGGTAGAACTGCTTGTCTGGTATAATAAAGTCAGATAAACCAGCCTCACAGTGGTAGAACTGCTTGTCTGGTATTATAAAGTCAGATAAACCAGCCTCACAGTGGTAGAATTGCTTGTCTGGTATTATAAAGTCAGATAAACCACCCTCACAGTGGTAGAATTGCTTGTCTGGTATTATAAAGTCAGATAAACCAGCCTCACAGTGGTAAAACTGCGTGTCTGGTATAATAAAGTCAGATAAACCAGCCTCACAGTGGTAGAATTGCTTGTCTGGTATTATAAAGTCAGATAAACCACCCTCACAGTGGTAGAACTGCGTGTCTGGTATAATAAAGTCAGATAAACCACCCTCACAGTGGTAGAACTGCTTGTCTGGTATTATAAAGTCAGATAAACCAGCCTCACAGTGGTAAAACTGCTTGTCTGGTATAATAAAGTCAGATAAACCACCCTCACAGTGGTAGAACTGCGTGTCTGGTATAATAAAGTCAGATAAACCAGCCTCATAGTGGTAGAACTGCTTGTCTGGTATTATAAAGTCAGATAAACCAGCCTCACAGTGGTAGAACTGCTTGTCTGGTATAATAAAGTCAGATAAACCAGCCTCACAGTGGTAGAATTGCTTGTCTGGTATAATAAAGTCAGATAAACCAGCCTCACAGTGGTAGAATTGCTTGTCTGGTATTATAAAGTCAGATAAACCACCCTCACAGTGGTAGAACTGCGTGTCTGGTATAATAAAGTCAGATAAACCAGCCTCACAGTGGTAGAATTGCTTGTCTGGTATTATAAAGTCAGATAAACCAGCCTCACAGTGGTAAAACTGCTTGTCTGGTATTATAAAGTCAGATAAACCAGCCTCACAGTGGTAAAACTGCTTGTCTGGTATAATAAAGTCAGATAAACCAGCCTCACAGTGGTAAAACTGCTTGTCTGGTATAATAAAGTCAGATAAACCAGCCTCACAGTGGTAGAACTGCTTGTATAGCATTATAAAGTCATTCACCTTTCCAATCATTATGTTAAAGTTCTCTACCACACCAAGGCAGCAAGCAATCAATAGGATATTGTACTGGTAAAATATCAATACATGTATGGCTATATAGATAATGAATTTACTGAATTAGAATTTTAGTGCTGTTTGTTCAGTATGTAGTGACAGAAAACTGATACTATACTACCACCTAGGCAAGACCATAACTACCACCTAGGCAAGTGAGGCAGTTTTATTATTTTATTTTATTTCCAAAACATCTTGTTTCAATGGTGTCAGGGTCTCAGGAAATGCTGAGAATGCAGGATTTTGCACCATTAACCCCAGAGCTAGACCTGCCATAATTTTTTCACCTCCCTTCCCTTCTGTGGAATTCTGCCTCACTAAAAACATAAGCTTAGTTACGGCCTTGCAAGAAAACTACAACTACTAACGACTAGTGAAACTACTAATACTAGCAACTAGTGAGAGTGAATGAACGGTATAATACAGTACGATGTAAGGCCAATAATGAAATATTGTTGGGTTGATGTTTTCTAAACCAACCCACCAAATTCAGCACAGACAACATATTATAAAAATTTTTTCTGAAAAAATTTAATTGACTTATGGAAAAAAGTTGGATTTTGGAAGAAAAATAACAAAATGCCTCTACACCTACTTGTTAGTCCCGAAATAGCAAACTACTTATTTAGCATGGCCTTACATATCTAAATCTCATAAGATTATATATGACATAATACATCACTATTCAGGGTTGTGTCAATTATGGTAATAAATTAAATGATGTGACAAAATATAAGTACATCCTTAAGTGACTTGGTGCTGTTTTCTTGTCTGGTTATCGGGGCATATCTATAGGCCTTTATTCTAAAAATAAATTTTTTAAGAAAAAGGGGGGAGTGTAAATAATTTTTTAGTCATCATGTATAGATTTAGGAAAGTAATGAACTTTGCTTATTTTAGATTATTTTTCAAACAACCTTCACTCATCAATTTTTCTTTTTATTGATATAAAAATGTAGTGCCAGAGTCTGGAACAGACAGACTGCCGATTGGCGTCCTACAAAAGCCATATATACAATCATAATATCCGTGTCGACTCTTGTTTGCTAATTAGAGTCGTGGCATGACGAGGAAAATTATACGATATCATTAGATTCCAGTCCTGTTGATTTATAGGTTCCTGATTACCAGTACCGGTGTTGCTACCTGACCAAAGTGCAATTACCAATGACATGAGAAATGAGAAAAAATGTCTATGAGAAGGGAGATAAATCACTAATGACATGAGAAATGAAAAAAAATGTGTGTATGAGAAGGGAGATAATCACCAATGACATGAGAAATAAAAAAAAATGTGTATGAGAAGGGAGATAATCACCAATGACATGAGAAATGAAAAACAAATGTGTATAAGAAGGGAGATAATCACCAAGGACATGATAAATGGAAAAAAAATGTATATGAGAAGGGAGATAACTCCATTTATCTATTTGTTTTTGTTTTTTGTTTTGTTATATGAGAGAATATTTTCCAGAAATCCCTCTAAAATAAAATAACTAATTAAATCAAGAATGATTCAAAATCAATAATACAAACTACAATAAAATATAAAAAGATGAGTTATTATTTAGGAGGATATATGATTACAAAAGAGAAAATATTATAGTGTTGGTCTGACAAATGGAATGTAAGAGGAAATGTTATTTCAAAGATCAACATCAAACTGTGAACACATTTATTGGGACTAGAAATGTGTATTCCACAAAATTCAAAATCATTGAAAATTAATTTAGGTATCCACAGTAAAATTGTTAAGGGGAAAATTAAAATACACCGTGATATAAATCTACAACATCCAAAGACCACAAACTACACAAAACAAGAGCACACCTGAAGCAGATTTAGGGACTGTATCAAAATAGTCCCAGAGAAGGGAATCCTCGCCTTTCGTTGATTTTTCTGAGTCGGAGGAACTCTCATCAGCATCTGATTTGTATTCCACAGTGTCGTCTGGTAAGGCATTACAAAACAATATTAAACAAGCACGACAATCAACACAATTTGGCTTCATAACAGAATTCAAAATTTTGAACATGATTCACTACTATTTAAAAAAATCACTCAAAACATTACATTAACACTAACAACTTCATTTTGCTAATTTTAATTCACAAAAAGTAAAATAAACTGAATATATTGTTATATTGTGAATATATGATTTCTGAGTATGGTAGATGAGTTTCATGAAATGATAGCTATATCATGCATTGTGCAAGTGTCTACTGCAGTGAGAAATATGTGAACATTAACTTAACATAAAGACATTTTTGAGAGTGTTTTTCTCCTTTTTTAGTTATATTTAGAAATCTGCCCTTTATCTTTTTAAAAAAATATTTCTTTGAATCTTCTGGTATTTCTGTTATAACAATTCAGTTAGGAAATTAAAAAATAAATAAATGAAAATTGAACTGATTACAACATTGAGAGTTTAGAATCAAAAACAAGGTTAGGATCTATTATCAGCAGAAAGTATGTACCAATTAAGTACTAAGTCAACAGCAGGTATATAGAAATACAAAGGTCTGGTTTGTTATCATAAGCAAGATCTGGTCAAGGCTAGTTATGCTTTTGCATCTAAAGTATGGTAATACAAAAAGCTAAAAGGAAGCCTGCACTATTACCAATAAAGGTTAAAGGGTATTACCTTTTTAAAATTTGAAAACTAGCTCATATATAATAGTGTATATTTAAAAAAGTAATTTAAAAAAATTAAATTAAAAAAAAAACTAAGTACAATATAAATTGTATATGGTATAAGTTATACATTAAATATTCTTCAGCTGAAGTTTACTGAGATGACTTAATATTTAAAATACACAAACACAACTCAAGACAACAATTTACAATGTATAACAACATAGTAGGGGAGATAACTAAAGCAAGCAGTTGTTACCTGAACTGTATACAAGAGATTCTTGAAATTTTCTATTAAAATCTTCTGTTTTCACTGTGTCTGTATCACTAGGAACAGCTGTTCTTGTATTATCTGTATAACCTGTAATAAGGAGAAGATAACTCAATTCAATAATTAGTCTATTAGTAAATTACAATTCTGTTTGACTACAGAAAACATTTTAAAAATATTTAGGACTTCAGAGAAAAAAATCTTTTTGAGAGCACACAGTTTATAACTGATTACTTCAAATGAATTGCAAGTCTGCAAGAATTAAAGATAATTTACGTTTTTTTACCCTTTGATGAGATATGGAGGAGAAAACGAATCGAGCTTAAAAACGTAAATAATCTGTTTATCGCTGTTTTGTAACATTGTGACATCACTGTGTTTATTTAAGGACTTCTTGACAGCCAGGTGATATGGGCACATCTTATGCTAGTAGAGTGACATGTGATAATATCATACATAAACATCAAACTAGAGTAAAAAAACCTGTGAGCAATGCTCACCATTGATACCCCCTGCTTGACAATTTACTTTGAAAATTCAGGTGTTCTTAACTGTGAAAGTGAAACTTTATCTAGTTAAACGTGAAGGCGAATTTGCAGATAATACATGTAACCCTCCCATTAAAGTTTCATCAAATTCCATTCAGTGGTGTAGGAGGAGTTGCACATAAGAGATGGGTATCCCCTTATGTCCATGACAAAGTCCATGTTTTTCTAAGGGAAACCCCAAATATCAATCCAATCACAATGTTATATATCTAGTGCACAATGGCAATATGTGACAACACTCTGTGTAAGTTTCATCGAATTCCATTTAGTGGTGTAGGAGGAGTCGCACATAAGAAATGGGTATCCCCTTATGTCAATGACAGTCCATGTTTTTCTATGGGAAACCCCAAATATCATTCCGATCAAAATAATAAATATCTCCTGCACAATGGCACTATGTGACAAGGATTCTGTGTAAGTTTCATCAAATTCCATTCAGTGGTGTAGGAGGAGTTGCACATAAGAGATGGGGACCCCCTTAGGTCAATGACAATGTCCATGTTTTTCTATGGGAAACCCCAAATATCGATCCCATCAAAATGTTCAATATCTCCTGCACAATGGCACTATGTGACAAGGATTCTGTGTAAGTTTCAACAAATTCCATTCAGTGGTGTAGGAGGAGTTGCACATAAGAGATGAGGACCCCTTTAGGTCAATGACAAAGTCCATGTTTTTCTATGGGAAACCCCAAATATCATTCCGATCAAAATGTTAAATATCTCCTGCACAATGGCACTATGTGACAAGGATTCTGTGTAAGTTTCATTAAATTCCATTCAGTGGTGTAGGAGGAGTTGCACATAAGAGATAGGGACCCCCTTAGGTCAATGACAAAGTCCATGTTTTTCTATGGGAAACCCCAAATATCATTCCGATCAAAATGTTAAATATCTCCTGCACAATGGCACTATGAGACAAAGATTCTGTGTAAGTTTCATCAAATTCCTTTCAGTGGTGTAGAAGGAGTTGCAAATAATAGAAAGTGTAACGGACGGACGGACGGTCGGACGGACGGAAGGACGGACGGACGGACGGACGGACGGACGGACGGACGGACGGACGGACGGACGGACGGACGGACGGATGGACGGACGGACGGAAGGACGGACAGACGGATGGACGGACACCATGAACACTATATACCCCCCCGCTTTTCAAGCTGGGGGTATAATGAAAATACTGTAAAATAGTGAATATATGTAAATACAGAAATAAATGTTACAAAATTAAATTATATTTTGCATATTTATGTTCTTTAAAAGTTTTTCGTGAGATTGGACAAGCTAAAATCATAACAAAGTTACACATATCAATCTAATTTGCATATGCAAGTTTTCTGTGATGCTTCCTAAAGACTACAAGGTGTGTCAAAACTCATTCAAGTTTTATACTGGTTCCCTATCATGATAGTAACCCACATATAATGCTTCCTATAGACTACAAGGTGTGTCAAAACTCATTAAAGTTTTATACTGGTTCCCTATCATGATAGTAACCCACATATAATGCTTCCTATAGACTATAAGGTATGTCAAAACTCATTAAAGTTTTATACTGGTTCCCTATCATGATAGTAACCCACATATAATGCTTCCTATAGACTACAAGGTGTGTCAAAACTCATTAAAGTTTTATACTGGTTCCCTATCATGATAGTAACCCACATATAATGCTTCCTATTGACTACAAGGTGTGTCAAAACTCATTAAAGTTTTATACTGGTTCCCTATCATGATAGTAAGCCACATATAATGCTTCCTATAGACTACAAGGTATGTCAAAACTCATTCAAGTTTTATACTGGTTCCCTATCATGATAGTAACCCACATCAATCGGATCACCTCGGTTATTTCCGCCTATGGTCGGAAAGTAATCTCGGAGGTAAGTGTATGGATATGGACCAAAATTCGGTCCAAATGTGATGCGGTTAGCTTATAGCCTGTTTACACAACAACATTATTTTAGTACGATAAAATAGATTATCCTTTTATTATTCAACTATACAGATTTTTATCGAAGCAGAACTAAAAATCTAATACAAGATTGTATTTTTTAAACTTAAAATTCGCTAATACTGCCAAAAAATTCCTTCTTTGACAACGTTTAAATGGATAAGTATTTGTTTACAATCTGACATCATCAGTAACAATCGACTAAACGTCAATGACAAGCCAATCAAATGAATGAACTGAAACGTCACAATAGAAACTTGTGACGTCACAAATTCTTTGAAATCACTAAAAATAGTTCAAAATGGAGATCACTTACCTCCGAGGTCACTTTCTCGACCCTTGACGGAAATGGCCGAGAGATGTTCCGATTGTAACCCACATATAATGCTTCCTATAGACTACAAGGTGTGTCAAAACTCATTACACCTCAGAAACTCCCACAAAAGTGGGTTGATCTTATGAATATTTATCACTTTCATCAAGTAATTCAGGAGCCAACCAGAACTACTAAAGAAACAAATACTTTAATTGACCATATTTATGTCAATAATCTTGAAATGGTCCATGAATCTCATGTTAGTAAAATAGCAATAAGTGACCACTACCCTGTGTGTTTAACAAGGAAGGGAAAAAAGAGAAACTAAGGAAACACACAATACTATTGAATATAGAAACTTTAAAAACTTTAATGAGGCTCAGTTTATATCTGATATTGAATATGCTCCATTTAATACTGTTGAATTTGAAAATGACCCTTCAATATGTCTTGAAATATTTTACCAAATATTAAACAATATACTGGATAAACATGTCCCTTTAATCAAAAAAAGGGTTAAAAAAGACAAACAGCCAGAATGGTACAATAAAGAAATTAATTATGCTAGAATTAAGAGAGATAAATATAAAGCTAAAGAAATGTGGGATGAATATAAATATTGGAGAAATAAAACAAAATCTATCACAGTAAACTCCAAAAAACAATATTATAATGATATGGTCAAAGACAATAGACATTCAAGAAACCTCTGGAACTGCATTAATAGTCTAAACCCTAAAACAAATATTATTCCAAATAAACTAAAAGTGAACGACAATATAATTACTAATAAAAAAGAATTAGCGGAGACGTTTAATGACTTCTTTACCTCTTGTGTTGACCAAATTAGGAATAATAATCTTTTCCCTCAAACTCCTTTAAAGCTTGACAAACTGTCGAGCTTCATAAAAAAGCAGATGAATAATTCAAACAAAAAATTTTCTATTCCCCCAATTAAAGTAGATGAAGTATATTCTGCATTAAGTAAATTAGATATTAACAAATCCTCGGGATGTGATAACATTGGGGCAAAAGTATTAAGACTGTGTGCTCCTTACATAGCATCTCCTATTACATATATTTTTAATAGAATGATAGATACCAGCTGTTTTCCTAAAGAACTAAAAAATGCAAAAGTAACTCCAATATATAAAGCTGGAGATCGTTTGTTAACAAATAATTACAGACCTATATCTGTTCTCCCAACTCTCTCAAAAATTATTGAGAGACATGTTGCTCATCATGTATATTTATTTTTGTCAGAATTTAAGCTATTACATCCTGCACAATCAGGATTTAGGCCAAATCATTCCTGCCAAACTGCTCTTATTAACATTATTGACAAGTGGCTACAAGAAATGAACAATGGTAATATAAATCTTGCAGTATTGGTGGATTTTAAAAAGGCTTTTGATGTTGTTGATCATATGATACTCTGTCAAAAACTTGAGGTATACAGATTTTGTGATAACACTGTTAATTTTTTCAAGTCCTATTTATCAGAAAGGACTCAACAAGTAAAATTATGTAATGTTTTTTCAGAAAAGAGGAACATTGAATTTGGGGTTCCTCAGGGATCTATACTTGGACCCTTGCTGTTTGTTCTTTTTATAAATGATTTGCCCTTGTATATTAAAAATTGTACAACTGATCTATATGCAGATGACTCAACATTACATTTATCTGGGAAGAATGTTTATATGTTAGAAAAAGAAATGCAAAATGAACTTAACTCTGTTGAAGTGTGGTGCAGAGAAAATAATATGTACATAAATACCAGCAAATCAAAATGTATGTTAATTGGTACAAAACCAAAATTGTCTACAATAGAAATTCAACCAAGACTAGAAATTGTTTCAGAATTTCTTAATGTTTCGGCATGTGAAAAAATATTAGGCATTCAAATTGATGCAAATCTTATATGGAAGGAGCAAATTGATATGATATGTAAAAATATCTCATCAAGAATTTATTTATTATCACAAATAAAAAGTTTTCTGAATCTGGAAACTAAGAAAATATTCTACAGTGGATACATATTACCCTTAATTGATTACTGTTGTATAATATGGGGAGGATGTAACAATGACAGCCTTGACAGAATACTAAAACTGCAAAAACGGGCAGCCAGATTAATTTTAGATACAGACCCTTTAGCCCCTTCAGCACCACTTTTTAAGCAACTGGGCATAATGACAGTACAATTAAGAATCAAATATCATAAATATTTACTTCTACATAAAACATTGAAGGGAGATGCCCCTGAATACCTTATACAAAAGTTTAATTATCTCTCGTCTAATATTCATTATGGCTTAAGAAATGTGTTTGATGGAAATCTTATGGTACCAAAACAAACTACTGAACTTTACAAAAAGTCATTTGCATATTCTGGTGCTGTTTTATGGAATGAGTTACCACCATGTTATAGAAACACTAAAAACACACAAACTTTCAAACATTGTATTAAGAAATATCTGTCACAAGACTGATGACAGCAGTTTTTGTTGTAATATTGTTACTTCATTACCACACTCATGTTTGTATGTTATTGTCAATTTATATATTTTTTGTTTATTAATTTGTAATTTTTTCATGAGGGCCTCAGGGAAGATTAGTTGTATTACTAACTGTGTAACCCTCTTTAAATAAAGTCATTATTATTATTATTATTAAAGTTTTATACTGGTTCCCTATCATGATAGTAACCCACATATAATGCTTCCTATAGACTACAAGGTGTGTCAAAACTCATTAAAGTTTTTTACTGGTTCCCTATCATGATAGTAACCCACATATAATGCTTCCTATAGACTACAAGGTGTGTCAAAACTCATTCAAGTTTTATACTGGTTCCCTATCATGATAGTAACCCACATATAATGCTTCCTATAGACTACAAGGTGTGTCAAAACTCATTCCAGTTTTTTACTGGTTCCCTATCATGATAGTAACCCACATATAATGCTTCCTATAGTCTACAAGGTGTGTCAAAACTCATTCCAGTTTTATACTGGTTCCCTATCATGATAGTAACCAACATATACATTTTCGTAATAAGATTTGTTTATTGATTTTCCAGATAATATTGATGGTTTCTTTCAACCAACAAATCCCTAAATTATTCCAAATTTCACAGCTAATAATAGACAACAACCCAGCAAACTATGATAAGTAACAAATCCTTATTTCAAATATTTCAAATCGGTAAAGGTATATCCTGTTTATGTGTATTTCTTGTGTTCATAATTACCCATAATTCCTTTAATCTGATTTAGACTAATTATAGACACAGTACAATTCTGCTCCTTCGTTAATCTAACAAAGTTGGTGACTTTTTAAATAGCAATACTTATGATTAATAAACCTATTGTGCATTGACAAGTTCAGTCTCAACTTGACATAATTTGGTATTTCTTTTGATCTGCCACAGATAGCAGTTGAAAACACTGCACTAGGTCAATCTTCTGTAGGGTTTAATCTGAAGACATCTTATGGCAATTTTTCATAAGATAAACAATCGAAAAGTTACTACATGTATAAACTTTAATACTTAATAAAAAGTATACCAAAAATTGAAATAACTACCAATCATTAATCCCTAAGCATAAACTTATTTCTTTAAATACATGTTATTAAATACAATTTAGTAATATTGTTTAATTCTGTTGTTTATACTTATCAACATACGATACAATGATTGTCAAAATAAACCATGTGAAATATCCTCGAAACAGTCTGT